>CM076575.1:718137656-718705516 GCA_034641835.2 Pinus albicaulis
GTGCAAGATAACCACTTTCTTAACTTTTTGTCGTTTATGGTCTTTCTAAGGTGAAATGGAAATTCTAAAGTGAAAAGCAAGCTTGGTTATATTTGTTCAAGGAAGTGATATCACCTATAATGATTTACCAATCTCGAAACTTTAAAAGCAAATTGAAATTACAATGACAAAAGAAATTAAACTGCTGAAATGGAAAGTGTTGTTAATCTAATGAATCAAAACAAGAAACTAGTGAATATGAAAACTAAACTATTCTTGCTGCCAACTGAACACAAAAGAAACTATGCTTATGGAAATTCAAAATTGCAATGAAATAAATCTAAATCAGATTACATCAATTCATTTTCCGACCCTTCATCATTAGACCAGCTATGACTTGCGGAAGTAATCATAAACAACTTGTGTAACTGATTATTTAATTTGCAGAAAAGAAACTAATACTAAACTACACATTTCATCATGCAGCCCCTCACCATCAGTCCAGCTGTGGCTTTCGGAGGTAACCGAAGACGCTAAGAGCGGCTTAATATATCTAATTTTGCAGAAAGGAAACTAATACTAAACTACACATTTCATCATGCAGCCCCTCACCATCAGTCCAGCTGTGGCTTTCGGAGGTAACTGAAGACGCTAAGAGCAGCTTAATATATCTAATTTTGCAGAAATGAAACTAATACTAAACTACACATTTCATCATGCAGCCCCTCACCATCAGTCCAGCTGTGGCTTTTGGAGGTAGCTGAAGACACTATGAGTAGCTTAATATGTCTAATTTTAACTACTGAATCAGATAAGCAAAACTGAAGTGCACAAGACAAGACTGAAGTTAAACAAAGACTGTGGAAAGAAAACTAGCAGCAGAATAATATCAGTTTCATATCATTAGCAAAAATACTATGAAAATGCCCCGGGCTGTCTACCTAAAACCTGCACAAGAAAACTGATCAATATTTTAACAATCATAAAAACATAAAAGACAGGAAGGCAATGGAAATTACAGAAATGTATGAACAGAAATAAAACAACTATGAAATATGAACATGTAATGGGTTATGATACAATGACTGCTTAAAGAAATGAAATGAAAAATATCTACATTAATACACAGAACCTCGGCTGAGCAGGGGCCCTCTACGCAGCTTTGGTAACGATCCTCAACACAAATTAAGTTATGAAAACAAAGTTTTTCACATTAAAAAGCAAGTCATTACAGACTGGTGGTATTACGGCTCAAGGCAGCGTAATCACCACATAACAGAGTACGCACATCAACTCAACAACTATATCAACTAACAACTATCAACTCACATTCACTAACTCTACGTGCGTATGCAAACGCTCTTTATAAAGCAACAAAATGTAACTGTCTCCTGAAGTTTATGATAGCAGCCAGCACGTAGACCACTAAGGCCACGGATATAGGAGTATGGCCATGTTGGAAAACGGATCTATGGAAGGTGGGCGCTTAAATTCAACTCCCGAACTTTGCACAGATGTCAATTAACCTCCGCAAGCTTGGAAACGGCCGTATGGATGTTTCTATGCCACGAAACAGAGTCCAGCCGACATAGAACTCCACGGTTGACTTCCACGTGGATGGCTTTGACCGCGGCTTTCCTTGACGAATTTACTTGAACCAATAGGACACGAACCATGTCCTTGTCATTCCTAGCCTGCCCATGTGGCTCGTTTCCTTCGTAGACACCTGTAACATCGATTTCCACAAAATAGCTGCGGAAAGTTGCAGCAGCTGCGGAAAGTGACAAGTTTCAGCAGCTGTATGAACAAAATCTAAATCAAATAGAAAACACACAAACATAATTAAAAACCATGTTAGATACCCTTTTGCACATGATATTGACAATTTTGGAGGTTTAGGTGAGTGAAAAAGATATGGAAAAGTGTATGGAAAAGAGGCAAATTCGGGACTCAACATACCCCCACTGTGAAGGTGTTGCATGTCCTCATGCAGCCAAAATTTTGATACTCTCTGTTCAATTCATGTGTCTGGATACTTCAGCCAGCACATCTAACCCCCTTCTCTTCTTCTTTGGTACTGCCATCATTCTGGGTTTCTTTATGAGGCACCTGAATTTGATATTCACAAGTGCTCTGCTCAATTTTTGGCATTTCCTTTTTAGCTTTTTATTTTTCTTTTGCCAAATACCCAAATGTAACATAGTATTGTCATGGATAATCTTGTCCAGTTTGCCTTGCTCTTTGAGTGTTTCATTTTCATTTTTGATATGCCGATTCAAAAGCTCAAGCTCAAAAATCTCCTGTTTTAATGACTAAACCAAGTCATCCTGTAATGTATGAGGCTGAATAGAAGAGGTACTTGGGCCTGTGGCTGCCTTCTCCAAGGATTCTATATAATCATAGACCTCCTGCTGTTTAGGGTCTACTTCCGGTGTCTTTTTCATTGGACTGTCCTCAAAATGCTGCAAGGGAGAATTATGTTCAAAATTTGGCTGAGGAGAACTTTCATCAATATTTTGCTGAAAATAAGATGGAGTACGCTCATTGTCTGATTGGGAGTGAAAGGAGTCAGGTTCACTAACTGACTGAAATGGACTATGGTCGGTTGGAGACTGTTCAGATGTCTCTTCACCCAAATCAATGAAATGAGGACCTCTAATTTGTGTTTTTCTCAGTTTTCCCTTAAGCCTGCTGCTTCTCCTCACATGCTGTGGTACTCTACCCTTTTGTTCTTGTTTTCCTGTTTTTGCCTTTTTGGATAGAGATGACTGTTTTTGAAGAAAAATTAATCTCTCAGATAGAATTTGGTGATCTTCTTCAGAAGAAGAAGAATTCTTATGGACAGCCTCAACAATTTCTTTCCCTTTTGATATTTTTGGCTTCTTAGTTTTGATTTCCTTCTTCTTCCTTTTTACCAATCTTTCTTCTCTATCATTTTTCTTCATAGTAATAGTAGAAGTATCTTGGATTTCATCTACTGTTCTTTTCCTTCTACTTTTTTTTGCTGTGCTAGCTGCGGGAACTTCCTGTGTAGGAGCATCTTGGGTTTCAACATCCATTTTCTTTCTTCTACTTCTTCTAATTGGATTACCTTCAGGAATTTCCTGAGGTTCTTCAAAGAAGTTTCTAACTAGGAATTGTTCCCATGTATCTTTTCTTTCTTTTAGCTCCTTTTCAATCAAAATTTTTATAAGCCCATGATGATATAAATGAGGCTCTACATCTCTTAGGTGTTTTTGCACAGTCACAGCCATTTTCTTCAAGCTATTGAATAGGAAATAAGGAAGATTGAGAGTTTGGTTTTCAAGGAAATTCATCAATATCCTAGTATGATACATGTACATAGAGCCAAAGCGGCCTTCACATGTGATAAATTTCTGAACAATGAGTAATAAAGTGGCCCATTCATCTATTATTGCATGCACGGGGATTCCTCTTTTGAAAACAGTGATATCCATACCTTGATTTCGGAGGATTGTTCTCCATGCCTCATCACTGATACTTTTGTTTTTGAACCAACGTTCTCCTTCCTGAAGAAGCTCTGTGGCTGCTGCTATTGATGCTTCATTAACAAAAAACTTGAGGTCTCCCACTTCTGCTTCCGAGCCATCAAATGATCTTGCAAACGCTTTGGTAACTTCTCTGTGGTAACCCCGGAATTTCTGAATAAAACGCAGCCATTTAGCTTTTCTCAACATCTCTTTTGCTTGTGGAAATCCCTCTATGAACTTCGGTCCTTCCGGCTCTGCCCTTAATAATTTTCCCATTTTACTTCTCTGTGCTTCACGGCTTGCCTCTGTGAGGGTTTTAAGCGGAAATGGAACGATGGAATACACGGATTCGAGCACAATGTTGTGGGGACGTTATCACAAAACGGAAATGAGCACCATACACAGAATGGAATAAGACTGTGGGTGAATATACGGGAATGAGAGTGAACAAAAGGAACGGAATGGAGTGAAACAGGGAATGAGAATGAGTAAAGTGAGGTTTTGTAAACACGACAAAGACACGACAAAGAGGTTAACAAAGCATAATGCATTCGGCCGCATTTTGAATTTTTGGTGGCTGTGTCATAAATATGAACACGTTTCAATCAATGATTATGAAGTTATGCGGCTTGTAAGAGTCCTTTGTCAACTCAAATACGTATCATTATCTACGGTGGGCTATTTGAACATGAGTAAGAGTCGGAATTTCAATAATGAAACCGTTTGTGAATAAATACAAGAGGATAACATAGAGATCGTGGAAGGTTACGGACTGTCAATATAATCATTGCGCATTATGGGTAGAGCTCATAGTTTAAAATTACATAAAAATGTGTTTTTTATACTATTTGAAATAAACTTTATTCATACCTTTGGAATCCTTGCTTTTGCCCTTGGTCTTCAACTGATTGATCTTCATTAGTGTCTTGAATATTCCATTGATCCTCTCCTGCATTTTATTTCATGATTTTATGAAAACAACAACTAACTGTACATTCTTTTTTGAAAACAGAGTAGTAGTAGCTGCGGAATCTGCTCCTGGCTGCGGAAACTGGAGTCAGCTGCGGAAACAGATGTCAGCTGCGGAAACTGACACAGCTATTACTTGGCTGAAATAGAAATGAACAAATGAAAAATGACCAGGTGGAAATGGTCATAAAAAGATTTTTATTGATGGAATGGATGAGATGAAGTGGAATGAAGTGAAATGAAATGAAATGAAGTGGAATGAAATGGAGTGGGTGGTGAGATGAAATGAAATAAAAGACAGAATTTTTTTTGGAAAATATAAAGTGTTAGGTATCCCTGATTTTCACTCCATATTTTCTGTATAAGACTGCCAATCAATGATTGGTTTTCAGGCTTATACCATTTTTTATTCTCTTTTTTTTTTAATTTTTTTTTAACTTGAAAAACAAAAACTAGCTTGGTAGAGAAGAAGGATTCTTCTGTACCAGCCTGATTGCAGAACTTTCTTGAAACAACTTGACAAAATCCTCTTTAGAGAGTGGCTTATGATAAACTTTCAATCTATGGCCATTCACTATAAGAGGAGTTTGAAACTCATCAATGGTCTTGATTCTTACGGCTCCATTGTTAAAGATCTTGTCAATCTCATATGGCCCAAGCCAATGAGTCTGAAATTTCCCTTGAAAATCTTTAAACTTGGAGTCAAATAACAATGCCCAATCTCCTTCTTGAAACTTCTTCTCTTTGATATATTTGTCATGCCATTTAGTTCTTTGATATTGAACTAGATCAGTTCTTAGAATTGCTTCTTGTCCGATCTCATCTAGCTCATTCAACTGCTCCATTCTATGCTTTTGGGCTTCTGATAAGTCCATCCCCAACTGAACTGCTATCTTGAAGGTCTTGACTTGGAGCTCAATGGGGAGCAAGACTTCTTTCCCATAAACAAGTTCATAGGGAGAATGTCCTGTTGTATTCCTCCATGTAGTTCTGTAGGCCCACAAGGCTTCTGGAAGCCTTTCTGCCCAATCTCTTCTCTGTAGATGAACAGTTTTGGTGATGATACTTTCAAGAACTTTGTTTGTGGACTCCACTTGACCATTTGCTTGTGGATGGTAAGGAGTAGATCTTCTGTGCTTGATTTTGTATTCTTTCATCAACTTCTCCACCAAATTTGATGTGAATTGGCTCCCCTGATCTGTTACAATTTCTCTTGGAACACCAAAGCGAGTAAAAATATCCTCATAAAGAAAATGAACAACTGAATTTTCAGTAGCAGATACTAATGCTTTAGCTTCTACCCATTTAGTAACATAATCAGTGCAAACCAATATATACTTCTTTTGCTTCGATGGTGGATTAATCGGTCCAATTAAATCTAAAGCCCATTTTTCAAAGGGTTCAATGAGTACCTGTGTTTGCAGTGGCATTTCATTTGAAAGGGTAGGTTTCCCTACTCTTTGGCAGCTATCACACCTTTTGGCATATTGTTTTGCATCTTTGAAGAGAGAAGGCCAATAATATCCCAAGGAAAGGATTTTATAGGCCGTCCTTTTGTCCGCAAAGTGTCCGCCGCATGGTTCATCATGACATGCCTTAAGAATATCGGGCATTTCATCTTCCCTGACACATCTTCTGATCACAAGATCTGGCCCTGTTTTAAACAATTCGTTAGAAATCCATGAATATCTTGAACTCTCCTGAATAATTTTTCGTTTTCTCTTGGAAATAAATGTGAAGGTAGTTTCCCTGTAACCAAATAGTTAGCAATATCTGCATACCAAGGGGTCTTAATAGTTACTGCAAACAAATATTCATCAGGAAACTTATCTTCTACAGGAGAATCTTCTTTAGTATTCTGAATCCTAGACAAGAAATCAGCTACTGTATTCTGTTTTCCTGGTCTATCCAACACGGTAATATTGAATTCTTGCAAAAGTAAAAGCCATCTTGTCACTCTGCCATTAGTAACAGGTTTGTTCATTAAATATCTAATTGCAGAATGGTCGGTATGAATAAAAGTTTCATAGCCTGTTATGTAATGTCTAAATTTATTAATTGCATGAACAACAGCTAAAAACTCTTTTTCAGTCACAGTATAGTTCAACTCTGTGGGAGTCAAATTTTTACTGGTGTAATAAATGGCATAAGGAATTAAATCTTTTTGACCTAACACAGCTCCAAGAGCTGTATCTGAAGCATCTGTAGAAATATGGAAAGGAAGTTTCCAATTTGGTCCTCTCAAGATAGGTGCTTCAGATATTCTTGTTTTCAAAGTTTCCAAAGCGGATTGACAATCAGGATCCCATTTAAATTCACAGTCTTTTGTAAGCAACTTGAAGAGTGGAGATGCTATTTTAGTGAAGTTTTCTATAAATCTTCTATAGTAACCAGTAAATCCTAGAAAACTTCTAACATCTCTTTGACAATTTGGAATAGGCAACTTGGAGATAACTTCAACTTTTGATCTATCGACTTTAATTCCATCTCCTGAAATATGATGTCCTAAAACAATCCCTTCAGTAAACATCATAAAGCATTTTTCATGGCTTAATGAAAGGTTTGTTTCTTTACATCTTATGAGAACTTTTTCCAAATTTTCTAATGCCTCTTCAAATGAATTTCCATAAACTGTAAAATCATCCATATAAACCTCTACACAATCATGGATTAGATCAGAAAAAATTCCTAGTACTGCTCTTTGGAATGTTGCTGGTGCATTACATAACCCAAAAGGAAGCACTCGGTAGGCAAAATTTCCCCATGGACAAGTAAATGTGGTCTTATCTTGATCTTCAGGTGCTACCTGAATTTTATTGTAACCACTAAAACCATCCAAAAATGAAAAGTACTTTTTACCTGCTAATGTATCTAATACCTGATCAATAAAAGGCAAAGGAAAGTGATCCTTCAAATTTGCTTTGTTCAACTCCATGTAATCAATGCATACTCTCCATTTACCATTCTTTTTAGGTACTATAACCAAAGGAGAAACCCATCGGCTATCTGAAATTGGATAAATGAAGTTTACATTGAGAAGTTTTGGAGCTCTTCTTTCACTATCTCCATAAGATTTGGATTCATCCTTCTTTGAGGTTGTCTGATTGGTCTACTGTTTTCCTCAATATAGATATGATGGATGCAAGTCTTAGGATCAATACCCTTCATGTCAGTATACTCCCATGCAAATGCAGTAGAATGTTTTTGCAAGATTCTGGTTAATCCTTCTTGTTGTGACTTCTCCAGATGTTTATTGATATTCAATGTCTTTTCTGGAAAAATCTCAAAAACAGAATTACCAAATTCTTCCATAGAGTAAAGAGACATTTCTCTTGATGATAAATATTCTATGTCAGACTCCAACTGAAATTGTGTGGGGTCATATTCTGAAGTTACTTCAAAATTTTCTAATGTGTTCAGAATTTGACTATCCTCACTGATTTCAGAAATGGTAAAGACAGGTTGTATAGTGTTCTCATCATCGACCCATTCATTGTCTCCTATTTATGTAATTGCTCTTGCAGGAGGATACAAATTGAATTTCTTTGTCGAATTACCATTAGAAATGTACATGTCTCCAGATCTACAACTAATAAAAGCATCAGCTGTGGCCAGCCAAGGTCTTTCTAAGATAATTGGATGTCCTCCTAGATTACTTTTGGGAGTCAAAATCATAAAGTCTACTGGATATTCCCAAGAATCTAAGGAGACTGAAATATCTTCTAATACACCATCTGGTTTAATAACTGATCGATCTGCAAGTTGCAGTAAAGTAGGTGTAAAGAGAAGGTTAGGAAGTTTTAGTTGTTCCATAGTCTGTCTACTCATAATGTTGATAGCAGCCCCTAAGTCAATCAATGTGTTTGGAATTTCTATCCCATTTATATGTGTCTTGACAATTGGACTTTTTGGATCTACATATTTCTGCATGGCAATTTTTCCCATCATAATGTCTGCAATCTTTCCTACCAGGTGGATTCTTCTTGTGTCCTTTAGCTTTCTTCCTGGTCTTTTGAAACTCAACTCCTTTATGGTTTTTGCTAGAATAGGAATTTCTCGAATGGCTTGTAGAAATGGAATCTTGATACAAACATTCTTCAATTCATCTAGAAAGTCATAGTTAGGCAACAAGATTTGTTTTTCCACCCCCTTATCAATTTGTAGTCTTTCCGGGAAAGGAGGTGTAGATGAAGATACAGGTTGCTCAACTATAGGAGTTGTGGATGTTAGCTTTTCTTTTTCTTTTTGAATTTTTGAATTTTTAAGAGATTCTTCCTCAGAACCCTTATTGACTTGAAGAGAGTCCTCCTCAGAGGTATCTTGCTCTTGAATGTCTATAGAAGGTTTTTCTAAAACTCTACCAGATCTGAGTTGTACATCGTTGAGAGGAACAATCATATGGGTAGGAAATTGTTGTCCTTCTACCATATAAGTAGTTTGAGGATTCTTATTGTTAGGATTTGGCAATGGCTGAGCTGGAAGTTGATTTTTCTTCTGTTGGTATGGGAGCATGAGTTGAGGATTTGTATTTTGTTGAGAAGGTTGATGTTATGGAAATGGCAATGAAAGTTGTTGTGGATTTTGGCTTGGAAATTGTGGAGCTTGTTGGTTTTGAAAAGATGGAGGATATTGATAAAATTGAGCAAATCTCCCATAAGGATTTTGCATTCCTTGTACCCATGGCTGATATGAGTTTTGATATTGGGGCCAAGGTTGTTGCCAAGGAGTCCAATTTGGTGGGGTTTGAAGATTCATAGGGTTATTAAACCCTTGAGATTGTTGTCCCTGCCAAGGTCTCCTTGCGACAAAACAGAGAGATTCTATTGAATTTGGATCTTCTTGAAAAACAGCTTTGAGTCCAAGGATTGAAGGACAATCCTTGATCTCATGATTTTCTGAGCAAATCATACATGTTTCTACAACTTTTGCATCCAAGGGACATTCCCTTAAAGCATGTTTCTTTCTACATTTCGGACAAAAGATGGCTAAAGCATCTGTTTCTGCTTTCTGCTTGTTTTGGATTTTAAGGGTGTCTAGTTGTTCACTAAGACCCCCTAAGATATCATTTTTAAACTCATCAAGCATATTACCAATCTCTGCCCTACTTACTGATCCAGTTGCAGATTTGTTAGCCCTAATAAGAGAAGAATCCCTAGGCCCTTTTCAAGTTTTAGATCTTCCCCTTGAGAATTGGATACATAGTTCTGTTATATCATGAAATGGGAGTTGAGAAATGTCTCCTTTACCCATCATGTTTAAAATGTCTATCCATTCATCTCTAATGGCTTTCAATAGGAGGGCTTTCAAGGTTTCATTATCTAAGTTGCTCATCTTTTCTCTTTTCAAGTTGTATTGAAATCTTTCAATTAAGTCTTCCAAATTTTCATCTTCTTTTTGCATCATTTTGAATACCTTATCCTTGTGATTGGTGGGCGTACAATAGTCCAAGTATCTGTCCAAAAATGTTTGTTTCATATCATTCCAAGTCCTAATAGATTGAGTGGCTAATCCCATGAACCATTTTAAAGCAGATCCCTTCAATGTTGAAGGAAACAGTTTGAGTTTTTGAGAATCTTCCATATAGTCATAAGTTCGGCACACAACTTCAAACTCAAACAGAAATGTTTCAGGATCCTCACTTCGTAATCCATAAAAGTTAGGGAGAACATATGGTGAAATATTTTTCATTGTTGCATGAGTTTCCTCATCAGCTATAGGGAATCCCAACAAATCCCTATTTCTACCATTATTTCCTTCACCATTGTTATCTCCATTATCTCCTCCTCCTCTACCTCCACCTCTATTTATTACTTCCTCTGCCATGATAGTTTCTTTAGAGTCCTTATAGTCCTCTAGTTCTTCTACCAAGGAGGGATGAGAGAAAGTCTCTTTGTTGACTAAGTGGGTTTTAGTAGGTGGTGTAGGAGAATCCTCTAATTCAGCTGTTCCTTGACTTCCAAAAATCTTAAGGCTAGGGGTAGATGATGGTGAATCTGGTCTATGCCTTGAAGAAGATGGAGTTATGAAAATCGAACTCTTGGCTTTAGCTATAAACCTTCCCCTAGAATCTCTTGCTCTATGCATGTCATTTTTTTATATTTTTTAACAAAAGTTGGGCTAATAATTCTCTTTCTGATCTTCCAGATCACACTAGGTGCAAGAAGAGAGCATACTTAAGAAATTACTAAACCAATAACTCTCTTTTATGATCCTCCAGATCACACTAGGTGCAAGAGGAGAGCATACTTCAAGAAGTTATCAAGTTTTCCCTTCCTTTATGATTTTATGTGTTTTTTAAAAAATTGTTACTGAAATACCTTTAATGACATTTAAAATGTTGGTCAATTTAATTATGCCTTTGTCCTAAATTGCTGCATTTAATTGTCAATCCGGGAATCGTAAGCTGATGAAGTGCGGCGCACTATATGTGCAAGATAACCACTTTCTTAACTTTTTGTCGTTTATGGTCTTTCTAAGGTGAAATGGAAATTCTAAAGTGAAAAGCAAGCTTGGTTATATTTGTTCAAGGAAGTGATATCACCTATAATGATTTACCAATCTCGAAACTTTAAAAGCAAATTGAAATTACAATGACAAAACTTAAAAGAAAGTAAAAGTGTACTGCTGAAATGAAAAGGTGCTGCTAATCTAATGAATCAAAACAGGAAACTAGTGAACATGAAAACTAAACTATTCTTGCTGCCAACTGAACACAAAAAAAACTACGCTTATGGAAATTCAAAATTGCAATGAAATAAATCTAAATCAGATTACATCAATTCATTTTCTGACCCTTCATCATTAGACCAGCTATGACTTGCGGAAGTAATCACAAACAACTTGTGTAACTGATATTTAATTTGCAGAAAGTAAACTAATACTAAACCATACACATTTCTGTCTAATAGGCCTCACCATAAATTAAATTTTGTGGCTGAATGTAGAAGACGCTACAGAAGCATTTAATATCTAATTTTGCGAAGCACCTAATATAGCTACACATTTCATCATCGGCCCCTCACCATGAGTCCGGTACAACGGCTTTAGAAGTAACCGAGGGCAATAGGTAACTTAATATATCTAATTTTGCGAAGAAACTAATACTAAACTACACATTTCATGTGACCCCCTCCCATCGGTCTAAAATTTGTGTTTTTGGAATGCTTTGAAGAAGACACTATGGTAGCTTAATATGTCCTAATTTTAACTACGAATCGGATAAGCAAGCGAGTATAGACAAAGACGAAGTTAAACGGCTAATGGAAAAGAAAACTGGCAATGAGAATAATGTCGGTTTCATATCATTAGCCAAAATACTATGAAAATGCCCCGGGCTGTCTACCTAAAACCTGCACAAGAAAACTGATCAGTGATTTGACAATCATAAAAACATGAAAGACAAGAATGCAATGGAAGTTAATGAACAGAAATGAAGCAACTATGAAATATGAACATGTAATGAGTTATGATACAATGACTGTTTAAAGAAATGAAATGAAAAATATATACATTAATACACAGAACCTCGGCTGAGCAGGGGCCCTCTACGCAGCTCTGGTATGATCTTCAAACACGAATTAAGTTATGAAACATAGTTCTTCACATTAAAAAGAAAGTCATTACAGGCTGGTGGTATTACGGCTCGAGGCAGCGTAATCACTACATAACAGAGTACACACATCAACTATCAATTAACAATTCAACAGCTATCAACTCAGCAACTATCCACTAACTCTACGTGCGTATGCAAACGCTCTATATAAAGCAATAAACTGTAACTGTCTCCTGAAGTTTATGATAGCAGCCAGCACGTAGACCACTAAGGCCACGGATATAGGAGTATGGCCATGTTGGAAAACGGATCTATGGAAAGTGGGCGCTTGAATTCAACTCCAGAACTTTGCACAGATGTCAATTAACCTCCGCAAGCTTAGAAACGGCCGTATGGATGTTTCTATGCCACAAAACAGAGTCCAGCCGACATAGAACTCCACAGTTGACTTCCACGTGGATGGCTTTGACCGCGGCTTTCCTTGACGAATTTCATTGAACCAATAGGACACGAACCATGTCCTTGTCATTCCTAGCCTGCCCATGTGGCTCGTTTCCTTCGTTGACACCTGTAACATTGATTTTCACAAAATAGCTGCGGAAAGTTGCAGCGGCTGCGGAAAGTGACAAGTTTCCGCAGCTGTATGAAAAAAATCTAAATCAAAGAAAAACAAAAGTTAATATTAAAAAGAAAAGTTTATTATCAGTATTATTACCATAAAATAACAGACCACCACATAACAGAGTACGTCATATCAACTCAATACCATATCAATAACAAATCATCAACTCATTATCACACTAATTACGTGCGTATAAACGCTTCTTAGTAAGCAACAAATGGAATCGTCTCCCGGTTTATGATAGCAACAAGACTGGGTGAGATCACCAAGGCCACGCAGATAGAGTATGCTGTGTTGGAAAACGGATCATGGAAGGTGGGCGCTAAATTCAACTCCTAACTTGCAATGATGTCACATGGTCAAATCAAACAACGGCCGAGGGATGTTTCTCGTCTTCTATGCCACGAAACAGAGTCCAGCCGACATAGAACTCCACAGTTGACTTCCACGTGGATGGCTTTGACCGCGGTTTTCCTTGACGAATTTCATTGAACCAATAGGACACGAACCATGTCCTTGTCATTCCTAGCCTGCCCATGTGGCTCGTTTCCTTCGTTGACACCTGTAACATTGATTTCCACAAAATAGCTGCGGAAAGTTGCAGCGGCTGCGGAAAGTGACAAGTTTCCGCAGCTGTATGAAAAAAATCTAAATCAAATAGAAAACACACAAACATAATTAAAAACCATGTTAGATACCCTTTTGCACATGATATTGACAATTTTGGAGGTTTATATGAGTGAAAGAGATATGGAAAAGTGTATGGAAAAGAGGCAAATTCGGGACTCAACAAGGGTCACCAATCCAATTAGAATCAGTGAAACCAATTATTAATGGAGATGCTCCTGCACTGTAATGAATCCCAAGCCGAAATATACCTTAAATATATCAAAGTATTCTTTGATTTGCTTTCTAGTGACTTTCATGAGATTTTTTCATAAACCAAGAAACAATACCAACGACAAAGGAAAGGTCTGGAACGTTATGGGTTAGATACAGAAGTTTACCAACAAGTTGAGAATATAAGGTAGCATCAACTTCAGAGGAACCACAAGTGACTAAAATCTTGAATCCAGACTAAAAGGGAGAGGGTATGGCTTACATTTTTCCATGTGAAAGTGGTGTAGAAGATCACATGCATACTTGGACTAACAAAGGGTAATAGCTTCTTTGGATTGCAAGACTTGAAGACCAAGGAAATAATGCAAGTGTCCTAATTTTTTCATTTCAAACTTTTATTTGAGGCTATAATTCACATGGTTTATATGGTTGGGATCCCACCAATAAGGATAAGATCATCAACATAAATAACAAGTATGATTAAGGACTTACCCACTTTCTTGGTGGAGATAGTGTTGTCGGAATGACATCTAGAAAAACCATGATCTAAGATAAAGCTATCCATTTTGGCATACTAGGCCCAAGGGGCTTGTTTGAGGCCATATACAAACTTATTAAGGTGAAAAACAAGGCTAGAGTCGTTTTGGATAAATCCATGGAATTGTTCTATGTATATTTCTTCATGAAAGTCCCCATGTAAGAAGGCGGATTTAACATCCATCTGATGGATTTCCCATTTAAAGGAGGCAGCAAGGGAAAGAAAAAAGTGGATATAATTCATTTTTCCAACATGGGAGAAGGTTTTAGTAAGTCAATTCCTTCAACTTCTGAAAATCCTTTAGCAACAAGAAGAGCTTTATATTTATTCACTTTCCATTTGGTCCAAACTTTGTTCTGTAAACCCATTTGCATCTGACAAGTTTTCTTCTGTAAATTTTTGTAGATTTTCTATGCTAAATGCAGCTTTAATTTTATTCCCAATATCAAACGACAATCACATAAACAAGAAAGTAAAATATTGATAGAACATACCCATAGATCGACAGAAGACAAGCTAAAAATACACTTAACTTGATCATCAAAATATGTGTTGTAGTGTGTTACAGTGGTCAACAGGATGCATCAACTAGCAAAGTCTCTATACAATCAGCCAACCAGAATGTGTCACACAATCCTCTTGGAAAGCTCTGTAAAAGTCAACCCAAAGTCAACAAAAGTCAACATTTTCTAGTCAATGGTCAACACAAAAAAATAGCAGCAAAAGTCAATGCAGCGAAGTCAAAGTCAACGTTCAGCCTCGATTTTTGTGCCAAAAAATGCAAACTGCAAAAATCAGAATTTATGGAGATTTTTAGGTCAAGTTGACCATGTGTTGACCAAAGTCAACGCTGGTCAAATCTGCACTGAAACCCTATGTCAAAAACAAAAAATTCCTTTGCTACGTTTTCCCACGTGTGAGAGAAGAAGAGCCTCCAGGATAATGATCGAACCAATCAGATGATGAGAGAGAATGTGTGATGCGTGATGGTGAAAATGACCTCCAATGTTGACCTATACATATCCATCAGTGAGGGTGTGTGACACATCTTTTGGGCTTCAAGCCTACATTTCAATTCTGGCCGACCTTGCACATAAGTGGAATTAATTGAAAATAAATTTTGTGCTCATCGGATCAAGATGATATTTAGATCGATCTTTCACCTTTCCGAAAGAGGAGTCCAATAAAAATATTAACATCTTCATCTAAGCATCACAACATATATTTTGGACCTAGTTGTCCAAAATTAACACTCCCTCTCAACTAGGGAGAACTCCATCCACTTGTGCCATCCAAACATTATGCATCATCTCGCTGTAACTTGCTTTTCTGGCTTCTTTATTTCAGAACAAAAAGGTGAGTCACAAAGACATCACTCCCGACTGACAAATTCAGCTCAAAGGTTCGAAACCTCTATAGGACTAAAAGGAGTCACATACCAACCCGAAGTCAGTTGGAGGTCTGAAACCTGACTAGACTTGATCCCAAATAAAGTGATTAGACACATGCCATCCTAGACATAGAGAGTACGGAAATCTTTGATGCGTCCATCGGTCTTTGCTATTGGTCTATAGATTTTCCCACCTTATTGGCCAAGTGAGAGGTACTTCCCATGAGTCTGGGACTCCATGGGTAGGATGCATGCAGAGCATAGATCATGAGAGGTGAACCAAATCAATATCATAAAGGTGGGGCAGAATCACACCAACAAGGTTCGGCAAGCCTAACCCTGTGGTTGTTTATAGCTCCAAGGAGCTATCCCCAAACCCCTTGGAGCTTCCAGATCTCATCGTCCAATAGAACCCTTGGAATAAGGTTGTTCCACGATACCAAGATTCTCATGGAAGGTTAGGAACTTGACCTTCCCCAAGGGCTTTATGAGAATATCCGCGACATGCTCATTAGTTCCTATATGATCAAGCCTTACAGTGCCTCGCTGTACCATATCCTGGATAAAGTGGTACATGATATCAATATGCTTGGATCGATTGTGGAACATGAGATTCTTGAACAACCAAATCCCTCTATGGTTATCACAAAGGATAATGGTGGTATCTAGAACATGCCTGAACAGCTCACTGAAGAGCTTTCGCAACCAAACTACTTCAAAACAGGCCATACTCGCTACAATGTATTCAGCCTCAGAAGTATTCAAAGCCACTGAATTCTACTTCCTGCTCATCCAAGATATCGAAGCAGACCCAAGTGTGAAGCAGCATCCAGATGTGCTCTTGTGGTCCACCACACTTCCAGCCAAATCGGCATCAGTATATTCATGGAGTGTCATGCTCTCGACAGTGTATCTCATCCCATGGTTTATCATGCCCCAAAGATATCTCAACTAATTCTTGGCACCAACCCAGTGAATGTGATGAGGATCAACCATATGTTGACTCAAAGTGTTGACTGCAAAACATATGTTCGGACAGGTGTTCACTAAGAACATCAGGGCCCCTACAAGTTGATGATACTTGGTAGGATTTACTAGCATGGGCCCAGTAGCGCTGCCACTTAACTTCTTAAAGTTGAGCTCCATCTGCATCGACACGGACTTACAATCCACCATTCCAAATCTATCCAGCGGCTTCACAATGTATTTTCCTTGAGAAAGGAAAATCTTGCTAGGTCTCTACCAGACCTCCAGGCCTAGAAAGTAATGCATTAGTCCTAGGTCCTTCATCTGAATTTAGAAGCGAGCTCCCTCTTACATTGATGAATGAGAGGGTCAACACCTATCAGGAAGAGAATGTCCACATACATTACCATAATGAGAGGCTTTTCTCTATCAACCTTGAAGTAAAGGTTCAAATCAGCATTACTATGAGTGAAACCTAGCTTCATCAAGTAGCTATCTATCCTCTCATACGAAGCCCTTAGGGCTTGCTTAAACCCATAGAGGGATTTCTTCAACCTGAAAACATGGGTGTCTCTATCCTAGAATTCGAACCCCAGAGGTTGCTCCACATACACCTCTTCCTTTATTGCACCATGCAGAAAGGTGGTCTTCACATGCATCTGATGAAGATTCCATATTTGCGTAGAAGCAAGGGATATGATAGATCGTATGGTGGTATATCGGGCCACAGGTGAAAATGTGTCATCATAGTCTACGACTTACTTTTGAGAGAAGCCACGGGCAATGAATCTTGCCTTGAATTTTTCAGCACTACCATCAGATCTATGCTTGATCTTATAGAGCCATTTTGAGGTGACAACTTCTTTGTCCTCCGGTCTCAGAACCACATCCCAGACATCGTTCTTCATAATGGACTCAGACTCTTCTTGCATAACATCCTTCCAGACTTGATGCTTTACGACTTCTTCAAAATATCTAGGCTTAGGTTGTACAATTGTACTCATGGCTACTAGATACCTTTGGTATCTATTCGGCTTCTTACTTTCATGGAATGTCCCCCTTGGGGCCATATGTCTCTCAAAATCCTCAAGAGTATCCCTGAGCCATGAGAGTATTCTTCATTGAAGGAGGTGAATCAATAGGGTCCATCAGTCCTTCAACATCAAGCATCATCTCGTCCTTCAGCTCTTCCTGATTTCTAGACCTTACTTCATGATCTTCCTCAGAGTTCGGGAGATTGATTACTTTCCTAAGGGAAGCATCTTCATCAAAGGTAACATCATGGAAAATTTCCACTTCTCTTTGACCAGGCACATAGACTCTATATGCCTTTGATGTTTCACTGTAGCCCACAAACATTCCCTTCTTCCCAGAAGCATCCAGCCTGCTCCTCTTCTCCTTCGGCACATGAAAATAAACAGGACTTCGAAATACTCTAAAATGTGAGACGTCAGGTTTCCTACCAAAGAAAACCTCTTTGGGAGTTTTGGAGTCCAGAGCAGAATGCGAGCATCAGTTTTGTATGTACACAGTAGTGTTCGCAGCTTCTCCCCAGAGAAACTTCGTAAGACCTTGGTCACAGCATGGCATAGGAAGCTTCCACAATGGTCCTATTATTTCTTTCAGCAACGCCATTTTTCCCAGGATTATATACGGTTATCGTCTCCCTCTTGATGCCAACTTCTCTACAAAAGTTGTTGAACTCATTCGTCTCATATTTAGTGCCATTATCGGTCCTCAAAATATTTATCTTCTTCCCTATTTGATTTTCCACAAAGGATTTGAAAGTATGAAACCACATGACAGCCTCATCCTTCTTCTTAAAGAATTATATCCAGGATTTGCGAGAGAAGTCATCTATAAACGTCATATAATATGAACATCCTCCCAAGGATGTCACGAGCAGTATACCAGACAGATCATAATTTATCAATTGCAAGACATCAGATGTATTTGTGACACTTGAGGGGAAAGGTCCCCTTACATGCTTTCCTTCGGCACAATCCTAACTTACACCTTCATGATCATTTTTGAATTCGGGCATCCCAGTCACCACCTTCCTTGCTTCGAAAAGGTATTTGTAATGAAGGTGTCAAAACCTCTGGTTCCATAGCTCAGTTTGATGAATAGTATCAAATGTCATCACTCCCAGTGGACTTCCTCCAACCTGGTAGAGTGTATAAACTCTAAACCCAGTCGTGATAACTTCCTTGAAACTCTTCTTCTAGATGTGCACCTTCCCATTGACGAATGCCACATTGAAACCTTTGTCTTCCATGGCCGAAATAGACACAAGGTTCTTCTTCAAATTAGGTACATCTTTTACATCTTGCAAGTGGAGGACTTGACCTTGAGATAAGTTGAGGGTCACAATCCCTGTCCCTTTCATGGGACATGTGGCATTATCCCCAAGGATAATTTTTAGATTAGTATCCTTCTCAACCAAATTAGAAAGTGATTCCTTAAACCCAGTGAGGTGCCTTGAGGCACCACTATCAATCAACCAGACATGCATAGTGTCGGGTGGAGATGCAGTAGAGAGGGAAGATACAAGAATGAATTCATTTCTTTTATCATCAACAACATCAGATTCCTCATACCAGGAATTTCTTGACCTTTTGAAAGTTTTCCCATTTCCATTGTGACCAGAGGGAGACTTCCTCTTTCCTTTGAACCTATTGTTCCTTTGATTTCCATTCTTATTATTGTTGTTGTTGTCATCATCTCCAAGAGAATCCTTCTTATAAGGGAATTCTATAGCTTAGTGTCTGATCTTGTGACGTGTAACATTTTCCTTTCTTTCCTTGGGCCCCTCCTCTTCCTTGGTTTCTTGGACCACCATCGTTCTTCTTCTCAGTACGAGTAATGAAGACATCATTACCTTCATTTTCATATTCCTTCATCCTTGTTTCATCTTGAGTGCACCTCAACAACACTTCATCAAAATCAGCAATCACATTGTTATTGAGAATGGTAGTATTGAATACTTGCTATTCATAGGAGAGACCTCCAAGTGCGGTGGGAACCATTTCTCGATCACCTATTATCTCCCCAATGTCCAGAAGATTATTCATGATTTCGATCAACTTCAGAAAATGTGATTGAACGGATTCATCCCTACCTTTCTTGAGATTCTTCAATTGGTTCTTAAAGAAAAGGACTTGATTTGCATTGTTGGCCTTGAACATATTGACCAACTTATCATACATCTCCTTAGACATGCCCAACTCAGAGATGTAGGAAACCAAACTCTTGTGGTTGGAATCCCAGATTGTTGGAACACCTAATCCTACATGGGTAGGTGTGGAATGCGAAAAGTCACAATGGAGTCCAAGTGACCTTGGAATGTGAAACCGAGAGTCACACCATTGTACTATAAATGTACATCATGTATAATGGAAAAATAAGAAAGCCTCACGCTTATCCTTCATTGTGTGTTGAGTCTCTCATGTGTGTGTGTTTATCTTTCTCATACACCATGTGTGTTTTCAACATGGTGTTTAACATGGTATCAGAGCTGATACGTTCATAACTAGCTCAACCTTGAGTGAGCCATTTTTGTTTATGGTCTGTGCATATTTGAAAAATTTCCATCTATTTTGCAGCATTTGGAAATTCTTGACAACATTCAGAAAGGTGTTTTGAAGAAGAGTAGCACTATGCATTCTGCAGCACTTAGAGATTTCTACAGGTTTTCATTCTACAATTTCCATGCAATTTCTGCTGCCCACTTTTAAATTTCTGCATTTTGAAGAGCTGCTGAAAATTGTTTAAAGTGGGTTTTTGAATAAGCTTCTGAGTTTCTACCTAGAATTTTCTAGAAAATTCTACATTTTTAAAGTCCATTTTTTTGCTGCTGGGCTACTGGAAAAATTTCTAAGTTTTGTCTGCTGAAAATTTCCAAATTCTACAGTGACAAATTCTATGCTGCTGAGATAGTTTATTGCCTAAAATTATGCTATACATTTGAAAAATTCTACATTTCTCCTGCTTTCCTCTGCTTTATTCTCCTCTCTGCTATTTTTACATTTAAAAAAAAAAAAAAAACAAAAAAAAAAAAAAAAAAAAAATCTCAGGCCTTTCGGCCTCCAAACCCTGCGCCCTTCTCACAACAAATCTTCCCTCGACCTCACGAATCTCAACCCACAGCTATTCGACCCACGCCTTACCCGTCTCCGTACCTGCAAACTCCACACATTTTCCCCTTGCCCTCGGCTTCCCTTACGCTCCTACCATATGCAACTGGCCCCCCACACTCTACTACCTCATGGCCCTCGCGTCCAACCTAACCTGCTACCCTATCCACTCACGACCTACAATACCTATCCCTCCCTCCCCATGGCCTTTCAGCCCCCCCTTTCCACACCCCCTCATGTTCCAAACGCCCCTCCCCTCTACCCACAACACTCATCCCACCCCATCACATTCGGCCTCCCCCTCACTGTAATAACTCGGCCCCTTCTCCCTACCTGCTCTACCACGCTACCCACCGCACCCCTTCCTCCCTACGCTACCCACTACACCTCTACCCTCCCATTCACTCCCCCATCCTTCGCACAACAATGTCCCCTCCCTATCCCTCTACCCCATGAACCCCCCTCTGTCGACACTCAGTCTTCCCACGGCCTTTTGCCGCTCCATACACTCTTCGAATTTCGATTTTTTATTTTTTTTTTAATTTTTAAACCTCCCCCCCCCCCTCTCCCTCTTTAAATTTTTATTCCCCTCCTATTTTTAATTAATCTCTTTTTTTTATAATTAAAAAAAATAAAAAATTCTAATTTAAAATACTTCCCCCAACAAAACCCTTTCCCAAATAAAACCTCTCCCAGTTTTACTTTTGTTTTCCTCAAATTTTTTTTAATTAATCCCATATAATTAATTAAAAAAAAAAAGCAGAGAGAGAGAGGAAAAGAGGAAATGAACAACATAGAGGAAGAGAAAATGGCATGTGAGAAAATGGACTGAATACACAAAGAAAATTGTAGTTTTTCATTCTGATTTGTGGCATATATGGAAGGGCGATTTTCTGAAGAAATTGACATGTGAAAACAGCAGTGGCATTCATTATTTGGACACAAAGTTTCTGGTTTTCTTGAGTTTCTCATAGTATCCATTTTGCAGCAAGGTCAAGCATCCAAGCTTGTAAATATCTCCTCCTTTTGTTGAGTTGAGTTGAGTTGTTATTGGTGCAAAACAACTCTTTGAAGGAAAACAAATCATCTACCTTAAAGGCTTCTTGCACAATGTTTTTGCTGCATATTTTTGCAGAAATATTGTATTGAACTGACATTATATTGCCTCTTTATTCATAGTTGGAATCAGTGAATTTGAGTTGTTGATGTAAGTCATTGTTGATTGTCCTCCATCATTTGAGGAGCACATTTTGTACTTTGATATTTCCATAGTTGGAAATTCTTTAGAGTCATTTGTATTTGTTTGAAAGAAAGTTGAATCACATTGTAAACGGGTGAATTTTCGGTTGAAGCCGACACTCTTTATTTTTTTGAGCCTAAGTTGTTGAAAATGGCTAAAATCAATGAGGCATTAGAGTTGTTGAATAACATCATTCATTCAAATGTTGATGATATGATAAAAATGAGCAAGGATTCTCTTTGTAACATTCAAAGTTGTTTGCAAAATGCACATGAAAAGATCGAGTTTCTTCAGCTTGAATCTCAGCTCCAGCAAGAAGAATTAAAACAAAAGAGTCACCATTCTGAATCTGTTTCTGTTCAAAATATTGAGAAGGAATCTCATCATAAGAAAGAAGATAAAGTCCCAATTGATTCCCATTCAGTTCCTTGTACTAGAGCAGATTTACATGTAGATGCAGCAGCTCAGCCTGCACTTCTCAAGCCCATCATTAGACCTTGGGAAGAGCTTGTCCACAACAAGCACCGAACTGGTCTTGGATATGAAAAGGATGTGCCCTTTCATATTCCAGACTACACCAAGCCCATCATATTTCAGAGTGCCGGATTCCTGTATGACAGTTCACCTGCAGCTGTTCTAGATCCTGCTCCGCTTCCACAACAACAACAGCAAATTGGAAAATGCCAACACTGTGATCAAGTTGGCCATATGAAAGATCATTTTTTTGATCTTCATCCATGTAAGAATTGTTGTCGGAACAACCATTCTTCACACAGATGCTTTTGACACAAGCCTCCTACAAGAACAAAGATTCATCTCGGATGGATCGCTTCTTGGCAATGGGCATCAGCAGCCAGGAAGATGTTTAAGACACATGTCAGAACTTGTTCACGGATATTGAGCAAACTTGCAGTTGAGTTTTCACCATCATCTCACCTTGTCCCTGACAGGGGGGAAAATGGTGGTCATGTACAAGCTTCGACGTCAGATCAAGCGAGCCTGAGCCACAATCTCTCATTCCATGTTCAGAGTTGTAGCCAGAGACACAACAAGCCACAGCCCCACAGCCACCGTCATTCCGGATCGGAGATGGTGGCGCTGTGAGACATCAGAGTGCCTATGAGAATGCCTCTGGTGGACAACCTTAAACCATCATCTGGTTGGTGAAATCCCAAAACCAACAGACCCTTATTTTAGGTTGCTGGTCTCCTCCTTTCATATATGAGGAACACTCTCCCTGGGTAGAAGCCTTCACCTTCGGCTACCATGGTTAAAGCTCCAGGAATGCAAGCCACAAAGCATCTGCAGAAGTTGTTGGTAATCCTAAACTATCACATGTAGTAGACCTCCTTCTTTTAGGTTGAAGGTCTCCCTCTTTTTATGAGGGACAATTTTCCAGCGTGTTGGCCATTTGGAAGTGTTCGGGAATCGCAATTAGCATTATGGCTCAAGCACAATGGTCATCCTTAAACCATCACCTCTTTTTTTTTCCTTCCCAACATTTCGTAGAGTTGATTCATCCCAAGTGCCGCCATGTATACTTTGCAGATTTGCATTACAAATATTTTCTTGGACTCACACATACCCCTTCGGATTAAGGGGGGATGTTGGAACACCTAATCCTCCATGGGTAGGTGTGGAATGCGAAAAGTCACAATGGAGTCCAAGTGACCTTGGAATGTGAAACCAAGAGTCACACCATTGTACTATAAATGTACATCATGTATAATGGAAAAATAAGAAAGCCTCATGCTTATCCTTCATTGTGTGTTGAGTCTCTCATGTGTGTGTGTCTTTATCTTTCTCATACACCATGTGTGTTTAACATGGATGATCAGATTTTCTTTTATTTCCCCTTTCTTGTACTTTGTCTTGGTGGCAGCAGGTGCAGATGATGTAGGCTCTTGGATTTTACCTTGCACATAGTCCATGACATCTTGGTCTTCCAAAATTAAATCCAAAGTCATCTTCCAGGCATGGAATTTTTCCTTCCCAGTCAAATTTTCATCAGATTTGAAGCCATTATAGTTTGAGGTACCCATGGGTCCTTGACAAATGCTCCTGTTTGGTGATTGCTACAAACTTGGGCTTTGTCTTCACCTTAGCTATGATACCATGTAAATTTTTGTATATGTTCTATGCTTGATGCAACTTTAATTTTATTCCAAATATCAAAAATAAATCACATAAACAAGAAAGTAAAATGTTGATAGAACATACCCATAGATCGACAGAAGACAAGCCAAAAATACGCTAAAATTGATCAACAAAATATATGTGTTGTGGTGCATTATAACGGTCAACAGAATGCTTCAACCAGCAAAGTCTCTATACGGTCATCCAACCAGAATGTGTCACACAACCCTTACAAACAACTCTATAACAGTCAACCCAAAGTCAACAAAAGTCAACATTATCTAGTCAACAGCCAACACAAAAACAACAATAGCAAAAGTCAACGCATCCAAGTCAAAGTCAACATCCAGCCTCGATTTCTGTACCAAAAAATGTAGACTAAAGAAATCAGAATTTATGGAGAGTTTTAGGTCAATTTGACCATGCATTGACCAAAGTCAATGCTGTTCAAATCTGTGTGCTAAAAACCCAGGTCAAAAAAAGAAAATTCCTTTGTTGCGTTTTCCCACATGTGAGAGAAGAGCCAACAAGATGATGATCAAACCAATCAGATGATGAGAGAGAATGTGTGATGATTGTTGGTGAAAATGACCTCCAAATTTGACCTATATTTATCCATCAGTGAGGGTGTGTGACACATCTGTTGGGGCTTAAGGCCTACATTTCAATTCTAGCCGACCTTGCACATAAGTTGAATTAATTCAAAATAAATGTTCTGCTCATCAGATCAAGATGATCTTTAGATCGATCTTGCACCTCTCCGAAAGAGGAGTCCAATAAAAATATTGGAATCTTCATCTGAGCATCACAACATGGAGTTTGGACCTAGTTGTCCAAAATTAACATCTTCCCTTTGGAAGAGGAACATGATCCTAAGAATCATTTTCCAATAAGCAATGATATTATTCATTCATAGTTGCATACCAATATAGATGACCTGAAGCTTCTTTAAAGGTATCTGGATCATGATTTTTTGGTACTTGATCCAAAAAGCAAGAGGCTTTTTCAAAGTAAGAACGTGTACGACGCTGATCTGCAAGGTCACCTGCATGAGAACCTGCTACATTCCAAGTAGGTCAGACCCATTTTGGATGTTGTGGAGCTGAAGGAAGATCCTGAGAAGGTGGAGGAGGATTTTTCATCCTCGCTCTCATCATCTGAAGTAGAAGGAATGTTGTCATAAGTAGAAGAGATACAGAGAGGTGGAACATATGCCAAATCAGGTTCTCAGGAAAAAGGTGGCACACCCGCCGAACTAGGCTTGCAGTCTGATATCTCTTCATCAAATTTTACATCTCTTCTAATGATTACAATTTTGGATTTGGGTTGAAGAAGTATATATCCTTTGACATCTTCATAATATCCAACAAAAATTCATTTTTCACTCTTAGGTTCTAAGGCTTTATGTTTCTCATATGGAATATGGGCCCAAGCTTCACTTCCAAAAACATAGAAGTGACTTACATATGGTTTTATTGAGCTCTAGGCTTCTTCTGGAGTGATATTCCTTAAAACCTTAGTAGGAGTGAAAATTACTATGTAATTCACACAGTTAATTGCTTCTGCCCAAAAATTAAGAATAAGTCCTTTAGATTGAAGCATACAATTAATCATTTCTTTTATAGTGTGATTCTTCCTTTCAACTACACCATTTTTTGTGGAGTATACAGAACAATATGTTGCAATTCAATGCCATGCTCAATGAAAAAGTTGATGATTTTTTTGTTAACATATTCTCCTCCATTGTTAGATCTTAACTTAAGAATTTGATGTCCATATTTTTTCTCAACAAAGACCTTAAAGGCAAAGAACATGTTAAAAATGTCACTCTTGAGTTTTAAGAAGTATACCAAAGTGCATCTGGAAAAATCATCAATGGAAGTTAAGAAGTACTTGTAGCCAGAGAAAGAAACAACTAGAAGTGGGCCACACAAATCACTATTCACAAGTTTCAAAGGGGTTGAAGTGTGCCAAGAGGCATGTTTTTTAGAACTATCCCGATAAGGTTTTTTGAGTACACAACTGGAACAAACACCATCTTGGCAAGATACCATAGGAATACATGTCACCATATTTTATTCACATAGAGTTTGAAGAGAGCGATAGTATAAGTGACCAAATCGCTCATGTCAAAGTTTGCTCACTTCATCATTATGAGAAACAAAAATAGAGGGAAGACATGATGACCCAAAGTTGTCAAACTTATACAGCCTTGTGGAATCATCAACAACGCCACTAGATAAAATATGTCTAGGATCTCTTAGGTCCTTAATTACAACATCATGTGGCGAGAATTCTATGGTTTTCCCTTCACCTGAATTTGTTATCTGATAAATAGATAGAAGGTTGCAGGACAAGGTAGGAACACATAATATATATCATTACACTAACCATTATCTAGAGGAATGGTTCCAGACCCTACAACACTAAGATATTTATCATCACCAACATAAATATTTTTAGTGTTTCAATAATTTAAATAAGAAAATATTGCTTTATTTTTTTCCATGTCGTAAGAGGCTCCAGAATCAATGAGTCACTCATGAGAATGAGAAGAAGAAGGTACGTTCAATCCATATCCAGATCTTGGTGCTTGACAATCACATGTATAAAGTTCCATTCCCGAAGATGAAGTTGAATATTTCTCCAAATGGATGTTGTTCTTCTTCATTTCTTCTTCCAAGGCTTCCATCTTCTTAAAACATTTTGACTCTATGTGGCCATCACAATTACAAAAGTTGCAATGTCTATCTGTCTTCTTCCCTTTGTTTTTATTTTCGTTATCATTATTTTGAGTTGTTTTTTCAGTTTGCGGCTGAGATTTCTTAAGACCCTTTTTTGGTTTAGGACCATTCTTTTTAGGATGTCTATTCTTAGGATTCTTTGGATTTGGTTGTTGCTGTGCTGCTAAGGATTTATTATAAGAGTGTCCAATATTAATAAGACCAAGTTGTAAGAGTGTTTCTTGTTGTCTTATCAAATAATCACAAAAGGCATCAAAAGAGGGGGACTTGTAGGGTGTTCCTTGAGAAATGAGGGCTTCTTTAAAGGAATGGAAGGTGGAAACAAATATAGAGTATGCAGGGCCTAGCTTAGCAAGAATGGAATAGATAAGAGTACAATCTTCCTTTTTGACCTTATAACCTTGTAATAAAAGTCTAAGGGTATTGAATTTGGACAAAAAATATTCAGTAAAGGAGAAATTATTGGGGTCCAAAGTTAGCAACTCATTTTCAAGTTGGCGAGCTCTGATTTCATTTAGAATGCCAAAAACAATATTTAGTTTTCTCATAGCTTCATCACAGGAGTCAATTTCTTGGATATGAAATCTAAGATCTTGATCAATGGACATTCCTAACAACCCTTATTCTTGATCTTGTTTATTTTCCCATTTAGCATGTTTATCTTCGTCGATAGGTTTAGATTCTAGTCTTGAGGCTATTCTATAAATCCCTGTACTTCTAAGAAATTCTACCATGTAGGATAACCATTTGTACTAAATGGTGTTGCTAAGAATAACCAAGCATGTACTTTCCATTTTTAAAAACTAAAGTAGTAAAGTTTGAAACTAACTGCTCCAACAAAAATATCTCGAAAAATTAGGCCGTTAAAAAAAACGGCTCTGAAAACAACTTCCGGATGAAGAAGTTATGCCTTTTTGAATAAATGTTGTAGTAGATGTTGAGTAGTCACGTGGTAGGTTGAAGGTTGATGATGAAGTTGTAATTAAAAAAAAAATCCTCCCTTTCCAAACTTATTATAATAAGTTCATTTGAAAAAAAAACTATTTTATGTGACCCACATTTTTAAATAAGTGAAAATCATTTTTACAATGTTACTTTATGAACTAATGACCAAGTAGGCTGTAACTTAAATAAAATATAAAGTGAATTTAGACTATAAGTGACTCACTTTTTATAATAGGTGAGAAACACTATTACATAAAGTAATTTTAAAACACAAGTTACATGTATTTTTGTTTTTAAATAACTTGACAAAAAATCATTTTTTCAAAAAAAAGTAACTTGACAAAAAACCCCTTTTTCAAAAATACTTTTTTTTTAAACTAACTTGAAAAAAAGTTTTTTAGAAATTAACTTGAATTTTTTTTTAATAGAAAAAGGAAACTTGACAAGAATACTTGAACCCAAGACCTCTATTCTCATAAAGTAACATTAGACCAAGTGAGCTAGTAAATTTTTTTAGTAATTGTTCGGAAGGAGGAAGTTTTTTTTTTTTTTTTTGTTCTATGGTGTGCATTTTTTTTCCTGCAAAAAACAACCATGCAAACAAAAAAAAATTACAGGCCTGACGGAAAATGTTAGATTTCTAGTTAGTCCGCCCGAAAACTAAATATTTTTCTCATTATTTCTGATTTTCGCAAATCGCACAAAGTTGCAGGGAAAGAGATTACGTAAGAGAAAAATATTGTCTTCCTGTTTCTAGTTTTCAAATCGCATAGAGCATGGAGCAAAGATCTTATGCAGAGAAGAGGGTATGGATCCGGTAATAGAAAAAAATGATTGTAAACCGAAATAAAACAAAGAGATAAATAAATATAACTACAAAAAAACTTTATACCTCAAGATTTGAAATGACATATCTTGGGCAACCAAAAACCTTTTCGAATGAAATGAAATGGGTTCCTCACTGGAACAAAGGCTCTGGAAACAAAAAAGCAGTTCTCCTCACCCATAAATGGTAAAAAACAGTAGATATGGAAAACGACAGTCCCATGCAGTCAAATAGACTTCAGATTTGGATAAGCAACGGATGCAGCCCTCAAAACAACTCTAATACCATGTAGGAATTTAGAGGGTAAGCTCCTTAGATCAAACACCAAAGGTCACCACTCACAAACGGATCACAAATCAATACACCAATATTTGACTTGGTTAAAACCCTCGAAGAGGGAAACAGTCCATGGCCTGAGCCAACGTGGCCACTTCAAGAAATTTATTAATATAAGGAAAGAAAATTTACATAAGCTTCTCTCATAAACGGTGTTAAATAGAGATCATGGACCAGTCGGGTACTAAGCCACAGATCAAGTTTCGGTAATACCGAGGAGATTATGAACTATCGGATCACTACATATCGTGACCGTCGAACTATAAGTCTCAACAGTACATATGAAAGAAACATACTTTACCTAACACTATGCTAGACCAAGTTATACTTAACTATTTTCTATGTGTCGGAATATCCTAACATCATGGACTATTTCAAATTTACCTTAAACACCCAACAAAAATTGATTAAAAAAACAATAACATATATTTTTTTATTTTAACATAGGGTTATTTTTATTATTTTTAGTTTATTTTATTTTGATCGAGTCAAAATTTTTACAAGATAGGATATTACAACATCTCTTGCATACTGTGATTGAGAACACCCAATTAAAACAAATTATTTATAAAATATTTTAATTTTGAAATAAGTTATGGTTTTTTGGCATCTCGTATTGATGATAAGCCATGGTATTGGCTCATTGTGTCGTAACAATGGTCATTTACAAATCCCCTCTCTATGTTAATAATATCCATGGAAAAATGAGTTGAATATTCATGGTTATGAATCTTGTTATATTGTAAGTATTAAATTTTTATGGTTTATTAAATAAATCCATATCTTTTTACCTTTTAAATTTAATTTTTAAAAATTTTATTAAAAAATTAAAATAAAATATTTATAAAATATTTTTATTTTGAAATGAGTTGTGGCTTTGGGGCATTCGTAATGGCCCATGGTATTGTAACATCCTATTTATAAGCTAATAATATTAATGGTAAAATGAGATGAATATCCATGGTTTTGAATCTTGTTGTATTATATGTTTATATTTTTATTGTAAGTATTAAGTTTTTATGTGGTTAATAATTAAATTTCAATATGGTTACATCGTTATTTTACACCAATACATCTCTCAAATACCTTTTTAGATTAACCTTTTAAAAATGTTATAAATTAAATTAAAATAAAATATTTAAAAAAGGTTACAAATAATCTTTTTACAATACATCTAACACCTACACATCTCCCCCATACATAGCTATAGAGGTCATATCAATGCAATTATAATTTATTTAGTTAATTTTTAAAATATTTTTAATCTTGGTAATGCTAGATATATCACTAGGAAAGTATTTTGATACTTATTTTAGATTGATGCTTATTGACATTTAACAACCATTTCAATTATATAGTTACAATAATCTATAATGTGAGAAAATAATTTCTTTTTGTCAGTTGTTTGTCCCACAAATAGAAAGGAGCTAAATAATTTTATTATTGAGAAGTTTCATAAACAGGTATGGGAAAAGAGTTGGGTAGAAAGAATAAGTACTACAAATTAGCGAATTCAACGCTATGTATGATCTCCAACAAAAAGAGTACATTGGAGCTAACATTATATGGAGGGAAAAGCTTCTTATTGCTCAATTAAGAACCAAATCTCATCAACTTTGATTTGAAATATGGTGGTGGAAAAGGCCTAAAGAAGCTTGGGAAGAACGGGTGTGTACATTTTGCATGTCTGGGGCAGTGGAATAGGAAAAACATTTCATTTTGGAATGCGATGTGCTTAAAGACATGAGAGAGACTTATGGGAGTATGTTAGCATCGGTTTCTTGGCATTTTAGCGATGATATTGTTGGAAGGTTTGTCTAGCTCATCATCAATTTGAATAAGAAAAGAATTGAAATGCAAAAAATGAAAAACAAACATTAAAATATCATTTCATTTTATTTCATATGAGAAACAAATAATTTATTTTATTTTTGGAATAATTTTTTTTTGTATACTCATGTAATTAAAACAAAAACCTAATTATCAAATATTTTTAAAATATATAAACATTATTTTTTAGGAATTATTTTAAAATAAAAAATATAAAAAGATTATATTAAAATATACACATTCATATAAGAATGTAAATGATTTTTTTATCAATTTTTATAGAAATAAAAAGAATTAATATAAATGAATTATAATAATATATAAAATATATTTAATATTATTATGTCATTTTTGTTAGAAAGTGACATCTGGCAATGACGTTGGAGGATTAGTTTCACTGTACTACAAAAAAATTTCAATTTTTTTTTTATGGTTTTCAAATGTTAAACCTTAGTTTTAATTGAATTGTACCAAATAAATAGGTTGATGTATTCCCCAGCCACCACTAGTGTAAGACCCCAGCTTCATGAGGCATGTTCAGGGTAACGAGCGCACCCACCGAACACCTTCGGGTCGTATTGGGCAACTTGCAACGTTATGAGCGTTTCGTCGCATCATAACCCCAGGCATGTAACATTATGGATGAGTGGTACATATCTCGCATAGCGAAGGAGCGACGTTTATATGGTGCATTGGCTATCGTCGCATCATAGCCGACGGACGGGCTGACATTATAAAATGTAATATGATGGAAGGATGAACCGAGGGTCGGGTTGGCTCAGGTCCATCAAGAGCCACCTGACGCCCTCATGGATGACAGAGTCATGGTATTAATACGATGATGCATGGATGGACAAAGGGATTCATCAAACCATCGAATAAGGCATAACATATCCGAGCTAAGGCGAGAGCATTGAAGCATTCGAGCTTCACCAACATCTTTTTGGTGGAAGTCGCAACCAAGGCAGCAAGTAGGCCAAACGTATTATGGCGAGGGGAAGTTTAGATAGCCGGGTCGGGTCATGAACGCAGAGTGAGGGCGTGGGTCGAGTCGGGCAGTGTGCAGGGCATGCAGAGTAATACTGTCGGGCATCCACACCGCAGGTCGGGTCGAGAAAAGCATAGGGCGCAAGTCGAGTCGGGAGGCAAGTGCAGGCAGCATGTGGAACAGTACCGCAAGGCATCCGCAAGTGCAGGTCGGGTCGGGTAGTGAGTGCGATAAGTCTGAACGTGAGTTCAAGACTCATTTTGAAGTGATCGTAAGTCGGAATTTAGTGTGAAAAAGTGCAGCAGGTGTGTATTGGTGGGCCAAAGCCAACCAGAGTGCGAGGAGTTAGCCTGGACACACGGTGAACTCGTGGGAAGCGTGGACATCACGTGCAACAAGTGAACCAAGGTGACCCAAGTGACCCAGTAGCACGACACTTGGGCAGATTGTACAGAAAATTCCCGGGGATGATTTCAATGTGGTAAATGGATGTTTTGGGCTGGTTTTATGATTGAAAAGTGTCAGAACTTGGTCAAAATGTAAAATTTCCTTGCCAAGGAGAAAAGGGGGTCTTTTGTTGGATTGGACTTTGTATTGTATTTTATACTTTAAGAAACATATTATCGGGCAGAATTATTAACAGGGAGTTTCCCCTCCCTTGTATGTATGGGCGTACATGTGGATATGATGATGATGTTTATGTTTTCCGCATATTGAAAGAACATTGTATTTAACTAATGAAGATAGTGTTGCTAAAGGCGTAGTCTACATACTCGAGTATTACAAAAAGAAAAAGTACGATAGTGTCGCACCCATCTATAACATGGTTTAAAGACTACCAAAAGTATAGGGGCGTGACAACTAGGGCTCCAATGCCAAAACAATGTGTCAATGAATTTGATCATCTATGTGAGTGTGGTTGTTGGAACTAGTCTTCCAAGTGGCCGCTAATGACAATCAACATTGTTGAATCTGGTTATGGTTTTCTCTTCCGAATCTCCTTTAGTAGAACTAGGAATTGAGATCAAGATGGCTATCGGAACCCAAAACGAGGGAAAATGGTATGGTACCGACATCATCATTTGTAGTCCAATATTAGGACATAAAGGAAATCTATGAGATTTAGTGGTTTTATGATTACCACCATCAATATAACCTTCTCATAGTAGAACTTCATGACCTATAAATTTAAATGTAGTGCATTTCATGCCAGAGGGAAAAATGTGCCATGGTTGTAATCAATTAATATGATTTAACTAACCCACACTTCATATATTTTTTAGCTACTCCAAACCTCGCAACAAGGCTTGTAAACTCAATTCCAGTCTCGAACAATTCTTTTTTCCACACACCGATGAATACGAAGGACAATTCTAGTAGAGAGTTATAACTGAGATCTGCACACCACGACCGCATCTTAAGAGATAAGAACATACAAAATGGATAGTGAAATTGGTTACTATCATCCTATCATGAATTCACAGGTTTGGAATTTCTTTTCCTATCATTTTTATATTTTTGTGCTTCAGATAATACAACTTATCAATTTTGCTATATACAGGTAAAATTTTAAGAATAGTTGCTTATAGGCCATCCATCTGAAGTAAATTTCCATAAATTTGATAAAATTTATGTGTACTAAAAATTAAATTAAGTACAAGTAAATTTCGATAAATTTGATAAAAGTTGTGTACTAAAAGTTAAATTAAATTTAAGTAAAAGTGTGGTCTAAACTCGAAACCTAAAGACACACCTATGGCTCTAGTAAATTTGTTCAATTTTGATCAACGAAGTTGTTTTTTAACATTTACAAGTTGAATTAGTAGGAAATACATTCATACTTCAACTAGAATCACAGAAAACCCAAATTTCTAGTTTCGCCTAAAAAGTCTAGATGTCCCCATGCTAGAATTTCCTCTAGTGTTTACAATGCCTAAAATAATTTCGAGAAATCAGGGTCGGGAAATCTAAGCACTCAGTGGTTGTCAACATTAATTCAATCCTATACTCACTCACATTTCTCTGAGCACGGTTGTCAACATTAAATCAATCCTATACTCACTCACATTTCTTTAACTCGAGAAATTCCATGGTCATAAATTTCAGCCTGGATTAGATTTCAGAATGGAGGCTTTTGTGATTCACGAAACTAGATTAGATTAGATTTCAGAATAAAAAATTTTGTGATTCACAATCTAAGCCAACATTTCAAAATAAATCACATCAATTATTTAGGTTAGACGCATTTAGAGAGGTTCATAATTAAGATTATTACATCAATTATTTAGGTTCGACGCATTTAGAGAGGTTCATAATTAAGATTAGATTAGATTAATTCCAGCCCAGATTATATTGTTGAAAATCCCTTCAACGTATACAATGGATTAAACTCTTCACAAGTATATCCATAAAATCGCCCTTTGAAAAGTCTACAATTTGTGATTTCCATGCTCCTAGATTCCCCTTGTGTTCGAATATTTGTCAACTTCCTTTTAAGTTAAACTGTATAAAATGTAGGAAACGATATATATATATATAATTAATCTTTATTTTGTATTTAGATTTCATGTTGATTCTCCTTGTGTATTTTAATAGATATGTAGGTGTTGGAATTAATGCTTACATCCTATATTTGAGAAGTTGGTTTGTGATGGTTGAGAAATTCTCTCAACCTCTCTCTCTAAATTAGGAATAAGTTGGATCTCAGAAACTCTATTTAATATAGTAATCTGAATGTAATCTGTGTGTGTGTGTGTGTGTGTTTACACATACAACATTTGTGTACAATATATGAGTGTTTTTTAGTAATTGAGTGCTTTTCAGTAGTTTTTATCATGGTATCGGAGCACAGGATCAGAGTCCTGTGTTTTGTGAGTCTAAGTCCTTAGAGAATAGGAGTGCAAATTGATTTCCTATGTTGAATTCTGACAGTTTGCAACATCACTGGATGAGGATCAGTTTGTGATCAGTTTTTTTCAAATGGAGGATTAAGCTTTCTCTTGCAGGGTAATTTCCGGCGGATCAAGCAAAGGAAAAACGATTGTCGATCGTTGTAATGGTTTTCATGTTCCTTCATTCAACAGATGGGAAAATGACGTCCATGTCAGCAAATGCTTTAGAGAAACCATAAAAATTCTCAGACGGCAGAATTTGTTATTTCGCTTTCACTAATAGGTAGCTAATTATTGATATAAAAGGAATCATCTTCAAGACTTTCTGTGCCAACCTCTGCGGACGTCACCTGAGACGATGAATTCTTGGGATTCGTATGCACTTTCCTCTCCTTCAATTTATGGGTAGAATTCCCTGTGAGTCTATGAACTAGAGACAAAAAGTTTTGTGGGCCAATTTTAATAATCTTGGGTTCATAAACATGCACAACACGGATCGTTGGAGTGATGATATTCTCGTGCTCAGAATATTTGGTTGATCTGATGTATTGAAATTTTTTGTGGTTTAGTAGTATTATTGTTTTTAAATTAAGTGAGGATGATATTTTTTTTTTAAATCTGATAAAAATTTTCTGATGTAATACTTGAATCTAGATACATTTCGTATTTTGTAATGTTCCCAAAATGGATTTCTCAGCAAGACATGCCTGAAAAATGAATTTTTCAGGAATGTGTGCTTCATATATTATAAAAATTGTTTAAAAACACTTAGAAACCAACTCCAAGTGCTGCAACAACCTTTACTCAGCTTTTATGGGAAAAAAGGTGGGGAAAAGTGAGGATTTTGGCCCTAAAATTAGTGTATAAGAAAATATGCGTAAAATTAAGGGTCAAGGTTTTGGAATATGTTATATTATGTCAATAGGGATCTACATGAAAAATTTCAGCAAAAAAAAATGCGTTTTTCTAAGTTAAACAATTCCTCCTTCCCGACTAGTCAAGAAAAACCCTGATTTCTCGTGACTTGGAAGATGCAGAAATCTACTGAAGCAAGGGAAGCATATTTTTTGAAGGTGTAAGATGTAAAACAGTATGAAAAATCAGATAATGAGTTTAGGAACATGGCATAAGCATTAAGCAAGGTTAAAAAACAGTTTTACATAGAAAATCCCTCAAGATTGAGGTGTTGCAAGACAAGAGAATGACCCAGAAACCCTTCAGCATTATTTACAGGAGGCTGAAGCTTCTTCTTATTATATTACATATCTGCAACTGATAATTACATGAAAACAGAGATCTATAATGAATCAAAATTCCCAAAGGGCTCTTTATTACATTCCCCTTGGGGATTTCAGCAATACATGAAAATGTCAGAGCAGATCCGAGTTTTACTGCAGCAGATCTACAGAATGATTCAGAATATATGAAGCAAAAATTTTAGTGAATGAATCAGATCATAAATATACATGGATTGGTTGGCCAATCAAAGGATCGCCCTTGATGCAAGGAGGCTTCCTTCACATCAGAGATCTAGCTCCAAAATGATGCCAAAAACCCTGCAGCGCTGCTCCTTCAGCAATAACGCAGATCTGAGGAAGGAACTGCATAGTATACCATAAAGAACACATTGGCCTGATGCCAAGATCTGAAATGAAGCTCAAATCATTCAATATAGCTCTCCAATGGATTAGAAACCCTCCTCCACTGAAAAGAAGTAATGAAATGCTTTAGATCTGAAAAGATATAAATCCCACTTGCTGCAGCTTACAAAAGCAATCAAACCCTGAACAGGATCTGCATTGCAGTTGGAAGTAGAAGCTTGGCCAAAAACTAGATAGTGGATCAATGAAGCACATCCTCCTCCAAAGAGCTACTCCATGGAAGGAGAGAGGATTCCTAAACAGGAAACCCTCTTCCCTTTGGCTAACTAGCCAAGAGAGCTCGAGTTGCTCAAGAAACCACAAAACATCAACAACCCTTTCTTGGGTCCTCTCCCTCCCTTTTATAAAATGAGGAAGTGCAAAACCCTAAATCACTTCACTTGAATTAGCCCCTTTCACATTTAGAAGCACCTTCTAGAACTACGCAGATCACTTAGGAGGTTCAATGCACCTGGACTGTCTTATGATTTGGTCCTGTTGACCCAGTCAAATAGCTCAGCCCTGTTCACACACAAGTGGTTTTTATGCAACCGGCTCATATTTAACCCTATTCACATTGAGCATGTATTTATTTTTAGATCTAAGGAGTGTTGCATGTCCTCCATTAGTCTATTATTCATAAACATGAAAAATAAAACAAAATTCTAATGTTCCAATTAGCTTAGCTAATTTAGGAACATTACAGTCCTCCCCTCCCAAGTGTTTCTTGTCCTCAAGCAACTACAAGGACAGAACTGAAAGATGTCTCCTCCTCCTAGTGTAGCATCCCCATATGATGAACTATTCCAAATAATGAGATGTTGTGTCAACATTGAATCTCCATATTGCCCCTTCCAAGCATGCAAGTTAGCTGAATAGCTATCAACATGAAACAGTCAAATACTCAAGAAGGAAATAAGGTGCTGCCTAGAGGCTCCCTTGAGGCATGGAATCTGAAGTGTATTGGGAAATAACATCCCCCATGTGAGTTCTCCATCCTCAAGCAATCATCCACACAAAATGAGTCACCTCCCAATCATGGCAACTCCTAAAAATGTTCCTCCACCTTGAGCTCCTGCAAAGTAGGTGGGCTAAAATTCTGCACATTGTAGACAAGATAGCCTACCCCACGCTATTCTCCTCTCCACTTAAGATAAGTGTAGAGTAAAAACTGATCTTGGGCTCCAAGGAAATTGCCCTCAAGTGGCATGATGAGGATTAGATCTGCAAAGATCCTCCCTTCAACACTGTAAAACCAATCAGCCCAAAATGTCTCACATGTGATGGATAGAAGAGTATCACCATGAGGTACTCCATCACACACATGGCTCACCTCCAAAATAAACAAGTGTTTTGCTATGGTGGCCACAATTTCTCCCATGTTCCCATTAGAACATATGTTGCAGAAAATGTGGGATTCTCCTTCCCAAAAAGGACACACTCAACCATGTGCCTTACCCAACATCATGTCTCCCATCAATATAGAAACAACATCAGAAATTGAAAACATGATCATCATCATAATGAAGGAAATACTGAAGGTTCTATGTAATGCAAGAGAGTACCAAAAGTCTTCCAAGTCCTCATAGCGCAGTTTTCCAAACTGCTGCTTCAGAAAATTGTATGGCAAAATGCTTCCTGTGACATGGTTAATCATATAAATAAAGAGAAATCATATGCAAGGAAAACATCTTTTCCCAAGGCCACATAATAGATGGTTGTCTCCATCATGAAATTTGGCACAATGAAGTTCATGGAGCTCAATAAATAGCTTGCCCTCTTGTGGAGCAATGCACTGCCAAGAGATGGTAAGAGAATGCAAGCAACAGCTCTCACCATATGCTGGAAGCAAGAAGATACATGGATTCATGAGTGAATCCTCAAGTGTAGTTTGGCACACCTCCATGAAGAGAAATGAACCAAGCTCTACATGAAAATACTCTTCTCCATTCTTGGAAACCCAAGACAAGAAGAATACATCGTCTTCCTCACCTCCTCTTTTCTCACCAAGTGCATTGAATGAGAAGTGATCCTGGGAATACTCCATCAATAAATCCCAGCTCCACAGTGACAACAATGTTGGCCTATGTAAATAGGCTCCCATCAACAAACAGCTCCAATATTTGACATGCAGAATGTCAAAGACATCCCCCATAATGCTGCTACAAATGAGAAGTCCTCCCCATGAAGAAAGTCCTTCTTAAAAATCTAAGACTAAGGAGTGTCCTCTTGCACCATGATAGTGCCACCTTATACTCCTGCAACATCATGAAAACTGTGAGAGAAAATTTGCCCTTGCCCTCTCAAGAACATCCCAAGCAACAAAATCTCTTGCTGCCTCTCTATACTCACATCATCAAGATCATGTAGTGAAAACATGGTGATTGGCATGAAGAGTATTATGTCAACACAATGTGTCCCTACTCCTTGCTGCTCCATGATGCAAGTATCCTGCCATATACCCTTAGAAAGAGAGTGATGATCAAACTCTTCCAAGAGAAACCAATGCAGCCAAACCCCCTATTTCCTGGTATAAAAAATATGCAAGTGGCTTTCTAGCCTCTTTCTCTCCATCCTCCATCTTGGTACACCTCCCATGATGGCTACCATCATCCCAAATCAAATTCCTATATTTCATGGGATCTTGAAATGCAATCTTCCCAAGGATCAATTTGACCCTATGAGGATCCAAACAGGTGGTAGGAAAAAACCTCCCATCATGATGTGCATGGCTCAAGAAATGTCCAACACAGTCATGAGAGATGTTATCCATCCGAAGATGTCCTCCATCTACTATCTGCTCCTGTGAGAAGGGAAGATCCTCCTCAAACTGTTGAAGAAATTTGCACTCCATGATGTGCTGAAGTGCACCTCCAATGAATTCTTCCCATGAGGTCTCTGCCTCATGCATGACCTTCCAAAACCAAAGGGGCCTTGGATTTGCTGCAAGTAGAAGTTTCTCTTTGAGCAAGGGTGTGCTCATTGAGAAAGAGTCATCTGGAAGGGAGAAAGGGTTTCTCACTCCAAGATGTCTACCATCCATCATTCCATCCTTTATTGCTTCATGAATGAAGCTTCCATGTGAATGCTCTAATGAGGAATGGTTCCTCTCTTCTTCCTCACTGCTTTGGCATAGCGCAGTGAAACTTTTTGCTCTAAATCAGCAGCATGCAAAGATGTAGATCTCTTCATACAATGTGCTGAAATGACAATAGATCAATCTTTAATCATACCTCGGTGAGATGTAGAAGCAAGAACTTCTTCTGCAACTATATAGTCTTCATTCATTACTGAACATGAAGGCTTCTCTTCCAAGGCTGTGCCAGCGCTAGTACAAGTCTCCACCTTCTCAATCTCCTTGAGATCTTCTTTAATGCCCTTCATGGTTTGAAAAGGGAGCAGGGAGATCTTCTCACCCATAATTATTTCAAGTGGTGGAGTCATGCTCTAGTTTTTCTCTGTATAGCTCTAATTCTTTGTGAGGATAGGAAGTGCATGGATCTTCCTCTCCTTCTTGAAACCTTCTGCAGGTCTCACTGCAACTTTCTACTTCTTGAAACCCTCTAGGAGTTTCATTTTCTTCCTCCTTATTTCTTCTGTCTAACCTCTTTGAAGAGGCTCTTCCTGGATCTGAAATATGATGAGGTAAAACTCATCTCCTTTATCTTTCTGATATATGTCTCTTTTCTTCTCTGATACTGCTGTAAATTTCCCTCTTCAGGAGTATCAAGATTCTATTCCAGAGATTGACTGCAGGGGCATTTACTGGATATGTCACCTTTGAGAAAAGGATGAGATCCAAAGGCTACCTAGCCATATGTAGAATCTGTCTATAGAGCTTGAAAGATTCTTGCTTCATGGATTTATCACTTTGGCTTGAAGCCACAGACTGAGCCAAAGATCATGCTCTGATACCACTGTAATGTTCCCAAAATGGATTTCTCAGCAAGACATGCCTGAAAAACACATTTTTCAGGAATGTGTGCTTAAAATATCACAAAAAGTGTTTAAAAACACTCAGAAACCAACTCCAAGTGCTGCAGCAACCTTTACTCAGCTTTTATGGGCAAAAAGGTGGGGAAAAGTGAGGATTTTGGCCCTAAAATGAGTTTATAAGAACATATACGTAAAATTAAGGGTCAAGGTTCTGTAATATGTTATATTAGGTCAAGAGGGATATACATGCCGAATTTTAGCAAAATAAAATTCGTTTTTCTAAGTTAAACAGTTCCTCCTTCCCGACTAGTCAAGAAAAACCCTAATTTCCCATGACTTGGAAGATGCAGAAAACTACTGAAGCAAGGGAAGTGTATTTTCTGAAGGTGTAAGATGTAAAGAAGTATGAAAATCATATAATGATTTTAGGAACATAGCATAATAATTAAGCAAGGTTAAACAACATTTTTACATAGAAAATCCCTCAAGATTGAGGTGTTGCAAGACAAGAGAATGACCCAGAAACCCTTCAGCGTTACTTACAGGAGGTTGAAGCTTCTTTTTATTATATTACAGATCTGCAACTGATAATTACATGAAAACAGATATCTATAATGAATCAAAATGCCCAAAGGGCTCTTTATTACATTCCCCTTGAGGATTTCAGCAATACATGAAAATGCCGAAGAAGATCTAAGTTTTACTGCAGCAGATTTGCAGAATGATTCAGAATTTCTGAAGCAAAAAATTCAGTGAATGAATCAGATCAGAAATAGACTTGGATTGGTTGGCCAATCCAAGGATCACCCTTGATGCAAGGAGGCTTCCTTCACATCAGAGATCTAGCTCCAAAATGATGCCAAAAACCCTGCAACGCTGCTCCTTCAGCAATAACGCAGATCTGGGGAAGGAAGTGCACAGTATACCATGAATAACACATTGGCCTGATGCCAAGATCTGAAATGAAGCTCAAATCATTCAATACAACTCTCCAATGGATTAGAAACCCTCCTCCACTGAAAAGAAGTACTGAAATGCTTTAGATCTGAAAATATATAAATCCCACTTGCTGCAGCTTACAAAAGAAATCAAACCCTGAATAGGATCTGCATTACAGTTGGAAGTAGAAGCTTGGCCAAAAGCCATATAGTGGATCAATGCAGCACATCCTCCTCCAAAGAGCTACTCCATGAAAGGAGAGAGGATTCCTAAACAAGAAACCCTCTTCCCTTTGGCTAACCAGCCAAGAGAACTCAAGTTGCTCAAGCAACCACAAATCATCAACAACCCTTTCTTGAGTCCTCTCCCTCCCTTTTATAAAATGAGGAAGTTCAAAACCCTAAACCACTTCACTTGAATTAGCCCCTTTCACATTTAGAAGCACCTTCTAGAACTGCGCAGATCACTTATGAGGTTCAATGCACCTGGATTGTCTTGTGATTTGGTCCTGTTGACCCAGTCAAATAGCTCAACCCTGTTCACACACAAGTGGTTTTTATGCAACCAACTCATATTTAACCCTGTTCACATTGAGCATGTATTTATTTTTAGATCTAAGGAGTGTTGCATGTCCTCCATTAGTCCATTAGTCTATTCTTCATAAACATGAAAAATAAAACAAAATTATAATGTTCCAATTAGCTTAGCTAATTTAGGAAAATTACATATTTAGATAGCTCTTCTATACAACTAGTGAATACAGTGGTTTGCATCCATGTATCTCGGTATATGGGAGCTCATCCATAAAATGACTAGCAGTTCAACTATGTGTCTGAAGCCAATACTTAAAAAATCGAGTGGAAGTAAGGCTCAATATGGATGGTTGTCTAGATAGTATAGCAGTTGCGGATCTAGGGAAGGATCCCTCATTCATTGAAGATGTAGAGTGGTCTTCTAATGAGGTTATGAAACAACTTGGGATGCTATTCGGTAATTGACTTCGGGAGGTCCTTGATTCGGGAGTTTAGTAGCCTAACTCGGGAATCCAACTTGCTGACTACACCTTTATGAGGGTTATGAGGCAACTTGATCGAGCTTATACTGAGAAGTTAAACAGTGATTGTGTTTTCAATAAATTTATGTAATGTAAGCATTAAGAGGGGATATTGGAATTAATGCTTACATCCTATATTTGAGAAGTTGGTTTGTGATGGTTGAGAAATTCTCTCAACCTCTCTCTCTAAATTAGGAATAAGTTGGATCTCAGAAACTCTATTTAATAGAGTAATCTGAATGTAATCTCTGTGTGTGTGTGTGTTTACACATACACCATTTGTGTATAATATATGAGTGTTTTTGAGTAATTGAGCACTTTTCAATAGTTTTTATCAGTAGGAAAATTGGGATTTTGAGAATTTTTAAATTAAAAATTTTATTTTTATATAATAATATTTCACATATACTTAAAATTGAGGTGGAAACTTTGTTATAGTTAGACAATCACTCTGTATTTTTTGTTGCCAAGACAAGTAATAGAATTTTTGATATAAATGGCCTCTTCTAGTCACTATAGTCAAATAAGTGTACAATACCTACTTAGCTTAGAGACTCTCCTTTAAATATAAGAGGAATACACACTAAAGAATTTGGTGAATAGTCCGCCTACAAATTATCATTACTAGGAAAGATAAGCTACCATTACTAGGAAAGAGAAGCTAACTTAAAAAGCACATTAAGAGTTGAACTATAGCATTAAAGACAAGTGGCGTAGATACCTATAAATTAACACAGAATCAACTAGCTAGCACTAGAAAGCTACATCGAATTGTCTTGTCCTTCTTCTGAATTAGTGCATGCAACTTCAATTTGGGGAACATGATCAATATATCTGAATGCAGACCATCTAAATTCTTACATTTCTATTTTCATATGGTTTGGTTCTAAATGACCTGAAACACTGAAATTGCAACCGTTGTACGAAAATGGGATTCTTGTTTTAGTTGTAACGTTCCAGTGATTTTAAAAGTTTTATAGGATTGAAATAAGAATAATTTCTAAATATATACATGTCAACAAAATATTTATAATTAGACTCTATAAAACTTTAAATCCAATTCATTCAATTGGAAAGTTGAATGAATACTATTTATATATAATATATTGGAAGGTGAAATGAATACTATTTATATATAATATACATGGGACTCTTAGATTAAAGAAATGTTGTTTTCATAAAATTATCAATAACTCGGTCAATTTACACAAAGGCGAGAACCCCCACCCAGGGTGTGGACCACCCTCCAAAGTTTGAATTGGCGATTCAGGGCAGACTTCCGGTCAAAAAAATTGATTGCATGAATTACTCTCAGCCATTTTAAAAATCATATTTTTTTTTATCATTAAAATTTGCATTTTTCACCTCGAGCCAATACAATCCCTATGCTTTTAAATACTTCCTATTGGAAACATCTTCCTTAATAAAATAGTTTAATCAATTTTCAAGACATGTTAGATTTTCTTTCTTCTTTGAGGGACTTACTTAATATTAATGTTCAATACTATATTTTGTTTCTTAAATCATCAATAAAAAAACATTAAATTTCAAGCCTTATAGAGAGAATATTCCAATCTCAAAGAAATTCTTTTAATAGAAAATGGAAACTAACCTTACAACACTCTATTCGTGTTCTTAAAAGCTAACTCCTTTGGTAATGGATTACTATTGCTTCAAAGGAAGTATAAAAAGGCCATACCTTCCAAAATACATACACAACCATTAGCAACAACTTACATGAATATTTGATATGGATTAAGGGATTAAACTACCAACTCCTTAAGTAACTTGTAGGCACCAACCTAGGAAACAACATTTTGTTAAGAACACCTTCGAATAGACCCAGTGAGTTATGTTACAAGTGAACTAAAGGTAAATAATGTATATATTTATTATTTTCATGAAAATATAATGAAGCATAGCTTAAATTAGCCACAACTTTCCTACAAAGAATTGAATGAAAGAAAGAGGAAGCTCACAAAATCTTGCAAAAATGAATCAGGAAGAAGGTACATATACTACCTTGAGTTGCATCGGAAATGACATTACTGATAAATTGATTAATAAAAAACTAATTTGTATAAAATTACTGAAAACAACTTTAGATGAAATGGAAACAGGAGAGTTTTCAAACACTCTAATAGTCCTTTGGTAAAAAAATCCTTGAGAAAAATCAAAATCCAACTTAGAATAGATCTCTCTGACATAATGTCGATGTTCTATAGGTAAAAATCAACATTCCAGTTAAGATCACCATTACTAAGTCCGACGACATAAAAACATGTAAAAACATGTAATTTAGAAGAAATTAGATCGATAATAACATGCGACCAAAGACAAATTTATTGTATATAATTTTGCATAGCAACTCCTTATTGCTTGATTCACATATTTTTATTGTCAATTGCATTTGAATAATTTCTAATCTCTATTATTTTACGTTGGAACTTTATTACATGAAAAATGTGAATGGAATCTAATTATAAAAGAAATATCTATGAACGTTTTTTTGCATGTAGTATTAACGTTTTCTAAACTATTTCTTATCAAATAAATATAAATTTATATTCATTTTTAATATATACATGTTATATGTCAATTTTATATTAAGAATAAAAACATTATTCATTCTTTTAAATAATTTTTAATTTTTATTTTTATTTCATAAAAATATTATGTTCACACAAAAAATCATGTCATTCTTGCACAATAAAAAACTATGGGATGGAAATTTGCAAAAAGCAAGAGTAATGAAATTTCCACCAGGTGGCTCTTGTTTATATATGTATTTTAAAGATTAGATAAATATCAAATAATCAATTGCACATAATTTCAATAAATAAAAAACACTAATATGTTCTTAAATGATAGTAATAGTCAAAGGTTAAAACGAACTTAATGGCCTACATGGACTATTCAAGTTTTTTTAATTAATGTAAAGTGAATACTAATAATATAGTATCTATATTGTATTACGCATAATGCTTTTGTGAGTACGAAGGAGGAAATTTTCTTAATTTAACCTAGTGAAGTTGAAATGATGAGATTAACATAATTTCCCTTCTTCTTTCCCTCTCACAATCTGCACACAGTGTCCAAAGAACTTTTGCATTTGTATTGAAGCTTCTTTTTTCTTTCGAATTGTTGAACACAATAATTGAGCATCCTATTTCCAAGTGCATGTCCCCACCAAAAACCTCTGCCACAAATTGACTATTATAAATAGTAGGAAAATAAACATTGAAGATAGCTCCACCCAAGTCAAAAATTGGGATTTCCTTCTTATCATTGGACAAGTGAAGGTCAATATCAAACCTGTACATGATAGCTTCCGATGTTGGTCCCTTGATGATTCTCATAATGTTAAGTCCATCAATAAGAGTGGTGTGCTTGTCTACATCCACTTTTATAGAGAGTGTGTATAGAAATCACATTGAAATTCGAAAAATATTGTTATTAATTGTACAACATCATAGTGGTGGTTTGTGGGTTGGTTCCAAAATTTCATTGAACATTGACGCATTTATAATCCTAAGATTATCAATTCCTTTTAGTTGTCACCTCTCGTCAACTATAGATCCAAGTTCACATCCTTTGAGTTGATGCCATATTGTGCTCAACATATCATGGTAGAATTGATCTGAATGAAGTATGTTAGTGTTGTCGTGCTAATTAATCTTTTAGATTTTGAATACAATGACTTATGTGTGCTTAAGGGTTCAAGTTCTCTTGCAAATTATCAAGTCTCATGAGTTTTTTTCATGTTAATTTTATGAACAATTTAACATAGATTAAAGGTTGAACAATAGAAAATAAAAGTACAGTACATCACCATAAAACACATCAACACATGTATTTGATGAAGGAGTTCACCCGTCCTAGGCTATATCTCCTTGGTCTAGCTTCCATGGCTTAGGCCTCTATATTTTGCTCAAATTTCAAAAATGACCCATTTACAATACTTTTTGGCTCTTGAAACCTGCACCAATGAGTCCACAATGCCAAAAAATGGTCATCTAGCCTCTTTCTGCACCTAATTTTATCAAAAACACCAAAATTTATGACCATTTACATTTTATGCACAATTTCAGGCCTAAATTTAGCTTACTGGAGCTAAATCCGATTAGATGGAGTTAAACTCATAGTTCCCACAAACTTAATCTTCATTAAATTAATTAAGCGTGGTTAGTGCTAATTAACCCTGCTTAGCCTTAACTCAATGCTATTGCTATTAGGTTTAGTGTTTAATAAATGTGGTTTAGTGATAATTAATACAGGTTTAGTGTTAACTCTGTGCTCTTAGCATGGGCTCTGCCGGATGATTATGCGCTAAGGTCACATGAGTCGGGGGCTGGCTCCCACTTCTCCGGTCGTTGAATATTTCAAAGTTTAAATATATATGGGGATGTAATATGGTTAAGTACTTTGTTGTGGCGCAATGGTAGTTGGCTCGTGTTTTTTGTGGGAGGTTGCGGGGTCAAACCCCAACACCTCTGCCTAATCTAAACCATAAATTTTGTTCAAAAATCCACCATGGGGGGGGGGGCACATGGCGGCCCCGAGCTACACCACGTGTCCTCACCCAATTGGCCTGATTTCCAACCAATACAAAACCACCAAATACTAAAAATTTCAACCAATACCATGCTGCCACTTGGCAATCCATTATTCGCTAGAGGAAAATAAAAAAAAATTGACCCTTCCCAATCAGCATGCCACGTTAGCAGTATGGAATATTGACTAGGCACTTGTCTGTCCTTTTTTTTCAATTTTGCATGTTTAGCAAAGCGAACAAAACTCATTTTTGGGAGCATATAGAGTCCATTTTGCACGAAATGAAGTGCATCAGATTTAGAACAACAAGAACTACACAATCATTCAGGTTTAGAGCCGTTCTGAGAACTTGATTTTTGAGCATAAAACTGAGCCCCTGATCATTCCTCCCCACTAGACGCTTTTGGAACCCAAAAGATCATATTCAGTTGCTGAACATGTGAGGGTATAGTTCCGTCACCTTCCCAATTTTAATCTATTTGACTTTTGAAGGATTTGTTCCTTTAAGTCCCAGTCGAAGATAGTCGACACTTCCTCTTGTCGATGTCCTTGTCCTCCTGTCAAGTATTTCATCTTGCTAAAGCTCAACAAGGAAATATGGAGAAAAATCTTCAATATATGGCAACTAAACATTCTCTCCTTGATCTTCAATAAAAGGAGGCTCATACAATCTCAAATTTTCACCATTAACAACTGAATAAATTTTCATCTATGAAGGAAAATCAAGCTTTAAGGCATTGTTACACATCTTTTCCAGATATTTGAAAGGGCCATAATGGATTGGTTTTAGATTTTTACCTTCTCCTTGAAGCCTTTCCCTGCTAATGTGAAGCCAAAATTTGTCACCAACTTGAAACTTATGGTCCACACGATGTTTGTTGTGCCTCTCTTTGTACTTGCCTTGACTTTTTTCTAATTGGTCTTGCACTGTTTGATGAATCGACTAAATTTTATCTATGAATTTATTTGCTTTATCTATGTCGTTATGTCCATTGATAGATACATCTTTCCCAAAAATGAAATCCAATGGTGATTTTCGCAAGTATCCAATACATGCCTCAAATGGTGATGTTTGAGTAGAGGAATGTTTTGCATGGTTGTAAGCATGTTGAATGTAATGCAACTGTTCATCCCACAACTTAGGATGTTTGTTGCAATATCCTTGAAGAATATGAATGAATGTTCTATTGACCACCTCAGTTTGACCATATGTCTGTGGATGAGAGGTTGTACTCTTCTTCAACTTAGTGTCCATCAAGTTCCACAATATTGACCAAAAAATCCCAACAAATCGAGAATCTCGATCACTTACAAAAGATGTAGGCAACCCAAAATGAGCCCAAACATTTTGAAAGAAAAGATGAGTTGTTTGTTCAGTTGTAACATTCTTTTTACATGGAATTAAAATACACATTTTTCTGAACCTATCCACAACTACATACAAATAATCATGACCTCCTTTGAAAAAGGAATACCTCCTACAAAATCCATGGAAATACTCTCCCATGGGCGTGAAGGAATTAGAAGTTGTGTGTACAATCCTAACTTCCTATTACTAGGCTTACTGACTACACATAATGAACAACCTTTAATAAGATATGACACACTTTCAAGCATGTGCAGGCATTAACAATACCTCTGAAGATTTTATATTGTTTTTCTTACACCAAAATGTCCCGCAATGAGAGAAGTGTATGCTTCACTTATGACATTCACTCTCTCACCCTGTGGAATACAAATATTTCCCAAATGATACAACAAGTTATTATTTACATGGTAATCTAATTCCTCAACTTGGCGACCTTGACTCATGTTTGCATAAACATCTCGAAATTTTTTATCAAATGTATATTTTTCAATGTAACTTTCATGTAAAACATAAGTATTCTTGAGTGAAGTAGCTTCGTTAATAATAGGCCTAGAAATCATATCCACAACCTTGTTTTATATACCTTTCTTATACCTGAAGAAAAATTGGAATTGCTGCAAGAAACACATACATCAAAAGTGCCTTGACTTCCGCAATTTAGTTTGTGATTGAAAGTATTGCAATGGTTGGTGATTGGTGTGAATGATAGTTTCCTTTCCCATCAAATAATGTTTCCATTTCTTCACAATTTGAACCAACACATAGAGCTCCTTGTCATATGTAGGATAATTTATCACTGCACCATTAAAAAATTATAAATGGAATGAAAATTTTTTACCATGTTGTAAGAGGATTGCACCCATGGCATTGTCACTTGCATTAGTTTGAATCTCAAAGGGTTGTCTCAAGTCCAATAGTGCTAGTATTGGGGCTGAGTTGATATTATTTTTCAAAGCATCAAATGGTTTTTTTTTATTGCCTCCCCACTGGAATACTTTCTTGACACTAGTCAATGCATGTAACAGAGCTGAAATCGAAGAAAAATTAGCAATGAACTTCCTCCAATATTGTGCTGCTCCTAGAAATCTTCTTACCTCGGTGCCTGAATTAGGTGTAGGCCAATTCACAATGACCTCAACTATAGAGGGGTCTATATTCATCTCACCTCCTTGAACAATATGTCTCAAATACACTAAAGAAGTTTTACCAAATTCACATTTTGACATCTTCAAAAACAACTGTTCTTTTCTCAAGACATAAAGCACCTTTCTTACATGCATGATATGTTCATCTCATGATTTTCTGAATATAAAAATATTATCTAAGTATACAATGATAAAATCATCAAGAAATTGTCTCAGTACATCATTCATAACTCTCATGAAAGTATATGGAGCGTTGCAAAGACCAAAATGCATAAAAATCTACTCAAACAATCCTTGTTTAGTTTTAAATGCAGTCTTCCATACGTCCTCTTCAGCTATTCTAACTTGATGATAACCACTTCTTAAGTATAACTTAGTGAAATACTTTTCATACCTAAATTGATCAAGTAAATCATCAATCCTTAGGAGCGGATAATGATTCTTTATCGTGATTTTGTTGAGTGCACAAAAATCCGCACACATGTGCCATGTTCGATACTTCTTGGGCACCAATACAATCGGTGAACCACATGGCGAGGTAGATGGGCATATGATACCTTTATTCAAAAATTCTTGGATTTTACTCTTGATTTATTCACTTTCCATCATTGACATTAGATACATGCCAATGTTAGGGAGTGGAACATCCTGTTGCAATTGTATCTCATGTTGGATTCCCCTCTTAGGAGGCAACCCCTTTGGTTCCTGAAAAATATCACCATGTTGACTTGCCACATCAAAAAAATAAGATTTAATATATCATCATAACCTTCAAAATATTCATAATCCTTATCATTAATTTGTTTGATCATAAGAAGCACAAAGCTTTTGCTTGAATTTACTAGTCTCTTCATTTGCCCAACATTAACTAAAGAGAGGTTTAGCTTTTTGCGATGAGCTCTCATAATATATTCCACTCCATATTTGAACAAGTTTTACTTGTTATACTTGTTCTCATATCAGAATACACTAATTTCCTGTCATCAATAAGGTTTGCGGTAATTGCAAACTGGAAAATACATTTCATTTTAACCTATAAATTTGTATCCTTGGTTATCCAACCCAAAGGGTATGGCTTATGATGAGGTAAGGTTTCAATATTAATCTTCTTGACTAAGTATTCAGATATGAAGTTCGCTTGAGACCCACTATCAAATAGTGTGTCAATTTTTGTATGTTTTGAGATCACACTTACATGAAACAACTCTATTCTTGTTTCTTCACTTGGAGTGTTGCTATGACAATTTGATGAACTAGTAATTTCTATGGCTTCTTTTCCCTTTGTGACCATGGATAAAATTTTAGTCTCATCTCTTGAGTGAAATCCAAGATCTTGTTGTGTGGTAGCAATTGTCTTTTGTTTCCCCTTGTTGTTGAATTTATTAGGCCTCAATTATGGATGAAGCTTCCAACAGTGGGCTTCATCATGACCCTCTTTGGAACAATGAGTACATGTGGTTTTATCCCCTTCTTTCTTAATGTCTACAATATTCTTTTGTTTACCCTTGAAACCCTTTCCTTTTTCATCACCCTTGGATGGTTTTTCTTTACCCTCTTCTTGTACAGTTTTCCCTCTTGCCTCAAGGTGTGTAGCTTGCACACAAACCTCATCTAGACTAGTGGGATTAAACATGAGGATGGTATGTTTAATGCAACTATGAAAACCCCTATGTACTTCAACAAAGTTTCATGGGTATGAAAATCAACACCTAACATAAGACCTCTTCTCCTGAATTCATGAGTGTAATATTGCACACTTTGACCTTTCAATTGTCTAAAATTTTTCTAACCCATAATAGATTTTTGCATGTAAACTAGAGGATAAAATTTCATTTTAATGGCAGCAATAAAATTTGACCAAGACATTGAGATCTTACCAATTTTCTTGATTTCCTCTTGTGTCTTTGCTTCCCACCATATAAGTGTTGCACCCTCCATTCTCAAGGAATCCAATTGACTATTTATGTCATCTTCTTGAAGGTTCTAAATTCTGCAATAAACCTCCAATTGACGAATCCAATTATCCAACTTCTCTGCATTCACTTCTCCATTATACATCGGAAGCTCAAATTTAACATCAAGTTTAAGTAAGGGTGTTTTACCAGCTCCTTTATAAGTATGTGCATGAACATATGGAAGGGTTGTGGTAGTGGAAGTTGATGATGAGGAAAGTGAAGATGGTGGAGTGGATGGTGGCTTCTTACCATATCCATGGCCTCCTCCTCCTGGACAACCCTCTCTTCTTGGAGGCCTTGAAATTTCTCCTTGCATCCTTAAATTCCTCTTCTCATAGAGGACCTTAACAATCTCAGTCATATTAATGAATGCCTTCCTGAATTCTCTCTCATCTTATGTCATGGTAGGTTCTCCTTCATGAGACATGCTCACTAAAGACTCAACTTGAACTTGAGGATGTGTTGGTGTTGAAGACTTTGGAAACATTTCCCTTCTTCCTCTTGACCCAACTGCATGGCTTTCAACCAGCTTCCCTTATCCTCTTTTGAGTTTTAACCTTGTAAGCATGACACAAACTTGCAAAAAATTAGATCCATTCTTGCAAAACAAAACCTAAAGCTTTGATACCAAAAATGATCTGAATGAATTATGTTAGTGATTTTTTGCTAATTACTCTTTCAGATTCCAAATACAATGTCTTATGTGTGCTTAAGGGTTCAAGTTCTCATGCAAATTATCAAGTCTCATGAGTGTTTTTCATGTAAATTTTATGAACAATTTAACATAAAATAAAGGATGAAAAAAAAAAGGTACGATACATCGCCATACAACACATAAACACAAGTATTTGATGAAGGAATTCACCGATCCTGGGTTGCATCTCCTTGGTCCAACTTCCATGGCTTAAGCCTCTATATTATGCTAAAATTTTTAAAATTACCTGCTTACAAAGATTTTATGATCCCGAAACCTACACCAATGAGTCTAAAATGCCCAAAAATGGTCATCTAGCCTCTTTTTACACCTGATTTGGTCGAAAAATCCAATAGTTATAACCATTTACATTTTCTCCACAATTTCAGGCCTAAATTTAGCTAACTGGAGCTAAATCCAGTTAGTTGGAGTTAAACTCATAGTTTCCGCCAAAATTAGAGGTTTACCAACTTAATGTTCATTAAATTAATTAAGCGAAATTGGTGCTAATTAACCCTGCTTAGCCCTTAACTCGACGCTTTGTGCTAACCTGGTTTAGTGTTTAATAAATGTGGATTAGTGATAATTAATACAGGTTTAGTGTTAACTCGGTGCTCTTAGTATTACCTCTACGGGATGGTTATGCACTAAGGTCACATGATTCAGGGGTTGGCCCTCACTTCCCCCGCTGTTGAATATTTTAAAGTTTAAATATATATGGGGATGTAATATGGTTAAGACCTTTGTCGTGGCACAGTAATAGTTGGCTCGTGTGTTGTGTGGGAGGTCACGGCCTCGAGTCCCAGCACCTCCGCCTAGTTTCAACCATAAATTTTGTTCAAAGATCTACCATGGGGGGGGGGAGGGGGGTGGGCTTGTGGCAGCCCCAGGCTGCACCATGTGTCCTCGCCCAATTGGTATGATTTCCAACCAATACAAAACTGCCAAATAACCAAAAATTTCAACCAATACCATGCTTCCACTTGGAAGTTGATTATTTGACGGAGGAAAATGACAAAAATTTGACCCTGCCCATTCAGCATACCACGTCAATAGTATGGACTGCTGATTGGGCACCTGTCAATCCTTTTATTGAAAATTTTCATGTTTAGCAAAACGAACAGAACACGTTTCTGGGAGCATACATAATCCATTTTGCACGAAACAAAGTGTGTCAGATTCAGAACGATGAACACTATGTGGCCATTCAGGTTTCGAGCCATTCTGGTAACTCTTTTTTTTAGCATAAAACTAAGCCCCTAATCAAGAATTGTGCCATGGTTACATCATCCAACATGTCCTTTGGAAATTACTTCCTAGTGAAGTTAAATTCATGTGAGGAATCATCAGTAAATTTCCACAAATTTGATGTGTTCAGGATATTAGAAATCTAGAGCGTGAGAATAAGATTTTATCGAACAAAAAGATAGTGTCAATGATTCCTGTTGCATAACCAGAGCTCTCCCCTCGATACTGGAATAGGAAACTTATCACCAATTACCTCGGTGTAAATGTTGTTATTGTTGGGTTTTGTGTGGATGTGTTTCCATTACAAGTTTGATGGATGTGTTCATATAAATCAAACAAACCGTTGTAGTTAACAGATGAGAGAGAGAGCATAAAACCATAAATGTATACATATTTGGATAAAACCACTTAAGAGATATGTTGGGTAATTTAATTGACCTTAAATTACTACATTAAATGTCAATGATCTGAATATGGATGGAAAACTTCAAATAATTTTCAAGCGCAAGCACCTCCCACTCAATTAAACAAATAAATGATCATGCTTATACATGACTGTGCAGACTTTTATACTTGAAAACAAGTGTATGTGTTTTAAACTGTTTTAAACCTTTATGCATAAGGAATTTATTTTTTATTTTTTATTTTTTGCTGATATTAAGCATGTACAACAACCATAAAGTTCAGCAAATAAGCATCAACACATAATATCAAATTTAATAAAGGAGTTCACCTGAATATCGTGGGCTACGTCTCCTTGAGCCTTTGTCAACTAACTTGGATCTTTGGGATTATGATGTGAAATTTATTTTACAAGTTAATAAATAAACTCCAATGGTTATTCATGATGTAACATTGGGTTTATAACATCACCATACCCATGGAATGGATGTCATCACTCTAAAGAAAGAACTAGGCCTCCTTTTCCATGATTTCTGATGTCGGTGCCTTAAGCTTCCCTGAGCTTCACTGTGGCTTTTCGACCTTAATAAATACTTTTCTGTATTTGAAACCTCACCTATTATCTCTAGCACATATCATACCTCCAAAATGGACTGATCATTTTCTCAAAATGAGCAATGGCTCCCCAATCTAGGCCTCCCTCCACAGTTGGCCCTGGGTTGCCCGAAACTTTCCTATGGATTCTTGAGCTCTATAAGTCTCCAATGACTCTAAAAATCCTTTAATTGGATTCATAATGTTTTAAATAGTTAGAATAGACTATTCATTTTCATAAATTGGCCTCCGTCTGCTTCAGTTACGCTTCCAACACCTGGTGGCACCCCCTAGCTCTAGGTTCACTAACAACTTCTTTGAAGCATATCGGCATTAAAAAGTCTTCAAAAGCTTCTGAAAAATCCTTAAATGGATTAAAAAGACTAATTATAGTAAAAAATTACTATTTTTTTGCTGAGAACAGAAACTGGTTGCTCTATATAGGCCTCATTCTTCTGCTGGCACCTGATGGCCCTAGTGGGCCCTGGAACTACTCTGAAGTATCTTGGCCTTCAAAAGTCCTCTACAGGCTCTGTAAACCACACTATTAGTTCCATAATGTCTAAAAAATCCAAAAATGACTATTGGTTCATTGAATAAGGCCTCTAGTTGCCCTGGCTAGGCCTCCAACTACTGCTGGCCCATGGTGGCCCCTAGAACTTCTCTGAAGCTAAACCTCACTCAGAAGTCCTATGATGGCTCTGCAAGCCTCATCAATGAGTCTAGAATGTCCAAGATAGTTGAAATTGACTATTCACACCCTCCAAATGGTCAAAAATTGAGTGAGTTATGACCAAAACAAATTTGCCCCAATTTCTCCACTAAATTTGGGAACTCTGCCAGTTAACTCCACTAAAAGTGCAAGTCCGCCTAAATTTGGGGGCACCTCCAGAATCTCCACCATATTAAACTCCATTTAAATAAATTTTAATTAAATATTAAACCCGGGGTTAGGCACCTTAAGCACGCTTGACATTAAGCTCCCACACTGGTCACATGATGAGGTTCCATGGGAGGAGGGATGCCCCCTCCGCGCTCCTCCGGACCCACTCGACATTCAAAGTGCAATAAATTCTTCATACGATGTCAGTTTTTTGAATTTTTCACAACAATGGAATCAGTAAGACGAGATCTACATAACCATCCTAGTTTTAAGTATTTCTGAGAACTTTGAATTTTTAGCTATTTTTAGGCCCTGATCCAAATTTGATCACACCTCCCCATTGGGAATATTTTGGACCCCAAAAGACTGATTACTTGATATTTTCAGTAGATGAGAGTACAACACCCTCAATTTTCCATCCTTTTTCCACTTTTCCTTGCATGGCTTAATGCCTTTGAACCCAACTTGAAGGTAGTCAACACTTCCCCTTCTTGGATGCTCTTGTCCTCCTATCAAGAATTGTCTTCCTTGAACTCACTTAGAAATTTCTGGAGAGAAATTTATAGAAGGTAGTTGAACATCATGTCCTAAATGGACTACAAGCTTCCTGCAACATCCTATCACAAGAACGCACATCAATCTTGAAAATAAAATCTCATGCAAGACTTGAAATGAAAATCACCTCTTTTTTCTCCTTCAAAGCATTGACTATCACCTTCCTGTAAAATCAAATATATGGTAATCCTCTTTTCACATTGGTTTATCCATCTATCGATCCACAATCGACAAACACCTTTGACTCAAACATAAGTCATGCAACATGCGACATCAACAACAAGTCGACATGAAATGTGCTATACAATTGACACAAAATCAATGTAAAAAGTGTGCAACACAATCGACATAAGTCGAAAAACATGTGTGACAAAATCAAAACAAGTCGATAAACAACATGATACATCTTGAAAAAAAATTGTGCATGTATCAATGTACAATGAACCTATTTACAATTTGTTATTTACATATACAACTTCCATGCACATGTACACCTTCAACTCTTCCTTTCAAGTACCAATAGGTACATAATCCCAAAAACATGTGGGTGACTATAAGAGATGAACTAAAAGATATTGTTGTAATATAAGTGAGTATCATACTCGTCTTTTACACCTCCACGGCGAAAATTTTGCAACAACAAGAAATGCCTTCAAATGAACCGCATTTACATGCAATCTTGCATCAAACTTTTCAACAGAAATACATGAATACATAATTGAAATTTTCATATGTACAAATGAATGTATGTCTTACTGGGTCAAGAAGTCAAACCACTTCTTACCAAGCCACTTCCATGGCGATTTTTGCTGCTGAAAATCTTCTTCATGTGAAACATCTGTTCTCACATCAATGATGGAATCTTTGGTTCCAATTTCGCTAATCTTGTTATCCTCTTGCTTCAAATGCTTGGGATGATTAGTTGGATGCAATGTCCAACATTGGGAAACAACATGTCCCTTCTTCTGACAATGTGTGCAAGTATTTTTCACCTTCTTTGCAAGTTTCCTTTGCTTCAACTATTTCCTGTATGCCTTCAATCTCTTCCAGCATCTTGAAACATCATGGTTAAACATACCACAATATGCACATCAACTCTTTCTTCCTTTCATGCATGCAGATTTGTCATGATTATCAAAAACATAATCAACTTGACTATGGGAAGAATTATACCTCAAAGTTTGTCTTGCATGTCCATTTTTTTTGACTTCTTGAGGAGATGAACTCATAGAGGTTCTAGCTTTCCTTTGAGGAGTAACATCCGTGTTCATGTCTTGATAACTGTCTGAAATCTCATGCTCACCATAAGTTGCATGTCTACAAACATCTTGCTGCAACATAGGCTTCAAACAATGGCAATCAACTTGAAAACAAACTTGACATGTTTGTGGCTTAGAATTTGGAACAAAAGTTCTTTTTGAAGTTGCCTCAAATGCCTTCATGGATTTGGATTTTTCGCCATAAGATTGAACATAGCCTAGATCAAACTTCTTAGGTCTTTCCTCAACCAAAATAGGATTGATCATGCCTTATGCATGTTTTCCTAAACCATTGCCTTCATTGCCCATTTATAACATCAAATTGGACCCTATACCTCAAGTGTTCTTTTCAAATGAACCTACACATCTTTTTGAAGAGGAATTTGAAGAAAAATTTGAGTGAATTACCTATATTTCATGCATGTTCTTGGTTAATGCCTTGTTACACAGCAATTTGTCACTGTCCCTACAATCCCCATCCCGCACATTAGAGGGCTCATTAAGCAGAGACAAGACTTGAAAATACCTTCATTGCATCCCTCTGAAGATGAGCTTTCATTGCCCTGAAGACATCTCCCTACAAAAAACCCTAAAAATAGCTCTTTTTCCATTGGTGCGGTTGCACAGTTCAACCCTCGCGCCAAGGGGGAAAATCCTCCAAAGAGGGCGCGCCAATTGGCGCTCTGTCATAGAGCCGCACCTGCGCCAACCATATTAAGAAGTTTTTTTTTTAAATAAAAGGCGGAAGTTTCATCCTAACAAATTCCTGGACTGATATCTATCTTGAGTTGGGTGGTTTGGCTACAGATTTCCATAGAGAGGAAGTGGTTTGCCACCTCTCATGGAAGCTTCCTTGATGATAGGGCCAATCCCATAATTATAGGGATCCCAACTCCCCTTCCTCCTTCTAAAGCTTTTGTTTCCCTTCTAGGCTGGTTCCAGGAGTCTGAAGTTCTTGAGCTTTCACTTTCACTCTTGCCACTCTTGCAGTTCCATAGTTCCCTAAGGCCAAATCCAATCAAGGAGACTATTGCTAAGTATCTGGAGAGAGAGGCTTGTCCCATCCTTCGATAAAACTGCCAAGGACGCATATTATAGCAGCGACCACGCCAAAGGGAGAATTCGGCATCAAAGATTTGAACTTGTATTCATCTTTTTGACTCATTAATATTATTTGTTATTGGTTATGTGGTTCCTCTTGTTCTTGATGTGTTCATGAATTATGTGTCTCTTAATGGCATATAGTTGTATATCTTTAGTTACATGCTGCGTTTATGTTGTTTCTTGCATGTAGGTGTCGGAGTCATGGAGATGCGTGAGGATTGCTGATCTTCGAGAACAAGAATGGGAGGCACACCTCTTCTACAAGCGTTGCGCGTTGGATTCGAGGTAAAGCCTTTCACCATGATCGGTTCGGCACAATTAGGAACACCACTGTAACGTGATGTTGATTGTTTGCTAGACCGATCTAGGCTGGTAGGATCACCTGTTGTCCATGAGAGGGGATTTACCTCCTCAACAAATTAGTGACTCGGCTGAGGGGCTACGGCTTGTTGTTTGATTTGTAAACTATAGACGGAGCCTGAAGCACAGCCAGATAGCCTTCGAAACGCTTTTGCTCTGCATTAGCAGAGTAGATCAACGCTGCTTCAGTCAATCTCCGGTTTGGTTTACGGACTGAACAACTTGGAGTTTTGTCTTCTCTTTTCGGTCAATTTCTTGGCCTTGCTTGCTTGGTCAGTTATTTGGGTTGGATTTTCCCATTTGTTTGGCTTTGTTTTAGCCTTGTCATCACTTGTCTGTGTCTGAGATTGCTTGTTTTTTATTTTTTCCATAGTAAACTCGGCTGGCGCGCTTTTCAGTGTGACAGTCGCGCCCATTGGCACAGGTTGCCTGTATATCACCCATGACATTGAATTTCTGGCACTAATTTCAAGATCACAGTCGCGCCAATCCTGTGAGCTATTAGGGTTTGTTGTGTTTCATGCTTTCTGAGGCCGACTTGTGATTTTGGTCTTGTTTTTTTGGCTGTTTGAGTGCACTGGAGCCTAGTTTGACTGGTTGGAACCTCCTTCTTTTGGTTTTTTGCCTATTTCTTTCGATTTTGCATACGATCCCTAGGGCATCTAGGTGCCTTTGTGAGTTGAGCCTCCCTTGGGAGTTTTTGGTTTTTCGTTCGTTCAGTCGACTTTGGGATTGCTTCCTTGCATTCGTTTGACAGTTGTCTATCATATTATTGCACTTTTTGAGTGACTGATTTCGTTTTCATTCGAATTTTGTTTTTCTTCGGTCTGGGCCTAGATTACACGGCTCGTTGGTGTCTTTGGGACTTTCTTGGTTTTGAGAGACTTTTGGTCGATTTGAGATCTGATTGTTTATGCCATTGAGTGAAATTTGCTTGTTTTTGCTCTCTTAATATCATTTCTCGAATTGCTTCTCATTTGTTTTCAGTTTTTTTAGTGCATCTAGCTATCAAACATTGAAAATAATAAAAAAATCTCTTTTTCTTTTGGTTGATTAGTGCAAATTGAAATCTTTTCGATTTTACTAGTAATTAGTGAATTTGAAAGAAAAGTTTTTAGTTTCATTAATTGCATTAGAGGTATCATTGATTGTCTTCTGATCATTTTTTTGTGTAAAAAGCTCTCAACTCTTCTGTAGCTAGCTTTCATCGAACGAAATGATATAATGTGGATGTAGTTTTGCATTTAGGAGATTTTTGAGACAGCACATTCGTTAGGGCCTGAAAACTGAAACGTAATTGAAGATCAACTTTAAAATCTACTCAATTTACACTAAGGCAGCATTGAAATCTAACGAAACACATTTAGAGGTCTAGGCTAAGACATGTTCTGTTTTAAACCCAGTACTGGCTATTCTCTCATTTTAGATGTTGACTGGTACTGCACTTGTGCTCCCCATCATTACACATATAAAAGGACCCCACTAGGTTTCAAACTTTATCCAGGTGGAAGCCGAGTCTCGCGCTCCAGCACTGTATACACGATTAATAACATCTCTGTGGAGATTTCCTGCACGTACGGAAATTCCTTGGTTGATTTATGTTTCATTTTGAGACCAAGGTGTATATTGCAGTTCACGATTATTTGGTACACCCTTTGCCTAGTATTCCTGAGTAGTCATTTTATCTTTTCTGACTCTTTAAATTTGAAAGGATCACCAAGTGCTTGTCCTTTCACGCTTGCTTCAAAACTGAAAGAGATAGAGTCACCTTTTCAACCATTTCTCGACTCTTAAAACATGAAACGGTGAAGTTTCTAAAGTTTCAATGTGGTAAAATAAATCACCTGCGATCACACGCCCTGTTAGAATTTGCTTGTTGGTCGTTTGATTGTGTGCCTTGGTTTTTAGCCCGTGTGTGGTTTTGAGTTGTTGATGGCAACTTTTCCGGAGTTCACCAACCAAGGAATCCCCTTCGATGGGAATCCTAGTCCTTTTCCTCCTTTTGGAAATGTTGGCGCTCCTTACATGGCAACGTTATCCCTTCCTGGGTTAACTGTTGGGTTGCCTGTTTGGTTGTTTTCAACCTCTGTGGTCCCGAATGTCCCGACTACTGTTCAATTAGTTTCTCCGCCTGAACAACATCATGTTTATTCTAAGGTGGACCTCTCCCCTTCTTTGCCTGTTTCTGCGTCCTCCTCTTCTACTTCGCCTGGCGAAACTCTGGATTCGAGTAACCAGGTGGCCAAGAAGAAGAAGAAGAAGACAAAGAAGAAGAAGTCAGATAAAGGAGAGGCTAGCTCTGTGGCTATTGCGCCTAAGAAGCCTTCCATTGATAAACCTCCCAACCCTCCATAGAAAGTCAAGTTCCCTTGCATGTTGTGCACGGGAGACCATATTCTTCGAGACTGCCCTGGCATTCCCAAGGTGCTCGAAGAATGGTCCAATGGTCGCCCGTTGTTGCCTTTGGCTTCCGGGAGTCAGGTTGGGGGCACGTCTTCAACTGGTGTTGGTAAAACTCTTAAGAAGCAGGGTAAGATCACCAATCCCTGTAAGTTGTGTGAAGGGCACGATGCCATTCGCCTTTGTCCGTATATGGATGAAGCCAAGCAAGTTTTGGACAACTCGGCTGTTTCTACACCATGCCTCCCGGCTGGTTATAAACAGCTTTCTTTGAGTCCTCCACCAGTTGATCCTACGATTGGTCAAGAGTCATCCTTGGTCGATCCTGCTCCCCCGGAAATTCAAATTCAGGAATCTGTTCCCGACCAACCATTGGTCGTGGGATCAGTTGAGCTGGCCCCGTCTACGGTGCACCAGGTCTTTTCCGTGGAGAGTGGATCTCACACCCCTCAGGTTCTTCTTGTTTCTTCAGATTCCTCGGACTTAGAGAAATATTCTCCTGTCCCTATACCTCAAGAAGTTGCTCCTCCACCTCCCGTGATGGAGGTCCTAGAGGATTCCCCTCCCGCCTTCGAGATGGAGGTCGTGGAGGATGCTCCTTCTTCTTCCGTAACACCAGGGGGAGACCATCTCGGTTCAATGGTAGCCCCTCCGAGTAGTTTGGTCGCTTCCTTTGATTGGAATTGATTTACAGGATACCGCCTTCCATCTTATGTGCCTTTCGAGATCACAGTACAGGCTTTTGGTCTGGTCGTACCCAGCACCATTATAGATGAAGGCGCATCTGTTAGTGTTTTATCCTCAAATACTTGGCAAGCTTTCAGTTCATCGCCGCTTGCGCCTGTTACGCAGAATATGTTGGCATTTAACAGAAGAACGAGTCAACCATTAGGGATCCTTCCAAGGTTACCTATTACTTTGGGAGGTAAAACCGTCCATGTGGATGTGATGGTTGTTCCAGGCCCTTTCCTTGATTCAATATCTTGGAGCGTTACCTATCTGCTGGACGCTTGTCTCCTCCCTTTTTCGTGTGGTCTATTTTCCACATGAAGGATGGATCGTGACCATTGATCAGCTTTCATTCTTTGGTCATGATGTGGCAGTTGGCCCGCCATCATCCCTTCCTAGTTTTTATCCACCCGTTGTATCTTCCCCACCACAGCTCAACTATGTGGCTACCTACCCCATGCCTGTACTCAGTGACGATGTCGTCATGCATAGTGTGCTGGGGGCATTAGGTCCTGATTTGTGGGATGTTTTCCTTCCATCAGGAGTGGAACTCTTGGAAGCTATGACTTCATATTCATTATGATGAGGTCGGTCGGAGCACAGTTCGTTTTCCTGTGTCAAGCTCCTTAAAAAATGAAACCGAGTCTGGTCAAAGCATGGTTCCCTTCCTATGTCAAGCTCTTTAAAAAATGAAACAAGGTTGTCGGAGCAGAGTTCCTTGTCTTGTGTCAAGCTCCTTAAAAAATGAAACAAGGTTGTTGGAGCAGAGTTCCTTGTCTTGTGTCAAGCTCCCTAAAAAATGAAACAAGGGTGTTCGGAGCAGAGTGTGTTTTCTTGTGTCAAGCTCCTTAAACCATGAAACAAGGTGTCTCTGAGGATAGTTCTTTTAATGTGTCAACCTTGTTAAAACAATGAAACACTTTCCCGTTCAATTCGAGTCTTTGATAAGTTCTCGTAAAATACCAGTCGAGTCTTTCTCTTAATCTCGTAATTTGAACCTTCACTCCATCTGCCTTTCATATGGACTGAAGCTTGGGGGCATGTAACTCGATTTGCGTCACCACACTGGGGGCATGCGTACTTTTTCAAGCATAGTTTGTTTCCGTTTCAAGCTTGTGTAAAAATGAAACCAGTTTCAAGCACAGTTTATCTTTGTTTCAAGCTTGTGTAAAAATGAAACCAACTTCAAGCAAATTTTTTTGATTTCAAGCTTGTGTAAAAATGAAACCGTTCCCATTTTACCTCTTGTGATTGCCATTTTATCAGCCTGTTTTTGCCAGATGAGCCTTGGTTTTCTCACTCCATCGTCACTATCTGCTTGGCCGATCATATGCCTTCACTTGGTTGTTTTACCCATTCCTGAGGAACCACTGCGATGACTGGTCTTGTTAGCCAGCCTCTCAACCTTTATTTGTTTTGAGTAGTTCCACCATCACCGGAACCTGTTGCTACCCTTTATACCACTCGTTCCTCCAGGAGGAGTCGTCTTTCAGCTCTTTTCTGACTCCCTAAACATGAAAATATTGCCGAGTCGCTTGTCGTTTTGATCTCGTTAATGTGGCCACGAAACGACATCTACCCAGTATACATTTACCCCTTTTTCGCGCTGGGATAGATTATTTACGAAAAAGGAATACCCTAGCTTATCGCAACTAGGAGGTTTTCTCAGACATAGTTTTCTACCTTTTTGGATCTGAGAAACTATCTACAAAAAGGGACCGCTGGAGTTTACTTTTCTGCTATTTTTTCAAACTCTCTAAATATGAAAAGACGTCGAGTTCTCCCTTTGTCAGACTCATTAAACCCTGATGACATTGGATTCAGTGGTAATGACGTTATTCGAGTTTCTCCTTCCTAGGGCTCGTTAAATGTACTAGGATGGATTCGCCCGAAGGGCGGACTTATATTACAAGCATATGCTATCCCCTTCAAGCTTGTTATCAAAAATAATTGGGGTACTCACCAGAAATGGTTGGGGAAAAATGGAACCAACATCGTTGTCGTGTCGGTAATATGTCGCTCTTGAACATGGCACTTGTCTGCATTCGTGTCGGGTTGGGGACATCTCATCTCATTTTTCACTTTGCCTCCGTGGGTTTGGATAATCCCTTTTGACCTCTCATTTATTCTTTGCCTCATTGCCATGACCTTTGATCCGTTGATGTCAAATACTGCCAAGTCCACTGTCGTGCCGTTTATATGTTCAAGAGAAGTTGACCTCTGCAAAGTATCAACCTTCCTCTGATTCTCATATGATCCTAATTCACAAAAAACATCATGTTCCTCTGTCTCATGTCGATGATGTGGGAAACAGTATGGCCCACCTTCGATCAAGGTCACTTCCTGTCGACTTCAGTTCATTATCCAGGAAGCTGATCTAGAGACTCCCTTATGGTACCTTGGAGCCTGCATGCCTCAATGGCAGGTTCTTTGCATTCGACGTGAGGTTTTCATCATTGGCCTTCGATCGAGTGATTCTATGGGTGTTCGATGCCAACTCATTGATTCACATGCCGTAGATTGTACCTATAGTACCTTGAGGGCCATTGTCATTATTGGTGGTTCCTTTCATGTCTGTTAACATCTTTAATCATTGGCTAGTAATCAGACGATGTTCTTGCATGTTCGACTTTAGCTCACATATTCGCATGCTTGAACTTGTACTTTGTTTGGGTCGAGATGGAGCACGAGACCCTGGATTGTGTCTGTTGTAATCCAGGCTGCGATATTGTGGATTATTATTTACATGACTCACTGATTGGATGGTTGCGACCATACCTGAGTCTATTCATCGATCCTCACTGGATGGCTGCGTCCATGCCTTGGATCTAGATTATTGTATACTATTTATGGATGGCTGCGCCCATACCACGTATATATATCATGTATCTGAGACATCAGTTGTACTTCGCTCCACAGTTTTTTCGATGGCAGTGTTTTCAGTCGGCATGTTCTCATAAAGCATTTTGCCCCTCTCTCTCTCTCGGGCCTCATGCTTTAGGGGGCATCTGTTACACAGAAATTTGTCACCATCCCTACAATCCCCATCCTGCACATTGGAGGGCTCATTGCGTGACCTGTGAGAAAAGACAAGACTTGAAAATACCTTCATTGCATCCCTCTGAAGATGAGCTTTCATTTCCCTGAAGACATCTCCCTGCAAAAAACCCTAAAAATAGCTCTTTTTTCCATTGGCGCGGTTCCACAGTTCAGCCCTTGCGCCAAGGGGGAAAATCCTTCAAAGAGGGCGTGCCAATTGGCGCTCTGTCATAGAGCCGCACCTGCGCCAACCATATTAAGAGTTTTTTTTTTTAAATAAAAGGCGGAAGTTTCATCCTAACAAATTCCTGGACTGATATCTATCTTGAGTTGGGTGGTTTGGCTACGGATTTCCATAGAGAGGAAGTGGTTTTCCACCTCTCATGGAAGCTTCCTTAATGATAGGGCCAATCCCATAATTATAGGGATCCCAACTTCCCTTCCTCCTTCTATAAAAGCTTGCCCATTTCCCTTGTAAGCGAGTTCCAGAATCTCCAAGTTCCCAAGAGCTTTCATATCCTTATGCTGCAAGACCCTTCTTGATTCCCTAAGGCCAAATCCAAGCAAGGAGACTATTGCCAAGTATCCGGAGAGAGAGGCTTGTCCCATCCTTGACAGGATTTATCGAGACATGTTCTGCTGACGACCCGCCAAAGGAGAATTCGGCGTCGAAGCTTTGGTTGTATTCTTCTTTTTGACTCATTAATGTTAAGCGACTATTGGTTATGGTTCCACTCTTTTTCTTGATCATGTTCATGAGTTATGTCCTCTTCGAATGACATATAGTTGTATATACTGGATTTTATGCTTGCGTTTGTGTTGTTTCTTGCATGTGCAGGTGTCCGATCACGGAGATCGTCAGGATTGTGATCTTCCAGGGCAAAGGAACGAGAGCACCACCTCTTCTACAAACGAAAACGTTGGATTCCAGGTAAGCCTTCCTCGCAAGTCAGTTTATTTACAATTAGGAACCTGTACTGTAGCATGTTTGATTGTTGCTAGACCCGATCTGGGCTAGTAGGGATCGCCTCTGTCCGCAGAGGGGATTTACCTCCTCAACAGGCCTCTTGCTCTTGATGGAGCTACATCTCCATCTCATGCATTCTTTGAAGAATTCATTCCTTCTCTTGCTTCATAGCAACCAATTTCTCATGAAGTCTAGTGCTTTCCCTTCTATCGTCAAACATAATTTGCACCATATCCTTCAGGATGTAGAAGTCTCGCTTCATCTCTTCATCGAAGAATCTTGTGAAGGAGGAGGATTTTGAAACCTCACTTGAATAAGTTTTCATCTCTATGTAAATGAACAAAATAACTTCAACAACAATTCACAAATATTTCAAAACAATTTGACAAAGCTTCTAAACAAAATGGTTGTAGAGTCAAGCTCTTCTTCAAGCAGCCTTTGCAAACAAACCCTCTTGTGCTTCAAGGGTTTCCTTGAGGTCATTTGGGTAAGAAATATGCCTTCAGCCCTTCTTCCTTCTTTTCCTCTTCTAGAATTAGCTAACAATAGCTTTCCCCCTCTAGCAAACTCAAAAGTGTAAGCAACAATCAGTTTGCAAACAGTAAAATTATTTAACAGTGAAAACACCTTTAAAGTCAAACAAGGAAACTTGTGCTCTATTATGCAAGCAACTTAATCTCTATCAATCAAGAAACCTAGTGCTCTGATACCAACCTGATATGAATATGGGTGGATAACTTCAAATTCTTCTCAAGCGCAAGCACCTCCCACTCAGTTAAACAAATAAATGATCGTGCTTATACATAACTGTGCATAATTTTATACTTGAAAACAGGTGTATGTGTTTTAAACTATTTTAAAATTTTATGCATGAGGAATTAAACATTTTTTTTGCTGATATTAAGCATGTACAACAACCATAAAGTGCAGCAAATAAGCATCAACACATAACAACAAATTTAATAAAGGAGTTCACCCGAATATCGTGGGCTACATCTCCTTGAGCCTTTGTCAAATGACTTGGCCCTTTGGGATTATGATGTCAAATTTATTTTACAAGTTAATAAATCAACTCAAATGGTTATTCATGTTGTACCATTTGTTTTATAACATCATCATACCCCTGGAATGGTTTTCATCACTCTGAAGAAAGAACTTGGCTTCCTTTGACATGATTTATGCTATCGGTGCCTTAAGCTTCCCTGAACTTCACTGTGGATTTTCGACTTTAATAAATCCTTTTTTTGTCCTTGAAACCTCACCTACTGTCTCCAGCACATATCGGACCTCCAAAATGGACTGATCATTTTCTCAAAATGAGCAATGGCTCCCCAATCTAGGTCTCCCTCCACGGTTGGCCTTGAACTGTTTGAAACTTCCCTGTGGCTTCTTGAGATCTATAAGTCTCCAAATGTCTCTTAAAATGATTTAATTAGATTCATAATCTCTTAAATAGTTATAATAGACTATTCATTTTCATAAATTGGCCTCTAGATGCTCCGGTTACACCTCCAACACCTGGTGGCACCCCCTAGCTCTAGGTTCACTGAAAAATTTTCTGAAGTATCTCGACCTTCAAAAGTCTTAAAAAGCTCCTGAAAACTCCTTCAATGGATTAAAAAGACTCACTACAGTTAGAAATGACTATTGGTTTGCTAAGAATGGATACTGACTGCTTTGGATAGGCCTCATTCTCCTGCTGGCACCTGATGGCCTTGGTGGCTTTTGGAACTTCTTTGAAGCATCTTGGCCTTGAAAAGTCCTCTACAGGCTCTGAAAACCACACCATTAGTTCCAAAAAACCATGCCATTATTTCTAGAATGTCTAAAACATCCAAAAATTACTATTGGTTCATTGAATAAGGCCTCTAGCTGGACTGGCTAGGCCTCAAACTATAGCTAGCCCATGGTGGCCCTAGTGGCCCCTAGAACTTATCTGAAGCTAAACCTCACTCAAAAGTCCTATGATGGCTCTGAAACCCTCACCAATGAGTCTATAATGTCCAATATAGTCTAAATTTACTATTCACACTCTCCAAATGGTCAAAAATTGAGAGAGTTATGACCAAAACAACTTTGCCCCAATTTCTCCACTAAATTTGGGAACTCTGCTAGTTAACTCCATTAAAAGTGGAAGTCCGCCTAAATTTGGGGGCACCTCTATAATATCTGCCATATTAAACTCCACTTAACCGAAGTTTAATTAAATATTAAACCTGGGATTAGGCTCCTTAAGTGCACTTAACATTAAGCTCGCGCACTAGTCACATGGTGAGCTTCCATGGGAGGAGGGTTGGCCCCTCCACGCTCCTCCGGACCCACTCGACATTCAAAGTGCAATAACTTCTTAATATGGTGTCAATTTTTTGAACCGTTCACGGCATCAGAATCAGTAAGACGAGATCTATGCAACCATCCTAGTTTCAAACATTTATGAGAACTATGAATTTTTAGCTACTTTTAGGCCCTGATCCAAATTTGATTAGTCAACCAAGGTTCGTGTACTTATGAAGTGTATGTGAACCATATATGCTAGTTGTTAGTATGAATCTTTTGTTGAAGTGTACGAAAAAATACCACTTTAGCTACGCATAACTCATAGCCCTAACATCAAATATGACTGCCAATATCTTCAAATCTGCAATTAGTTGATCAAGAAAAATGTTGCACAAATCCAGATCTATGCATAAAAAGACATTAAGCAGTGAAAATAAATTTTTGCTCCATGCATCCAATAGACAAGACAAGAACAAGATTTTTTGAAATAATTTTTATATTAAGGGCACCTGAGAGGAAAACAAGAAAGGTGTTTCCAATTCTCCTCAATGGGATGGGTTCTTTGAAAGTCCTCAGCGCTTCAGATCTAGCATTTCTCTCTCTTGTTGGTGAAGAAAACCTGGACAAACATAGAACTCAAAGGGAGCTCACAAAGTGAATATGGAAAATGTGACAATGTTAATGGCTCAAAGTCAGACCAAGAGTAAAGATCCAGAGTGATCTCATAGGCAACAAAAGGTGACAAATGAATGGGAAATCCCTTCTATTTATAACAAAATATTAGGGTAGTCTAGAACTTGGTGCATGAATAAAATATTATTAACCAAATTCTAGAATCACCTTTTAGGAATATTTTATTATATTTGTTGGAGGGAAAAGGATTTTGACTTGGGTCAATTCCTTTATTTATAAATAATAAATAAATAAAATGATTTATTTATTATTTTAAGGGAATGGTGGAAATATAATTAAATAAATAATGATTTATTTAATTATTTATAAATGATTTAGTCAAATTTAACTAGGAATATTATTTAAATAAGGATTAGATAACTTATTCCTAGGAAATAATCAAATAAATAAGGATTTATTTAATTGATTTCCTTGTTTTGGGTTAAATATGACCAGGAATAATAATTAAATTGATGTTTAACTAATTATTCCTTGAGGAAATATAAACAAATATAGATTTTTTTATTATTTCCTTTTGGGGTTTCCTGTTTAGACCATAAACAACTTAATAAAGGTGTTTTACTAAGTTATTTCACATAGTGAAAGAAATTTTACTTAGGGTAAAATTGGTCTTACATAGTGTACTTGGGTCCATCTAATGATAATAGGTTAGATGACCAAAAAATGGTGTAACAGATTGCCCCCCAGCGTGCGAGTGTCAGGAGCAAATCGTATGACCGAAGTACGTTGTAAGAACTCAATCACTAGACAACAAAAGGGAAGTCAGAGAGAGAAATGCAAGGTAGAGAGTGTGCTGAAGAACTAGACCCTGAGGAGACGAGACTCGCAAGTGCAACAAGTCTCTTTTTATGAGAGGGTACCTGTGCTGAAGGCGGCGGGGGAGGCATACCTATGCCTGCCGAGACAAAGTACAAAATAATAGTGTGTCCAGTAAACAAGGGACCGAACCATAAAGTACAGCCGGCATAATCATGAGCCAGATAAAAATACAATGAGGAATCCCACATACATGTTGTGCCTGGGATAACAGCCAGGACTTATACAATAATATCTAAGTACATGAGATACAAATACAACCCAAATGCCCCCTATAAACGGGTAAGGGCTCATAAAATCTGATTGATACATGCAAATCAAAGAGGCACTGCAAGCGGCGAAGGCCGACATCATCAAATATATGGAGCTGCATCAAAGGCGGGAATGAAGAGGTCATCCGGGCATGTGGGGGGCTACCTACAGGGCCACCCCCTCATGAGGGTTGAGACATCTCACACACACCCGGGAATCACCAATATCTGCTGCTGCATCACTAGACCATCAAGAATACAGATCTCGATCATGCTGAAAGGAGCTAAAGCTTAGAAGAAATCAAGTCAAAGGGTAATGAGAAATCCCATTTTTCCTGATCCAAGGCACCAAACAAGTGTGGAAGCTGGAACCAAGGTACACTACCCTCTAGACCTGTCTTCTGGAATGAATGAGCTTATGTCGACAGAAGGAGGTCCGCCATAGGTGAGGCAATAAGGGATCCTCAACTATGGCACGAGAGAAAATAGTAGAGCGACTAACAAACTAACAGTAATGATGATGAGGGAGTGGGGGATACTAAGTAGCAAATGGATGACTTCCCTTGTTAGAGCATAAAGGGCATGGATGACTTGGCAGCGACTGATACGATATCATGAGGGATAGGGGACAGTGGGGCTGAAGGCCATAATGTGTGACACAAGAGAGGAACCAAGCAATGAAGGATGGAGGACTATGACGAGATACAAATGGATTTGGGATAGACTCCATGAATGTGATGGTAACTCAACTCGAATGCTCGAAACAAGGGGGACTCAATGGTGCTGCCACATAGTAAAGGTCCAAATGGGGGACCATAAACACATGAGTACAAGGGGGTATCTCATGACGAAAATTGATATGAACAAGAACTAGTAAGGAGGCAAAGTGGTGCTCCAAGTACAAGTGTTGTAAGTGAGGAAACTTGATTTATAGGAGAGGTGAATAGACCCTTCGTAGACAAAATGTGTCTTGGTGAAGTATCAAATCACGAAAAACTAACAGATACCCATTTGAGTGCTTGGTGAGAGGTTTCCAATGGTGCAGACGGTTTGTCAAACGGGGCTACGGTTTGGTCGCAGCAGGCGAAAGAAAAATCAGGGGTTTCTCTTCTAATAAGGCATTTTCCCTCCAAATGCATTCATTTTCTTGTGTAGCTGTGGTGAATGTGGAGAGGAGAGAAGGTCATAAATATTGCGGCGATCATAGCGGACAAACCGATCGTTGGAATCGAGATCCGTCAGTTGCAGGAAAGAGGCCTAATCCTACTCTTTCTTTTTGATGGATTGGAAATTTAGATTAGGGTCCCAAATCTCAAGAACAAACCCTCCCTCATCTTCACGGTCGAGTCACACTATTTGGGCCAAAAACTATGACCTGGGAAGAAGGTTTTGGCCAAAAAAGTGCGACCTGTCCCAGGATTTGGCCAAAAAGTGCGAGCGGTCAGATGGATGTGATTTCAGTGCTGTTGTGGGCTAAGAGTCAGGTTTTTTGTAATTGAATACAGTTTTTCCTGTCTGTATACTGACAAAGCTGATGTTTTTGTGCAGATATGGTAAACATACAGAACAAGTGGAGAGAGAGAGACTTGGGTACATTACGGTCGGAAATCCAAGCGGATCAGGGTGTCCGTCGTGCATTGGCCTAGTTTGGGGTTCTGAAATTTGTGGAGAACCCTCTGATGAGAGTTGGGGAGCCCTTGTTTGCTCGGATTGTTAGTTATTAGGATCCAGATCATGAGGTCTTTATAGTGCATGGGCACAAGATCGATTTGACAGTCCAGGATCTGTATTTCCTGACTGGTCTCCCACCATTAGGGATGGTGGGAAATACACAGCCAGTGTTACCGTGGGGGCATAACATCATGGAGTTTTTAGAGCGACATTGTCGACCAGGCCTCTGAGTCAAAGGGACTCGGATACCGATTGGGGATCTAGAGAGGTTAGAGACCCGTGCAGTGGCGGTAGTAGTGTTGTGGATCCTAGGTATCCAGGTGCTCCATCACATCACTGGAGGGCAGATGATGATTGTGGAGAGTGTGTTGAGTGGGACCTACTATGGGTGGGCCCAGATGATGTTTGTGTCGTTGAAATGACAGTTGTCACTTTGAAAGTGGCAAGTGAACCATGATTGCGCATATGGGACCGTATTGTGCTCCTTCTTTTTTGAGAAGATCCCGACCTTGCGACCTCGTGTACAGCTACCAAATGGGGGTCCGAGAGAACCCAGGATGCGCCGGTGGAGGCGACTACTGTGTAGAGGAGGAGGAGGGGCGGTTGGACGGGTGTTCCGACCAGAGTTCTTTGCCCATTGGGATCAGATGTCATTGTACATAGACGACTATCCCTATAGTAGGAGGAGTTATTGTGCAAATCCAGACTTGCCACTTCCACCTGGTCAGGTATGGGGGCCCGATGATAAGTGACAAGTGGCTAATATTTTATGTGCATGTTAAAGTTTGTGAATAGTATATATGGTACTGATTCTTACGCTTTTGGTATACAGATATAGCTCCAGTAAAACTAGCCGGATATATGGGATGACCTGCAGTAGCAAGACCTACATGTACTAGTGGATCGAGAATGGCACAGAATGAGGACATGGACGCCCTCCTGGAGGACATCTGTCGTAGATGTGAGGGGCTACTGACCGGTGTTTCGGAGCGGGGTTGGCAAGACTTAGACGACCAGTACATAGAGCTATGTATAGGACTACCCTCAGAATGGCGAGGTGTCATGCAGCGCATGGCGATGACCAGTCAGGTTGTGCGTGATCTACGAGTTGAAAGAGCAGAGCCATTGGCTCAAGATCCTCTAGATAGTGATTAATGTGGGGAGGGTGGTGCCCCCTAGTGTGTATGTAGGGGCAAGTGGTGCCCCCCAGTTTTGAGTTTTGTTGTTTGTAACATGCTATGGGCATGACATATGTATTAGAGTAGATGGACTCTAAAAACATGTTGTACGACACATATTATGGATATGCATTGGGTTGATGACTTTGAATGTTATTGTCTTGTGAGAAATGTGTGTGATAAATTCCAATCTAGAACATGGTTTGCAATGCTATCTACGTAGTGATTTTGTTCTCTAGGTACATGACTGAATGTAATGACTCTAAATTCACGTATCAAAAGTTTCACTCGTAAATATCGTATAAAAAGGATAGGATTATGCACACGATAGACACCATTGAGTTGCATGACAAGAATCAAGGATTCTAAATGGACATGCAGATGGCGGATGCGATGAGAGAGGGCATTGGCTAAAAGACCACGCACTGCATCATATTCGGACTAATTATTGGTGGTAACACCAATGCAGATACCATGGGAGGGAATGATGGTATGCAAGGGGGTAAATATGGCCCAAGCTGCCGAGGCTAGATTCTGGGAATAGTGACTTGCACCATCGGCGTAGCCGATATAAGGTGTGGATGGGAGGTTCTACGGAAGAGTGTCAGAAGACAATAAATGGGAGGGGGAAGAACAATTATGGCAGCGTGAGTGGAGAGTAGACATCAAATGGCAATGATGGGAGGGAGTAGTCTAGAGAGGATGGCTATGACTCATAAACCGATGAGAGGGTGGTGTATGAGGGCTACGGGAGGGATAGCTGGTGCTCATACTGCGGAGAAAATCATAGATACAGGTGGTATTATCCCAGTTATGGATGGGAAGGCAAAGGTCAGGGAAACCACATGATGCTGCAAAGGTACCTAAATCATCAGCGTGGGAGGAGAGGCTCACATACGAATCATCATGGGAGATGACAGAAGAGCAGGTAAAAAGATGGTCAAATGATGTGGAGCCCAAGAATGTCGCTTAAGGGAGATCGAGAAAAAAAGAAGGAGGGGATTCAGAGGGAATGTACTCCGAGGGTCGCACGGATGATGATAAGTAGAGAATGGGGGTGGCAGGTTTTGTCATCTCAACATCAGGGGGGAATGTCAATGGTAGTAGGGGGATCCTTGAGCTGACTTGACACATACTGCGCGAGGATGGGAGAGGTGGAGTGATTTTGTTCAACCTCATACTCGCGAATGACTTCTAAAGAGCCGCGGTAATGTGTTAGGTGAGGAAAATGGTGGGAATAATGGCCATGGACACCAAACAGAGCATAGGGTTTGTTGGTGTAAAGAGTCTTTGGGTTCTTGGTTGTGGACAAGGAAGCAACAGAGGGTTCAGGGACTGTAGACTCAGGGAACGCGACTTTAACCATGGGTTTAATATGGGGCAACTCGGGACAAGTATGGGTGGTGTGATAGACACCATCACACAAGACACAAGGTTTGGCAGGTGGGGGAGGGGTAGGGTTAGTCGGGGTGGCCTTGTCTTTGGATGCCCCCTTGCGAGCTTTACCTTTCTTTCCCGAAGCTTGCATAACAGGAGAAGGATCTTGTTGTGGAGCGGGCAGCACTATAGCAATGGAAGAAGCTAGGGGAACCGATTGAACCGGTGTCAAAGCAAGGTACGACTTGGGGTGACCTGGTGGGGTATCGGCTAGAGGTTCAAGGTACCAGACGGGAATTCCCAGGGTTAGATTGGGGAGGAAAAGGGTGGCCATGATGGGGACCGAATAGACTCTGGGAGGGGGAGAAAGGAAAGGTATTTGACCAGTGGGGTAATGGCCAGGAAGGACAGCTCCAAGATGGTTGAGACTTGGGGAAACCGCCCCAGGAGGGTAGAGAGGCTCATGGGTACCAGCTGTAGGAGAAGGGCCAGAAGGAAGAGGTCCGGTCTGCTGGGGCGAAGGGCTAGGAGCAGGTTACGGTGGGTGAGGTTGAGGTTGCTGACTAGCTGAAGCGGGATGCTTGAGGTCGGCCCGAGACGATTGCATCATGCAAACATTCGCTAAGCTGGGATCAGAGACAAGAGGAGGAGGAAGACCAAGGAAGGTTCCAAGGAAGGAGGAGTATTTGTAGATGCGGGGGGAGACACTGGTCAAAGAATCGACGATTTTCTTATTAGCTATAGAAGAGATGGTCGACTCAGGTGAGGGCTGAGATTTTGGCTCATCATATGTCAATTGGTCAATGGTGACTATCTTTCCATTGTGAGGGAAAAACATGCCGTGGACCGCGGATGGGACAACAGACATGGCATAGGTGTAGATACGCCCTAAAATAATCTTTTAATCAAGAGGGGCATCGATGACTTCAACGTCAACGCAAACAATCTTGCCCACAAGAGTGATAGGACAATTACGGAATAGGCCAATGGGCTGGGAGGCATGGCCATACCATGCACGAAGGGTGATGGTGGAAGGGGCCAGTTCAAGAGATCTAAGTTGTTTCCAAACCGAAGCAGACACCACGCAGGTAGATGCTCCCTCATCAATAATACACCGAACCATGTTAGCGTTTCGAATTTTGACTGGGATTTGGAAAGAAATGGAAATAGGAAAGGGAGGGTGGTCTAATTGACGGGCGTCGAAAACAATCAGTTGGTCATCAGCAGGATCTATAGTGCCCATGGCAGATAGTAGAGCCTTCTGTTGAGAAGAACACAACTGGAGGAGTTCTAGTGTTGAAATGGCAGCGGGAGACTGCGCCAAATCATCTACTATGCAATACGAATGAGCAGCTTGACCATAAGCATCATTTCGACGTAATGGGCCCTTAGGAAATTTGGCATGAACCTCAAATTTGGGCTGAGGGATCTGCAAGGGACCATTGGGTGTCGAAGGAGACTTTATAGGACCTGAAGATGGTGACTTGGGGATAGACGGAGCAGGAGGCTTCGGGTACTGACGAGACCAAGTTTGAAGGTTAAGGTCGACAGTTAGAGGTTGGTCAGAGTTCATCATGAGAATCTGGTAATCGGAGGAACCAGAAGGGGAAGGTGGAGTGGTGACCGGCGCGTGAGGTGGTTGGGAAGCCACAAATTCTTGCTGAGGGAAAGGATCGGTAAACACAACTAGTTGAGAAGTAGCTGCAGCGGGGGGAACAGTAGTTGAGGCATGTTGTCCACGCAAGGTGGCCTGAGACTCCCACATTTGCCGCATATGTGGTAATAGGGGATGATCGTGAGTGTAATGACCATAAACACCGCAACAAGAACAAGGCTTATTGGTACAAAGAGGCCTGTCTGGCTTGGGCTGAGTGCCCTATTGCTGGTTAGCGGTGTTAGAGTCAATACCTGAAGGGTTGGATCCATGATTACTAGGGGCAGATTGATTTTGATTGCCTTTCCTCTTTCTTTAAGAAGAAGGAGGATTAGTCGCGCCCTACTGTGCAAATTCTTTCCCTAGAGGGGGTAGTAGTTGCTGTTGCTGGGGTTGAGAAGGCAAGGGAGGTGGAGGTCCAAATGCTGGAGGAGCTGGGATACTAGGCTATGGATAAGGAGAATGGTTGGGATGGGAAACATTGAGGTAAGTAAGAGGGTGGGAAAAAGGAGGAGGCATGCCGTATCTTGGATACCTGCTACCTAGAGGGGGAAAAGTGCTGGAGGTGCTGGCCCCTCCCGGAGGGAGACCATAGCCCATAGAAGGTTGGGCGTACGGATGGGAAAGAGCTCCAATGATACCATCCGCAGAATGAGATGCCCCCGAGGTGTTAGCGCCACCGGGTCTAGGGAGGTCATGCAGGACGGTATAAAGATAACCAGACTGAGCATAGATGGGGTCATTTTTCAAGGCTATTTGGAGGGCAACTTCTTCGGTTTGAAGGAACTGGGATGCAACATCTTTGCCGATGGTAGGTAAGAGAGATCTAAGGAACTAATCCATGTAGACCCAATCTTCAAAGGTGGGAGCTCAACATAAGCTCCTTCTTCGTCACCATTCCTGGACATGAGCGGAAACGTGGGTCGAAGATGATTGACAGAAAGAAGTCAAGAGTTCGGTACCAGTGTCATATCGGAGAGGGAGATGGAAATAAGATAAGAAGGCTTGGGAAATGGTTGCAAAGGTGGTATGGGAAGAGGCAGTCTGATCAACATACCATTTAGAAGCTTTGCCTGTAAGAATTCGTTGGAACAATCTAAGACGAATGGAGTCATTAGTAATGGAATTGGATGAACACCACATGTGGAAAGACCGGATATGGTTGGAGGGATCTTCGCCAGCAAGGCCTTCGAACTTGGGAATGTCAGAGGGGATCTTGGTTGGCATAGCAGGCCAACCAGCATTGTGGTGGATAGAAGCATTGATCAACTGATTGAAATCAGGGAGACTGAGATCTGCCATATAGGGGAGCAAAGGGACAGTCGAGGTAGTTCCCGTGGCGGTTTCGCTAGTGACATTCCCAGCAGTAGGGTCGGGGTTGCCGCTAGCATTAGGCCCTGGACCAGACATGGTGAAGGTAACAGGGGGAGAACCAGAAGTAGGGGGAGAACCCAAAGAATCAGAAGAGGAGTCGGAGTGCAGAATTGGGGGATGACTAACTCGGCGATGGTGGGAAGGAGCAAGTCGACCGACCGGAAACTGAGGGTGAAGGCCAAGAAGTCTCTGGGATATAAACCTTGGGGGTGCAATGATGACGGCACAAAGAGAATAAGAATGACGAACAAGGGCAGGGAGGTGTAGAATCAAGTGATTACAATGTCGAAACAAGGGCAGAGAGGTGCAGTGTGAATTGATTTTAAAGTCTTTGCCTGGCGGTGTGAACCAGGATCTTCTTCGCTTAGGGTCAGTGTGTGGCATGTGTTAATTTTAATTTTTAAACCTAGACGTTTTGAGAGTAAAAGAAAAAGTGTGCTGCGTAACTGAAAATAAATCTGCAAAGAACATTATATAATGCTGAAATAACAGAAAATTAACAACTGACAATGCATCGATCTAACCCAAGAAGGCGGGTCTCTCAAAACTAGTCTTAAAGAGGGAAAAAAATCCAGTCAAAACACATGCAAAAGAGGCCAATAGATCTAAGGTCGGGAGGGACAGGGATCTAAAGGATAAATATGCTGGAAAGAGACGCAGAAAACAGCAAAGAGTCAGAGGCAAGGTTGCTGCAACAAAGGAGGAAATCAGCTAAAGGTAGAAGGGACAAGGAGGTGACCCTAGAGGCAAACCCAAAAAAAACTATATGAGGGGATTTGAAAGGGAGAAGAGCTGATCTAAATGGGATCTGAAAGTGAGGTATCAGATCTGAAAAAGAAAAGGGATGAAACTCTGAAAATTCAGACGGATGAAACAACTAAAACTCTTCCACAAAAAGTGGAGGGTACGAAAGCCCTAGGGGGCTAGATTCCCACTTAGTTGAGTAAAAAAAATCAGAACAGGTCTAAACGGGCTAAGACAGAGGCTAGAAAACCCTGACAGAAGCTTCAGACAAACCCAAAAAAATGGCTGGAAAATTGCAGAAAAAAGTGCAGGTCGCAGGTTCTAACCTGTTTTCAGTCCAGGTCATAGTTTTGGGGCAGAAAAGTGTGTCCTCCAGTCTAGGTCGCAGGTTTTGGGCCGATAAGTGTGACCTGTAGATCCGGATCTCTCGGCGACAGATTTCAGAAAAAGGTGTTGTCTCAGTTGCGACTGATGTCGGTTGCCTGTGCAATAGGGCCAGAAACACACGGAAGTTAGAAATTTTAATGTTTGAGGGTTTTATAGGTGAAAAAAAACATAAAAATAGAAAAAACAAAAATCTGAAAGGAAACCCTAGGGTCTGAAGCAGCTGGTTATGCAGGAGTACAGAAAACGACAGCGGTCGTAAAGAAAAACTCGTGTGGAGTCGCCAATTGTTAGTATGAATATTTTGTCGAAGTGTACGAGAAAAGACCACTTTAGCTACGCATAACTCATAGCCCTAACATCAAATATGACTACCAATATATTCAAATCTGCAGTTAGTTGATCAAGACAAATGCTGCACAAATCCAGATCTATGCATAAAAAGACATTAAGCAGTGAAAATAAAGTTTTGCTCCATGCATCCAATAGACAAGACAAGAACAATATTTTTTGAAAGAATTGTTATATTAAGGGCACCTGAGAGGAAAACAAGAAAGGTGTTTCCAATTCTCCTCAATGGGACGGGTTCTTTGAAAGTCCTTAGCGCTTTAGATCTAGCATTTCTCTCTCTTGTTGGTGAAGAAAACCCGAACAAACATAGAACTCAAAGGGAGCTCACAAAGTGAAGATGGAAAATGTGACAATGATAATGGGTCAAAATCAGACCAAGAGTAAAGATCCAGAGTGATCTCATAGGCAAAAAAAGGTGACAAATGAATGGGAAAACCCTTCTATTTATAACAAAATATTATGGTAGTCTAGAACTTGGTGCATGAATAAAATATTATTAACCAAATTCTAGAACCACCTTTTAGGAATATTTTATTATATTTGTTGGAGGGAAAAGGATTTTGACTTGGGTCAATTCCTTTATTTATAAATAATAAATAAATAAAATGATTTATTTATTATTTTAAGGGAATGGTGGAAATATTAATTAAATAAATAATTATTTATTTAATTATTTATAAATGATTTAGTTCAAATTTAACTAGGAATATTATTTAAATAAGGATTAAATAACTTATTCCTAGGAAATAATCAAATAAATAAGGATTTATTTAATTGATTTCCTTGTTTTTGGTTAAATATGACCAGGAATAATAATTAAATTGATGTTTAACTAATTATTCCTTGAGGAAATATAAACAAATATAAATTTGTTTATTATTTCCTTTTGGGATTTCCTATTTAGACCATAAACAAATTAATAAAGGAGTTTTACTAAGTTATTTCACATAGTGAAAGCAATTTTACTTAGGGTAAAATTGGTCTTACATGGTGTACTTGGGTTCATCTAATGATAATAGGTTAGATGACCAAAAAATGGTGTAACCCTAGGAATTCTATCTTAGGATGAAATTATTCGAAGTATGGACACATGTTAAATGTCATTAGAGAGTTGTCATGCACAAGTTATTTCTATTTAAAGTTACATCAAAACTAAACGAAAATTGAATTCAAATATATTGTTTGAAACTTATTTAAATTGTAGAATTGAAAAAATATTTCTAGATTGCAGAAAGATAATTTAGGAATCTTAACTTCTATTTGCAGAAGAGGAAATTAACTATTATTGCATAACGAAATGCTAATGTAAATACTTGCAGAAGGAAAATCAAACACGAACTTGTAATTTCAAATGATTACTGATGTGCACAAATAAATCTAAATATACATTACTTGTTCCACCACAAAATTAACTGAGTAAATAATACTAAATTACTAGAAGGAAATGCATATGAGAAAATTTTTTTTGGTGTTTTTCTTTTATGAGCACTCTGGAATAAAAACAAAAGATGATTAAAAAGTAACTTTATTGAAAATATTCAAAAGAAAACTTCATGAAACTTATATGCTACCAAAAACCTGTAATGAAAATGAAACTAACTATCCTTACTACTCTCCAGGGGGGGCTCCCATGCGTGTAATTCCGTCAATGTTCAAACAGTAGCTCAACCAGGCATTGGAAAGGAAAAAAGTAGTATATTAATTCGGAACAGAGTTTCAAAGTACTAGAAATAAAAAAATAGCTTCTTAACCTAAATGAACTATTCTTTTGGTTTCACCTTATGGATTTTATACAATTCTCCATCAAACTAAATTGAGAGTATTTTTTCAATAGGCAATGAAATTGTTTTTCCATCTAAGAAGTAAATTTGGTTTGAAACTTTATCTTCTCATTATTTTCTACTAGGAGAGAAAATCATGAGAGATTATTCTCTAATAATTTCTCCATAATCAAACAAGTCCCTCGCATGCTCACATGATATCATCATGATCTTCTACCAAACTTCGCTTGGCTACAGCATCATCGTAAATAAAGTTTGACTCTTAGATATTTCGATATTTGTAACCTCCTAAGTCATGCTAATAGGTGGAAATCCATGTGGTGAACATCTGTGATCTTCAAGTATTTTTCATTCCTTCATTGGTGCATTAAAACCTGTCTAATCATGGATATGGCTGCATAATTCAATATTAGCTCAAAATGATCAAGATGTTGTAACTGTAGATATTTTTTCATTATAATTCATAAAGAAACATAGATTATAAAACATGGATTATAAGTACCTTTTATAAGTTGAGATGACCTTGATTATGGATAAAGGAGAGGGAAAAAGGTAGTAAAAAAGGAAATAATTTCAGACTTCAACATTCCCCCACACCAAAGGTCTTACATGTCCTCATGCATCAAAAATTCAAAATTGGTTCTTCTTTATTCTTCAATCTATGATTTTAAAATCTTGTGCAAGCACATCTAGACTAGTGCTTTCCTTTTTCTTTTTAATGCGAAAAGTTACCCTTGGTCTCTTTATCAGAATTTTACTCTGCAATTCCTTAATTATGTTCTTGAGGAATCTATTGTTTTCTTTGAGCTTCTTGTTTTTCTTGTACCAATGGAAGAGATGCAAAAGTATATTATCATTATGAGTTCTTAATATTTCATTGTTTATCTTTGTTGCTTCTCATTACTGTGTAAGAGGTTTATTAAGAACTCCTAACTCATATATGTCTTTTTTTAGATCATCCTCAACTTTGTTTTCTTTTTTAGGAGTCTTTTCTATCATAGGGGTTTCATCAAATAAATTTTCTTGATTTTGAGAGATATTTACCTTTGGTCCTACTCTCTGTTTCAGAGATTCGACATAATCATAGATTTACTATTGAACTGGATCAATATTTGGTGTTTTTCTTGTCAGGCTCATTGTTTGTGGTGGTGTCCTATATCCTTCTTCTTCAAGGTCAATATTTTCTGGAGACTGTGTATTTGATACTTTTGAAACTATTTTGCTTATTCTCAATTTTACTCTTTATTATTATGTGTGTTGGTTTCTTTTCCTTTTGCTAGTTTCATGTTTCCTCTTTTCCGTTTTCTCAATTTCTATAGGTATCTTAGAATTTGGGGTAGATTTATTTATTCTAGTGGTTTGTTTTTTATTTTTTTGTTTACATTTTTCAATGTACTGAGAGTGCGATGTATCATCTTCAAATGCATCTTCTGGTGCCCCTATTTCATTCTGTTTTGAACTTTATATTTCGATTTTATCTTCAAGGTTAGGGTTTGATATTTACCTTCATCGACTTCTTCTAACCTTCCCACTTGTTTCTTCTTCCTGGATTTCTACAAAGTGTTTCTAAACTAGGAAATCTTGTCAATTGTCTCTATTAGCTTCTAAATGTGCCTTTATGAGAATTTTGTTAAGTCCATGATGGTCGAGGGAATTACAAATGGATTTATATCTCTTTTTGTACTAGATTCCATCTTTCTAAGATTACAAAGAAAGAAGTAGGGAAAAATAATTTTATTTCCATCAATAAAATGCATTAGGAGTCGAGCATGCTAGAAAAACATGGTTCCAAATGTTTCTTCACAAGTTAAAAATTTTTGAATAACCAACAATAAATTTTTCCACTTTCCTTTCAATGTTGTAAATGGAATTCCATTTTTAAAGATGGATATATCCATACATGTTTCATTGAGGAATTTTACCTAGTCATTCTCCTTGATTTTCATGTTCTTAAACCAATTTTCTCTGTTTTTGAGAAATTTCGTAGCTTCTGCCATGATAGACCTTGTCAAGATAATCTTGATGTCACCAATTTCTGCATCGACCCCATCTAAATCCCAAGAAAAAGATTTAGTGAACTCTGTCTCATGCCCGTCGATTTTTCAAAAAACCTAAGCCATCCTACTTGCTGCAACTATTCTTTGACTCTCGGTTAGGCTTGAAGAAATTTGATTTCATTTGGTTCAGAATGGACGATGATACCCATTGTGTAGAGAAGTCTCAACCTTAAATTGTTTTTTTTCGACAGAGGTGATTAATTAAGTGAGAAAACTTTGAATAGAGATGGTTATAAAATGTAATGAAATGGACTGAGATGGAGTGAAATAATAATGGAGTAAGTTGCTCTCGAGGTATTTGTTTCGTGATAATACTAAGCCTTTTCACATAATTACCCGAATTTTTTATTTGATTTCAAAGGATTAGTGGGATGTTTACAATTTCAATTGGATTTTATGTGACTGATTGAGTAATGATGATGGAATAGGGTTTAATAGTTATGATAATGAGAATAATTTTGGGTAGTCTTATAAGGTATTTTAAAAAATCCAATCTTTTTAATAAAATCACCCCATGAATTAAAATATAATGTTCTTATATGAAAATAACTCAACATCCTACATACCTTTACTACAAATAACTTTGATTTAGATTCTTTGAATGTTGATGTTGATGTTATTCTGACTGTATAAATTGGAATTTTTTGCATAAGTGAAGATTGGCAAGAGAATGACATTAATTCTGTAGTTTCTTATTTCTTGACATTTTTTGTTCGATCAAGGAAAGACTATTTATTGTTCCTGTTTCTTTGGTGTTGGAACAGGGTCTCCGACAAGCTGTGAAACTGGTCCATTTTGAATACTTTTTATTAGATTTAGTCTAGCGCAGGGGTTTTGGGGTGGGTCAAAGCCCCGAAAGCATTGTAATGGGTAAAAAGGTAAACCAGGGGTCCGAAAACCACGGTTTGCGGACCATAGGAAAGTCTAGGCTAGATTATTATGAATAGAGGAACATTTTGTATTGTAAGGTAGAGAAATGAAGAGCTATTGATGCGAATTGTGGTTTAAGTTATCTGCTTTGGTTTTTGGGAAAAGGACTCCTGCTGGCTGTGTACGTAGAGATCCAAGTCCAGCTGTGTGCGGGCCCTGCTGTTGTGTGCGCAGGCTGGGAAGGGAATTGTAAGAAGGAATTTATGAATTGATGAATAAGAAAGGTTGATAGAGAACTGAATCTGTGAGTACTTTTTGTGTGAATCATTGGTAATTATTGCATTGTGCGCTTTCTGTATTTAAGCTGCGAAGATCTGTGGAAGTTTGTTTTCTATATCTAGATCTGTTCTGTTTTGTTTATGCGATGTTGTGCTATTGTCATAAAAGCATATAATTATAGATCCAACGCACGTGGATACGAATAAAGACCCACTTGGCCCTGTGTAGAACAAGGTGATCTGGGTATCACAGGGCCAAATGCAGCTCTACTTGCCTTACCTATCCTTTCTCAGGGTGCGGAAACCTGGTTCCAGCCCCCACCCATACTACTTCGGGTGAGACTTTGACCTGCGCAAGTCGGTCATTGCCGAAAGGGCTAGTAGCATAGGGGTTTGTTGGCAAACCTTGAGCTCCGAACCTCAGTCAGGACCCCTCGAGCCAACAAATGGTTCCGTTGCCAAATGATTTTGAGGAAGTGATCAGGTACTAACAAACAAATATTAAAGATTTAACACGGAAGCGAATGGGCGCTACTCTAGATGAAAGTACAACACAGAGCGATAAGTACTATCGAACCAATCAAGAAAAGGATCACTCTGCCCGTAGTCCGCTGAAAAGAGCAACTATGCAAGGTCCGCCAGTTACCCCAATGTCAGACTCACGGGAGAACAAGCCCTCAACTGAAAACTCGCTAGAGGGAGACATGTCAGTGTATTTGAAATTACCTACCTTTAAAGGTGCGACCGATGAGGACATGGATATTTTTTGGTTCATGGCTGACTCGGTATGGACTGCGCAGGGGGTGGTAAGCGATACTGTGAAGAGAGCACAGTTGTCTTTGGCCTTTGAAGAAAGAGCTCTAGACTGGTATATGCGGTACATATCTCAAAACGGGAGCACCTCTCTTCAAGATATTAAGGACGCTCTAAAACAACAGTTCCGGAAGCCAAAATATTACTCTCAGTTGGTAGCAGAAGTAAAATACTTCAAGAAAGGTGTGTCTAAGTCGATGTGGGAGGCCGATCAGCAACTGAAGAAAGCAATCTGGGAAGGAGGGTTCAAGTACGACGATAGAAAACACACGGAATGGTTCATCACTATGTTACCACCTCACTTATGTATACCAATGGGCCACCAAACCTTCAAGTCACAGGAAAAAGCCTTGGAAGTTGCCATGAAACTCAAAGTCGTGCCCAAGGACGACACATTGGGGGGAGTACAACAAATTCAAGAGTAGCTCAGAGCCATGCACATGGAAATTCAGAGCTTACGGACAGAACGAGGAAGAGGAGCTAGCGTAGACCTCCGGTGCATACGATGTCAGGTGTATGGCCATACAATGGACCAGTGTCCACTATTGACAGATTACATGAAAGTAGGAGTACCTTGTCCGCTACTCCCTGGCTCCAGTGGATCTGTGCTATGGTATGATGATTTCCAGGTAGCGGGACTACATGCTACGTCCAAGTGCCCTCGGATAAGTATGGGAAAATCGAAGCAACAGTGGTGCAGGTTCTGCCAGTCGGTAGGACACGATGAGCATAACTGTTGCATGTATGACTTGATTGTAGATCGAGGAAATCTCTATCGGTTACACTCAGACCCTGCGTCGCCGCGATCTCCTGCGAACTTTGGTGGCTCCCCAGCAAGGGACAGGGGAGGTCGAGGAGGAAGCGCAGGATAGGGCTGAGGGTAGCTAATTTGCTATAACTGCGAAGAGGTAGGGCACTTTGCAAGGGAGTGCCCAAATCCTACCAGGCAATCCTACAAATATTATGCAAAATGTGCAGAGAGTTAAGACCGAGCTAAGGAATGTAGACCCAAATGTGAAAGTCATGACACGTAGTGGGATGGTCACCCAAGGAACCAAGGAAGCAATTGGCAGGGATCTTACAACCTCTCTAGACGGATTGAACATCGAAGGGAAAGAAGCACTAGCAGCACCTGCGCAGTTGTCGACACACCTCAAGATAGAGGAAGGGGTTGAGCCCTTTCGGAAGGCATGTCTGAAGCTGCTATGTAACCCACAGGCTATAGAAAATTTTCAAGTATTACTGCATAGCATCGTAGCCCAGCCCAATACAACTCTTGGGACTAAGGACGTACACAAACTATACAACTATAAGAAACGCACTGGAAGAGAGATGCGGTTGACTGCATAGATTGGTGACTGTTAGTATGAATCTTTCGTCGTAAAATATCACTTTAGCTACGCATAAAAAATAGCGCTAACATAGTTTATGGCTGCAAAATATCTTTTAAGTCTGCTGCACAAATTCAGATCTAAGCACAAAAAGACATTAAGCAAATAAAATATAATATGGCTCCATGCATCCAATAGACAAGACGAGAACAAAGTGTTTAAAAGAATGATTTGTATTATATTAAAGAATGGGTCACCTGGGAGGAAAACAAGAAAGGTGTTTTCCGGTTCTCCTCAATGGGATGGGTTCTTGAAAGTCCTCAGCGTTTCAGATCTAAAATTCCTCTCTCTTATTGTGGTAGAAAAACCCTGACAAACATAGAACTCAATGGGAGCTCACAAAGAAAAAATGTAAAATGGTGACCAAGAATAGATCCAGTGTGATCTAATGCAATGAAGGTCACTAATGAATGGGGAAAACCCCTCTATTTATAACAAAATATTGGGGTGTTCTAGAACTCGGTGCATGAATAAAATATTATTAATCAAATTCTAGAATCACCTTTTAGGAATATTTTATTATATTTGTTGGAGGGAAAAGGTATTTTGACTTGGGTCAATTCCTTTATTTGTAAACAATAAATAAATAAATGATTTATTTATTATTTTAGGGAGATGGTGGGAATATAATTAAATAAATAATGATCTATTTAATTATTTACAAATTATTTAGTCAAATTTAACTAGGAATATTATTAAATAATGATTTGAATAACTTATTCCTAGGAAATAATTGAATAAATAATGATTTATTTAATCAATTTCCTTGTTTTGGGTTAAATATGACTTAGGAAATATAGACAAATGTTATTTGATATGGTGAAAGCAATTTTACTTAGGGTAAAATTGGTCTTACATGGTGTTCTTGGGTTCATCTAATAATAATGGGTTAGATGACCAAAAAAATGGTGTAACAGATTTCCCCCCAACGTACGAGTGTTAGGAGAAAATCATATGACCGAAGTACGTTGTAAGAACTCAATCACTAGGCATCAAGAGGGAAGTGAGAGAGAGGAATGTAAGGTAGTCTAATGTGCTAAAGGACTAGACCCGGAGGAGACGAGACTTACAGATGCAACAAGTCTCTAGGTGATGGAGTAGTACCAGTGTGAAAGGCGGCGGGGGAGGCATACCTATGCCTACTGATACAATAGTACAAAGAATAAGGTGCCCGGAAAACTGTAGAACACAAGAATGAAAAATGTGCTGGCCTAAACATGAGCCAGATAAAAATGATGAATCCCACATACATGTGATGCCTGGAATGACCTTCAGGACTTATACAAGAAGATTTTAGTACATGAGATATAAATATACCCAAATGCCCCCTACACATGGGGAAGGGCTCACAAAATCTGACTGATATATGCAAATCGAAGAGGCGCTGCAAGCGGTTGAGGCCGATATCATCAAATGAGAGGAGCTGCATCAAGGGCTGAAATGAAGAAGTCATCCGGGAATGTGGGGGCTACCTGCAGGGCCACCCCCTCATGAGGGTTGAGACATCTCACACATGACCGGGAATCACCAATAGCTGCTGCTGCGTCACTGGACCATCAAGTGTATAGATCACGATCAGGCTGAGAAGAGCTTGAACCAAAGTACACTGCCCCCTAGACTTGGATTCTAGAGTAAATGAGCTGATGTCGATAGAAGTAGGTCTGCCACAGGTGAGGCAATAAGGGAACCCCAAGTAAGGCACGAGGGAAAATAGTAGAGTGACGAACAAGTAGATACTGATAATGATGATGGAATGTGGGATACGGAGGAGGGGTTGGACAAATTCCCTTGTTAGAGCATAAAGGGCATGAATGGCTTGGCAGCAATGGACACAATATCATGAGGGATAAGGGACAAGAGTACTAAAGGCCATAATGTGCAACACGAGAGAGGGATCAAGGAAGAAAGGATGGAGGAGTATAGTGGGGTACAAAAGGGCTCAGAATAGACTCTATGGATGTGATGATGACTTGACTCGGATGCTCTAAACAAGGGCGACTCAAGGGGGTTATCTCATAGTACAAGTCCAATGGGGGACCATAAAATCATGAGTACAATCGGGTAGTTCATGACGAAAATCAACATGAACGAAGACAAGTACAAGTGTCGTAAGTGAAGAAATTCAATTTTAAGAAGAGGTGAATAGAACCTCCATGGACAAAATGGGTCCTGGTGAAGTATCAAAACATGAAAAACTGACAGATACCCATTTGAGTGCTCAGTGAGAGCTTTCCAATGGTGTGGATGGTGTGTCAAACGGGGCTATGGTTTGGTCGTAGTGGATGAAAGAAAAAACAGAGGTTTTTTTTCTAATAAGTCGTTTTCCCTCCAAAATCATTCATTTGCTTGTGTAGCTGTGGTGAATGTGGAGAGGAGAGAAGGCCCTAAATCTTGCGGTGATCGTAGCAGACAAACCGACCGTTGGAATTGTGATCCGTCAGTTGCAGGTAAGAGGCCTAATCCTAAGCTTTGTTTTTGATGGATTCAAATTGCAGATTAGGGCTTTAAATCTCAGTAACTGCCCCTACTTCGTCATTACGGTCGAGTCTCACTTTTGGGGCAAAATCTGTGACCTGGGACGCAGGTTTTGGCCTGAAAAGTACGACCTAGCCCAGGTTTTTCCCAAAAAGTGCAACCTGTTAGATGTGGGGGGTTTCAGTGATGTTATGGGCTGAGATTATGTTTTAGTGTAATTTAATGCATTTTTTTTTATCTGGAGGCTGAAAAAAATGATGTTTTTGTGCAGATATGGCAGATATACGGATCAAGTGGAGAGAGAGAGACTTAGGTACATTACAGACTGAAATCCAGGCAGATCAGGGTGTCCGTCATGCACTGGCTAGGTATGGGGTTCTGAAATTTTTGGAGAACCCGTTTATAAGGGTTGGAGAGCCCTTGTGGGCCCAAATTATTAGTTATTGGGATCTAGATCATGAGGCGTTTGTAGTGCAGGGGCACAGGATCGAGTTGACGGTCCAGGATTTGTATTTCTTGACTGGTCTCCCACCATTAGGGATGGTGGAAAATACACAGCCAGTGTTACCACGGGGGCGTAACATTATGGATTTTGTTGAGCGGAATTGTCAACCAGGTGTCCGAGTCAAAGGGAATCGGATATCTATTGGTGATCTAGAGAGTTTGGAGACCCGGGCAGTGGCCACAGCAGTGTTGCGGATCTTGGGTAGCCAGGCATTCCATCACATCACTGGAGGGCAGATGATGATTATGGAGAGCGTGCTGAGTGGGACCTACTATGGGTGGGCCCAGATGATGTTGGTTTCGGTGAAATGACAGCTGTCGCTATGCAAGCGACAAGTGAATCATGATTGTGCCTATGGGATTGTTTTGTGCTCTTTCTTCTTTGAGAAGATCCCGACCTTGCGACCTCGTATACAGTTACTTGATGGAGGTCCGAGAGAGCCTCGGATGCGTCGGTGGGGACGATTACTATGTAGAGGGGGAGGAGGGGCAGTCGGACGGGTGTTCTGACTAGAGTTCTTCGCCCATTGGGATCAGATGCCACTATACATAGACGACTATCCCTATAGTGGGATGAGTTATTGGGGAGATCTGGACTTGCCGCTTCCGCCTGGTTGAGTGTGGGGGCCCGATGGTAAGTGACAAGCAACTAATCTGTTGTGTGCATTTTAGAGTTTATGACTAGTATGCATGGCACTAATCGTTATATGTTTTGGAATGCAGATATAGCTCCGGTGAAACCGGCCGGTCATATGGGACGACCGGCAGCAGCAGGAGCTACAGGTGTGAGTGGATCAAGGACAACACAGAATGAGGATATGGCCACTCTAGTGGAGGACATCTGTCGTAGATGTGAGGGGTTGCTGACCGGTGTGTTGGAGCATGGTTGGCAGGATTTAGACGACCAGTACATAGAGTTATGTATTGGGCTACCCTCGGAATGGCGAGGTATCATGCGACACATGGTGATGGCCGGTCATACTATGCGTGATCTACGAGCTGCGGGAGCGGAGCCATTGGCTCAGGATCCTCCAAAGAGTGATTAGATGTAGGGTAGATGGTGCCCCCCAGTGTTTTTGTAGGGGCAAGTGGTGCCCCTCATTTTGTAGTTTTGCTTTTTGTACCATGCTATGGGCATGTTATATGTTTTAGAGCAGATGGACTCTAAAAACACATGTTAAATGATATATATGATTTATGTATATTTTTTGGATGATGTGAAATGTTATTGTCTTGTGTGTGATAAATGCCAGTGTAGAACATGATTTGCAATGTGATCGACGTAGTGATTTTGACGTCGAGGGATATGGTGGAAAGTAATAGATGTAAATGCATGTATCAAAAGTTGCACACATAAATATTGTCTAAACAGGATAGGGTTATGCACACGATAGACACCATTAAGTTGTAGGAAAAAAAGCAAGGAATCTAAATGAACATGCAGATGGAGGATGTGATGAGAGAGGGCATCGGCTAAGAGACCACGCACGGCTTCATATTCGGCCTGATTATTGGTGGCATTACCAATGCAGACCCCATTTGCAAGAACCAGGGTATGCAAGGGGGTAAATATGGCCCATGCTGCCGAAGCGAGATTCCAGGAAGAGCAACTTGCCCCATTGGCATAGCTAAGATAATGGGTGGAGGAGAGGGCCGATGTAATAGTGTCGCGGGACAACAAATGGGAGGGATGAGAAAAATGATGGCAGCGTGAGTAGAGGACATCCACTAATGGCTATGGGAGGGAACAGTCTGGGTAGGAAGTCTAGGACTCATAGATCGATGAGAGGGAAATGAATGAGAACTATGGGATGAAGAGCAGGAACTCAGGCTACGAAGAACATCGAAGATACGGATGGTATGATCGTGATTATGGAAGGGAAGTGAAGGGTCAATGGGACCATACAATGCTACAAAGCTATCGAAATCAACAGTATGGGAAGAGAGGCACAAATACGGGTCATCACGGGGAATGACAGAAGAACAGGTAAAAAGATGGTCAAAACATGAAGAGCCTGGGAATTTGTCTCAAGGAGGATCAAGCAGAAAATATGGAGTGGATTCGGAGGGAATGTACTCAAATGGTTGTGCGGATGATGATAGGTATAGGAGGGGAGCAGCATATTTTGACATTTCAACTTCAGGGGGAGGAATTTCAGTGGTAGTAAGAGGATCCTCGAGTAGACCTAACGCATATTGAGCAAGGATGGGAGAGGCGGATTGATTTTGTTCAATTTCGTACTCGCGAATGACCTCTAAAGAGGCTCGGTAATGCACACAAGGTTTGTTGGTGCGAATATTCTTTGAGGTCTTGGCTGCGGATGAGAAAGAAACAAAGGTTTTAGGGACTGTCGATTCAGGAAACACAACTTTAATTATGGGTTGGATACGGGGCAACTCAGGACAAGTATGGGTGGGGTGACCAATACCATCACACAAGGCACAACGCTTGGCGGGTGGGGGAGGGGTAGGGGTAGGGTCGGGTGCAGTGGCCTTATCTTTGGATGCCCCCTTTTGAGTTTTTCTTTTCTTTCCTGTAGGTGTTGCAACATGGGGAGGGTCTTATGGAGGGTCTAGGGGCACTGTAGTGGTAGAAGGAGGGAAGGGAATCAGTTGCACTGGTGTCATAGATATGTATGGTTTGGGGTGGCCTGGTGGGGTCTCGGCTGGAGGAGTAAGATACCATACTGGTATTCCCAAGGTTAAATTAGGTAGGGAAAGGGTGGCCATTACGGGGACCGAATAGACGTCGGGGGGGGGGGCAAGGAAAGGTATTTGACTGGCAGGATAATGACTAGGGGGGACGGCTCCCATATGGTGGATACCTAAGGGAACTGACTTAGGAGGGTAGGGGGGTTTTGGAGTGTGATGGGAGGGGTCAAGTGAAAAAGGTTTGGTTGACTGAAGTGAAGGGCTAGGAGCAGGAGGTGGTGGGCGAGATTGAGGTTGCTGACTAGCCAGAGCAGGCTGTGGAAGGCCAGCCTGAGATGATTGCATCATGAAAACATTCGCTAAGCTGGGGTCTGAGATAGGAGGATGGGGAGGACCAGGAAAATTTCCAAGCAAAGAGGAGTCTTTGTAGATGCCAGGGGAAACATTGGTCAAAGAATCAATAGTTGGTTTATTGGTGACAGTAGAGATGGTGGACTCAGGGGAGGATTGAGATTTTGGTTCATGGTAGGTCAATTGGTCAATGGTGACAATCTTGCCATTATGAGGGAAAAATATCTTGCAGTGGACTATGGATGGGATGGCTGACATGGCATATGTGTAACTACGCCCCAAAAGGATGTTGTAGTCAAGATGGGCATTGATAACTTCAACATCGACACAAACAGTCTTGCCGGCAAGGGTGATAGGACAGTTACGGAATAGGCCAATGGGCTGGGAGGCATGGCCATCCCACACGTGAAGGGTGATGGTGGAAGGGGCCATTTTAGGGGATCCGAGTTGTTTCCAAACCAAAGTGGACATTACGCAGGGAGATGCCCCCTCATCAATAATACACCGAGCAACATTGGCATTTCGGATTTTGACTAGGATTTGGAAAGCAACCGAAGGAGGAAGAGGGGGACGTTCTGACTGACGGGCGTAAAAAAAAATCAATTGGTCATCAGCAGGATCTACAGTGCCCACGACAGATAGTAGAGCCCTCTTTTGAGAAGGACACGACTGGAGGAGTTCCATTGTTGAAATGGCAGCAGGAGATTGGGCCAGATCATCTACTATGCTGTATGAATGGGCAGCCTGACTAGAGGCAGCATTTCGGCGTGATGGTCCCTTAGGAGGCTTGGGATGAACCTCGGCTTTGGGTGGAGGGAGTTGCAAGGGACCATTGGGTGTCGATAGAGGCTCTGTAGGACCTGACGATAGAGACTCGGAGACGGGAGGTGCAGAATACTGACGGGACCGAGTTTGAAGGTTGAGGTCGACGGTGAGAGGTGGGTCGGAGGCCATCATGAGAATCTGGTAATCAGAGGAACCAGAAGGGGAAGGTTGAGTGGTTACCGGGGCATGAGGGGGTTGAGTGGCCACAAATCATTATTGAGGGAAAGGATCGGTAAACACATCGGGTTGAGAAGTAGCGGGGGTAGGAGGGACACTAGGGGAGGAATTTTGTCCCTGCACAGTGGCCTGAGAGTCCCACATCTGCCGCATTTATGGTAATAGGGGACAATCGTGAGTGTAATGACCATAAACACCACAACACGAACAGGGCTTATTGGTGCGAAGTGACCTGTTCGACTTGGGCTGAGAACCATGTGGCTGGGTAGCGGTGTGAGGATCAATACTTGAAGGATTGGATCCATGATTACCAAGGGAAAATTGATTTCCTTTCCTCTTTCTTTGAGAAGGAATAAAATTAGGTGCCCCCTGCTGTGCAAAGACTTGCCTTGGAAGGGGTAGTAAGTGCGGTTGTAGGGGTGGAAAAGGCAAGGGAGTAGGTAGTCCAAATGCTGGAGGAGCTCAGACACCAGGTTGCGAATACAGATAAGGGGTAGGGTGGGCAGCATTGAGGTAAGCAAGAGGGTGGGTAAAAGGAGGAGGCATGTCGTAGCCTGAATACATGCTACCTGGAGGGGAAAAATTGCCAGAGGGGCTGGCCCCTGGAGGGAAACCATGGCCCAAAAGAGGTTGGGTAGAGGTATGTGATAGGGCTCCAATGATACCGTCGGCAGAGTGAGATGCCCCCGAGGCATTAGGGCCACCGGGCTTGGGAAGGTCAGGAAGGACAGTATAAACATAACCATATTGGGCGTAGATAAGGTCATATTTCAAGGCTATTTGGAGGGTGGTTTCTTTGGTTTGGGGAAAATGGGATGCGACATCTTTGCCAATGGGAGGTAAGAGAGAGCGAAGGAACCAGTCCATGTAAACTCGATCTTCAAAGGGGGGAGTGCGACACAAGCTCCGTCTTCACTGCCATTCCTGGACATGAGCAGAAAGGTGGGTCGAAGAGGATTGATGGAAAGAAGTTAAGAGTTCAGTGTTGGGAAAAATACTGAGAGGGGGGGTGAATCAGTATTTACTGCATATTCAAAACTTTTACTTTTTCTTGCTTCTAAAACCCATACGCTACTTTCCTGATACATAATCGCGTATATACGTGGATACCCTTTATGAAACTTGCGTATACACAGAGATCTAACTATGTTATTAATTCTTCACTTATATCATTCCATCATTCATTCATCAGATGTTTAATAAACAGTAAACAAGTGCAGTAAGAACAGAATAAGCCATCACACAAAGCATCACACATGAACACCAGGATTTTAGGTGGAAACCCAAGTCGGGAGAAAACCACCGCTGCAGTTGCTCAGCCTTCAATATTTTATTATAGAGAAAACATCTTACAACATATGTGCTGGTGCAGACTCCTACCAGCACGCAGGCACCCACCTGCGCTCGTTTACCAGCCTCTCCTGGAAGGGAGCTCCAACCCCCTGACTCGTTTACCAGCTTCTCCTGGAAGGGAGCTACGACCCCCTGCTCTCGTTTACCAGCCTCACCTGGAAGGGAGCTACAACCCCCTGACTGAAGGCTACAACCCTCAACACCTCTATGGACCACGTTTCATCAATTTTCACACTGGATCCAAAGCTTCCTTTAGAACACCACTTGCAGGCCACATTTCATCATATTTTCAAACTGGACCCTTTCCAAACTCTTAAGCACAGTCAACTATGAAACAGATACCTATAACTCACTGACAGATATCAGTAAACCAGCAGAACAGATCAGACATTTCTTACCATAGTCTTCAGCAAACCCTAGTTTGCATATGCACTTTCCTTTCACTGATGTCGCGTATATACGCGCTTCCGTTCACATAAACCAGCATATACCTCTGTACATATTTCATTGCACATACGCGCTTTCTCTTCAGCAAAGTCGCGTATATACGCGCTTCCTCTGCGGCGAACTAGCGTATGGATCTTCAATTATTATAGAGTAGCATACTTCTTCAGATCAGATATTCAGTTTAGATTTACCCTTTTACTTCAGACAGATGTTCGCCTCATCTCAGATCTAAGCCTTCCATAAACAGATCTAGCAGATACAAATACATTCCAGATCTAGATATTCCGCTTCATCATTTCTTCATAGGTGCATCATAGATTCAGATCTATTATCAAACATTTACCCTTTCCATACAGATATACTTCATAAAGAAGTATTCATTCAAGCTCAGACATCCCTCTCCCACACTCATGATTTGCACAATGAATTTCTTCTCCCTATATAGGTTTACCCTTTTTCAATACCATGAGCCGAAACAATACCATGAGCCCAAAACTACATTACTTCCGATGGTATTCCTGGACGGGGTCATTTAGACGAATCATTACCCAATGCAATGGGTCAATACCATGGTGGTTACCCCTGGTTTTGCACTTTATGAGCACTTTTTCCCATACGCGACTTGGAACGTACTTTACCACGTGCATACGCGACTTCTCCTAGGAAAATCCGTGTATGCCTTGAGACATACTCTTTTCATCATAGATCTAGCACATATTGAATTCCTTTCTTCATTGCCTTCTGTACTCTCTGTAGATACATCAGATTTACATCTTTCACTCAGCATCATATTACTAACAAACATCATTTCATATCAGATTTACATCATTTACCAAGTCCATTACATCAAGAATAACTTCATCAGGTGGATTGCCATCAAGGAAAACACATGTCAACAGTCGCATGTCTTCATCTTCATTCAGTGGGTTTCCATCAAGGACAACACTCTGCATCATATTGCCAACAATCTCCCCCTTTGGACTTGATGGCAACCACGATGGTGTTTGATCATTACAACAGATAGGTACTCTCTCCACCATTCTTTCTCTTCATTCAAACACCATGTCACTCTCCCCCTTTGACATCAAGGGAAAAGGGTGGATCAAAAACCAACATACTTTCCCCCTTTTCTCCTCATGTGGAATAAGTGTTCTGCAGATCTGATATATACTGAAGTGACCAAGCTCCCCCTGAGTTCATGCTGAATCTTCAAACATATTTTTCAATGAAGTACATGACTCTATGAATATCCTATCACCAAAGACTCATACTTACATCACATATCCAACCAAGTGGATTTACATATGAGACTCAACTACCCAACCAAGTGGGTTTACAAATTTGACTCAGCTACCCAACCAAGTGGGTTTACAAAATTTGACTCAGCTACCCAACCAAGTGGGTTTACAAATTTGACAAGTCCTTACATGACTGAATATTACAATTTTTACATCATGGGTCTCAACTTGACCTTTTCATCAAAATACAAATATGACTATTCATACCAATACCAGAAATTCCTTAAGAAAGAGAACATATTTCAGAACCATCATAATGCCAACAATGCATTATACTGAGCAAAGCGAATGCTCCCCCTGAATCTGTGCAACCAAGCAACCTTTCCATGTGACTAAGGCTCCCCCTTAGTTTGTGCATCCTAAACACTTTTACCAACAAATCATCAAATCATCTGAAATAGAATTATGAGAACTGGAACACCACCAGAGATACCAAACAGTATCAGAGATCTAAATAGCACTGCAGCTGTGCTGAAGAGAGTTGACTCCAAACAGAAAAATGTCAGCAATCAGACATACACGGTTTTCTGTGCATGAACTCGCGTATATACGCGACTGTGTTTCAGAAAACCCGCGTATCCAATACCATCTTCTAAATTTATGCAGATTTGTTCTTTTGACTGGTAGAGAACACTCCTAGCTTCTGTCTTAGATACTCGAACGCTTCCCTGGGCAGAGGTTTAGTAAAGATATCAGCAACTTGTTCTTTGGAGGGAACATACTCCAACTTCACTTTTTGCTCAAGCACTTGTTCACGTAAGAAGTGATACTTGATGGGAATGTGCTTGGTCTTTGAATGCATAATAGGATTCTTTGAAATACTGATGGCACTTGTATTGTCACACATAATGGGGACAGGAGGTGTACATTTGATTTGAAAATCTTGTAAGGTTTGCATCATCCAAAGAAGTTGAGTGCAACAAGATGCGACAGCCACATATTCTGCTTCTGCTGTAGATAGGGCAATAGAATTTTGCTTCTTGCTGAACCAAGATACTAACCAAGGTCCCATATAGAATGCACCACCACTAGTGCTTTTCCGATCATCAACACTTCTAGCCCAATCTGCATCAGTGTAAGCATGAAGAGTAAGATCAACATTCTTTGGATACCATAGACCAAAGTCTTGAGTTCCTTGTAGATATTTGAATATTATTTTAACAACCTGAAGGTGAGACTCTTTTGTATTAGCTTGGAATCGTCCAACAATCCCAACAGCATGCATAATGTCTAGTCTAGTCCCAGTGAGATAAAGTAGACTTCCTATCATTGATCTGTATTCTGGTTGATTCACCGGGGGGGAATCATCATGAGAACTAAGATTGCATCCGGTTATCATTGGTGTACTTACAGGTTTGCATTCTTCCATGCCATACTTCTTCAGAATTTGCTTAAGATATTTTTCTTGTGATAGGAATATACCATATGTAGTTTGATGCACTTGAAAGCCAAGAAAGAATGTTAGTTCCCCAAGTAAGGACATTTCAAATTCTTGCTGCATGACAGAAGAAAATTTTTGACTCATAGATTCTTCATTACTCCCAAAAATGATATCATCAACATATAAAACCACAATCAATAGTTTATCATTTTCAACTTTTTTGTATAAATTGCTATCAGCAGTCCCCTTTGAAAATCCTTGTTGATGAAGATATTTGTCAAGACGATAATACCAAGCCCTTGGAGCTTGTTTGAGACCATATAGAGCCTTTTTAAGTCTACAAACAAGATTTTCATCATTGCCCAAAATGAATCCTTCCGGTTGTTCTATATATACTTCTTCTTCTAGATCACCATTAAGAAAAGCAGATTTGACATCCATTTGATAAACTTTGATTTGTTGATAACTTGAAAAAGCAAGAAACATTCTTATGGCTTCAAGTATAGCTACAAGAGCAAACGTTTCTTCAAAGTCTATACCTTCTTGTTGAGTATACCCTTTGCAAACCAGTCTAGATTTGTTTCTTACAACATCCCCATTCTCATTTAACTTGTTCTTGAAAATCCATTTAGTTCCAATGAGATTTTTATCATGTGGTCTTGGTACCAATTCCCAAGTGTCATTTTTTTCAATTTGATCAAGCTCTTCATCCATGGCATGATTCCAACATTCATATTTTCTAGCTTCATTGACATTGTGTGGTTCAATTGTGGATAGAAGTGCCAGATGACTAGAAGATCCCACAAGAGTTCTCCTTGTTTGTACACCTGATTCCTTGTCTCCCAAAATTTGAGATTCAGGATGATTCTTTTGAACATATCTGGATGGAGCTTTTTCAGATAGATCATTTTCAGGTTCTTCATTGGATCCACTGTCTATATCATTTTCATTTGATGTAGAAGGCCATATGTCACTATCATATTCTTTTGTTGTTTGTTTTTCTTCTTTAGGAGCTGCAGGAGACTCATCAATAACAACATCAATACATTCAACAATCTTTCGAAGCCTTTTATTGTAACATGTGTATGCTTTGCTTGAAGATGAGTAACCAAGAAATATCCCTTCATCTGATCTAGGTTCAAACTTTCCAAGCTTTTCATCATTATTTTTGATAAAGCATTTACTTCCAAAAACTTTAAAATGCTTCACAGTGGGAGAATTACCATACCAGAGTTCACATGGAGTTTTGTCACTATTTACCCGAACATGAGCCTTGTTGAGAATGTTAGCTGCTATATGTGCTGCTTCACTCCAGAACATGTTTGGAGTTCCAGAATCAGCAAGCATAGCTCTAGCCATTTGAACAATTGTTCTATTCATTCTTTCTGCTACGCCATTTTGTTGTGGAGTGCCTGCTACAGAGAACTGTCTTTTTATGCCATGTTGTTCACAAAATTCAAAGAATTCATTTGATGAATATTATCCTCCTCGATCAGATCTAAGACACTTGATTTTTAGATCTAATTCATTTTCTACCAAAGCTTTGAAGCTCTGAAATTTTTCAAATGCTTGATCTTTGTGTTTAATGAACCCGATCCAACACATTCTAGAGTAGTCATCAATAAATAATATATAGTATTCTTCCCCACGTAATGAATTTTTCCTCATAGGTCCACAGATGTCAGTATGAATGAGTTCAAGAGGCTTACTTGATGATCCTTCTTTGGCATTAAATCGTACTCTTGTCTGCTTACCAAATTGACAAGATTTGCATATGATACTTTCTGGAAGATTGACTTTGGGAAGATCACGAACAGCTTGAAGTGTGCTTGCTTTGTTGATTTGAGAGAAACTTAGATGCCCCAGCCTTCTATGCCATAGCCAATTTTCTGAAGACTTGCTCAAATAACATTGATCTATGCCGTTTAGTACATACAGGTTGCTTGGATTTCTTTTTCGTTTTATAATGATTTTACCTGTATCCAGATCACGAACCACACATTCTTTTGAACTAAAGACCACTTCTGTTCCTTGATCACACATTTGACTAACACTTAACAGGTTATGCCTTAATCCATCCACATACATGACATCTTTAGCCTTCACCTTTTCTTTTAGAAATACTGACCCTTTTCCTTTAATTACCGCAGGAGTATGATTCCCAAATGTAACTTTCTTTTCTTTTTCTAGAGCATTATAAGTACGAAGTTTGCTTTTGTCACCTGTCATGTGTCTTGAGCACCCACTATCAATGTACCATTGATTCTCTTCACCTTCTACAAATAACGCTATCCCACAATTTTCAACTGGTATTTCTTTCTTTTTCCACACTTTAGAGCTTGAGCGAACATGTTCTTTTGGCTGGACCTTGCTCCTGCATTCAGATTCTTCATGACCAAATTTATTGCAATAAGTACATTCAACTTCATTTTGAAGAGGAGAAAAATTGTTATAGGTGTTCTTCTTTGGTTCAATATTCATCCTTTTCTCTCTTGCTTCTCTTGTCATGATGGTTTTATATGCAACACATTGAACAACTTTATGACCAAAATTGTGACATGAGAAACATTGGCCATTGAAGTAGAAATTTCTGCGATCATGAAATTTTCTATTTGAATTTACCTGTTGGTTGTAGCTTCTTTGAAAGATCTCCCTGTTAGTGTTCCTTAAATTGAGATGATCATGTTTTACCTGTAAATATCCTTTGTTCCCTTGCTGAGTGGCTGAATGTAGTGAACCAGTTGTGGCTGCTTTTAGAAAATTTGGTGCTGAAGTCTGGGAAGATTCCCCAGTATATCCAAGACCTATTTTTATAAGAGGAGACCGTTGTGCCTTGATAATCTCATCTAAGGTTTCTGAACCTTTAGCAAATCTAAGATTGAGAGATTCCACTTTCTTATTATCTTTCCTTAGACTTACTACTTCACACTCCAATTCCTCAATGCGTTTTTCTCTTGCTTCACGCTGATTTTCAAGAGTCTCTATGATTATGTTCTTTTCCTCAAGGCTTACTTTGAGTTGAGTGTTTTCTTCAAGAAAATTATTGTCTTCTAGCGTATCCACAAAAGTATCCTTTTCTTCTCTAGATTCTAGTTCACATTCTTTCATGATTGCCCATACCTTTGCACCAAGATTTTGCAGATAAGCTTTTGTTCGTACCATCCCAAATATCAGATTGCTTCCATTGAATAGAGGTGGCTTTATAGACATCACTCCTTCTTGACTTCCCATTGCGACGGATCTCCTTCAAGCGATCAAGCTTCTGCAGAAGGACCACCTCTGATACCAATTGTTGGGAAAAAATACTGAGAGGGGGGGGTGAATCAGTATTTACTGCATAATCAAATATTTTTACTTTTTCATTCCTTAAAACCCATACGCTACTTTCCTTCAGTAAACTAGCGTATATACGCGGATCCCCTTTATGAAACTAGCGTATACACAGAGATCTAGATATGTCATTAAATCTTCACTCCTATTATTCCATCATTCATTCATCATATGTTTAATAAACAGTAAACATGTGCAGTAAGAACATAATAAGCCATCACACAAAGCATCACACATGAACACCAGGATTTTTAGGTGGAAACCCAAATCGGGAGAAAACCACCGCTGCAGTTGCTCAGCCTTCAATATTTTATTATAGAGAAAACATCTTACAACATATGTGCTTGCGCAGACTTGACCAGCACGCAGGCACCCACCTGCGCTCGTTTACCAGCCTCTCCTGGAAGGGAGCTCCAACCCCCTGACTCGTTTACCAGCCTCTCCTGGAAGGGAGCTACGACCCCTCGATCTCGTTTACCAGCCTCACCTGGAAGGGAGCTACAACCCCCTGACTGAAGGCTACAACCCTCAGCACCTCTATGGACCACGTTTCATCAATTTTCACACTGGATCCAAAGCTTCCTTTAGAACACCACTTGCACGCCACATTTCATCATATTTTCAAACTGGACCCTTTCCAAACTCTTAAGCACAGTCAACTATGAAACAAATACATATAACTCACTGACAGATATCAGTAAACCAACAAAACAGATCAGACATTTCTTACCACAGTCTTCAGCAAACCCTAGTTTGCATACGCGCTTTCCTTTCACTGATGTCGCGTATATACGCGCTTCCATTCACATAAACCAGCGTATACCTCTGTACATATTTCATTGCGCATACGCGCTTTCTCTTCATCGAAGCCGCGTATATACACGCTTCCTCTGCGGCGAACTAGCATATGGATCTTCAATTATTATAGAGCAACATACTTCTTCAGATCAGATATTCAGTTCAGATTTACCCTTTTACTTCAGACAGATGTTCGCCTCATCTCAGATCTAAGCCTTCCATAAACAGATCTAGCAGATACAAATACATTCCAGATCTAGATATTCCACTTCATCATTTCTTCATAGGTGCATCATAGATTCAGATCTATTATCAAACATTTACCCTTTCCATACAGATATACTTCATAGAGAAGTATTCATTCAAGCTCAGACATCTTGCTCCCACACTCATGATTTGCACAATGAATTTCTTCTCTTTATATAGGTTTACCCTTTTTCAATACCATGAGCCCCTTTTTCAATACCATGAGCCAAACAATACCATGAGCCCAAAACTACATTACTTCCGATGGTATTCCTGGACGGGGTCATTTAGACGAATCATTACCCAATACAATGGGTCAATACCATGGTGGTTACCCCTGGTTTTTCACTTTATGAGCGCTTTTGCCCATACGCAACTTGGCACGTACTTTACCGCGTGCATACGCGACTTCTCCTAGGCAAATCCGCGTATGCCTTGAGACATACTCTTTTCATCATAGATCTAGCACATATTGAATTCCTTTCTTCATTGCCTTCTGTACTCTCTGTAGATACATCAGATTTACATCTTTCACTCAACATCATATTACTAACAAACATCATTTTATATCAGATTTACATCATTTACCAAGTCCATTACATCAAGAATAACTTCATCAGGTGGATTGCCATCAAGGACAACACATGTCAATAGTCGCATGTCTTCATCTTCATTCAGTGGGTTGCCATCAAGGACAACACTCTGCATCATATTACCAACATTCAGTGCCAGTGTCGTATCAGAGAGGGAGCTGGAAATAGGATAAAAAGGCTTGGGAAATAGTCGCAAAGGTGGTATGGGAAGAGGTGGCTTGATCAACATACCATTTGGAATCTTCGCCGATAAGCGTGCATTGAAACAAACGAAGATGGATGGAGTCATCGGTGATGGAATTGGAGGAACACCACATGTGGAAAGATCGAATATGGTTAGAGGGATCTTCACTAGCAAGGCCTTCGAACTTGGGAATGTCGGAGGGGAGCTTGGTTGGCATAGCAGGTCAACTAACATCGTGGCGAATAGGATCATTAATCAGCTGATTGAAATCGGGGAGACTGAGGCCGGACATATAAGGGAGTAATGGGGCAGTCGAGGTAGGTCCCGTAGTGGTTCCACTGGAAATGGACCCAGCGGTAGAACTAGGGTTAGGGCTAGGTCCTGAACTAGACATGGTGAAGGTAAAAGAGGAAGAACCAGAAGGAGGGGGAGAACTCGTACAATCAGAAGAAGAGTCAAAGTGCGGAATCAGGGGAGGACTTACTCGAGGATGACGGGAAGGAGGAAGTCGACCAATCGGAAATTGAGGGTGAAGGCCAAGAAGTCTCTGGGAGAAGCGCCTTGGGGGCGCAATGATGACGGGAAGAAGAAAAACTGACAAGGGCAGGGAGGGACAAAATCAAGTGAGGTCAAGGGTAGAGAGGTGCAGTGAAAAATGATTTTAAATTCTTTGCCAGCCGGTGTTAACTAGGCTCTTCTTCACTTAGGGTTAGTGTGTGGCATACATTAATTTTAATTGTTTAAACCTAGACGTTTTGAGATTAAAAGAAAAATTGTGTTGTGTAACTGAAAATAAACCTCCAGTAAATAAAACGAAAAAGAACAGAAAATTAACAGCTACTAATGCATCAATTTAACCCAAGAAGGCGGGTCTCTCAAAACTAGTCTATAAGAGGGAAAAAACTAAGCCAAGCACGCAAAAATGAGGCCAATAGATCTAATGTCAGGAGGGACTGGGATCTAAAGGAGAAATCTGCTGAAAAGCGGTGCAGAGAACAACAAATAGGCAGAGGCAAGGTTGCTGCTAAAAAGGAGGAGATCAGCTAAAAATAGTAGAGACAAGGTGGTGGCCATGGAAAGGAACCCAAAAAAAATGATATGAGGTGATTTGAGAGGGAGAAGAGCTGATCTAAAGGGATCTGAAAAGGAGGTATCAGATCTGAGAAAAATAAGGCTGAAACTCTGAAAATTTAGACGTCTGAAACAACAAAGACTATCCCACAAAAAGTGGAGGGTACTAGAGCCCTAAGGGGAAATATTCCCTCTTAGTTGAGTGAAGAAAATCAGAAACAGGTCTAAACGGGCAGAGACGGAGGTTGGAAAACCCTGACAGAAGCTTCAGACAAACCCATAAAAAGTGCTGAAAAATTTGCAAAAAAAGTGCAGGTCACAGGTTCTGACCTGTTTTCAGTCTAGGTCATAGGTTTGGGGCAGAAAAGTGTGTCCTCAAGCTCAGGTCGCACTTTTTGGGCCAATAAGTGCGACCTACAGATCTGTCTCATTCAGCAGCAGATTTCAGAAAAAATTGTCATCTCAGCTGCGGTTGATGTCTGTCACCTGCGCAATAAGGCCAGAAACGCACGAAAGTTAAAAAATTGACTGTTTGAGGGTTTTAGAGGTGGAAAGCACCATAAAAATAGGAAAAAGAGGAAATGGAAGAGAAACCCTAGGGTCTGAAACAACTGGATATGTAGGAATAGATAAAACGACATCGGTCGTAAAATAAAACCCGTGTGGAGTCGCCAATTGTTAGTATGAATCTTTCGTTGTAAAAGATCACTTTAGCTATGCATAACAAATAGCCCTCACATCGTTTATGGCTACAAAATATCTTTAAGTCTGCTGCACAAATTCAGATCTAAGCACAAAAATACATTAAGCAGATAAAATATAATATGGCTCCATGCATCCAATAGACAAGACGAGAACAAAGTGTTTAAAAGAATGATTTATATTATATTAAAGAATGGGGCACCTGAGAGGAAAACAAGAAAGGTGTTTTCCGGTTCTCCTCAATGGGATGGGTTCTTGAAAGTCCTCAGTGTTTCAGATCTAAAATCCCTCTCTCTTATTGTGGTAGAAAAAACCTGACAAACATAGAACTCAATGGGAGCTCACAAAGCAAAAATGTAAAATGGTGACCAAGAATAGATCCAGTGTGATCTAATGCAATGAAGGTCACTAATGTATGGGGAAAACCCCTCTATTTATAACAAAATATTGGGGTGTTCTATAACTCGGTGCATGAATAAAATATTATTAATCAAATTCTAGAATCACCTTTTAGGAATATTTTATTATATTTGTTGGAGGGAAAAGGTCTTTTGACTTGGGTCAATTCCTTTATTTGTAAACAATAAATAAATAAATGGTTTATTTATTATTTTAGGGAGATGGTGGGCATATAATTAAATAAATAATGATTTATTTAATTATTTACAAATGATTTAGTCAAATTTAACTAGGAATATTATTAAATAATGATTTGAATAACTTATTCCTAGGAAATAATTGAATAAATGATGATTTATTTAATCAATTTCCTTGTTTTGGGTTAAATATGACTTAGGAAATATAGAAAAATGTTATTTTCTATGGTGAAAGCAATTTTACTTAGGGTAAAATTGGTCTTACATGGTGTTCTTGGGTTCATCTAATGATAATGGGTTAGATGACCAAAAAAATGGTGTAACAATGACAATGGGATGGATCAAGTTATTCTCGATCTTGGGTCAGATGCGAATGTATTACCAAAGAAAACATTGCTATGAATGGGAGAGCCCAAATTGGAATGGTCCACCATCCAGCTGCGCATGGCGAATCAACAGAAGATCATCCCTCTGGGAAGGTTGCCAAAAGTCATGGTACATATCACAGGAGTAAAAGTCCTAGCTAACTTTGAAGTCATAGAAATTGTGGAGGATGAGGATCCTTACCCTGAACTCCTAGGACTGGACTGGGCTATAGACGTGGGGAGTGTCATTAATCTCAAGAAGCACAGCATGGTGTTTGAGAATAATGGTACATGCGTAATAGTACCACTAGATCCTGCCGAAGGTGTGCGGTATACAGAACCGGCATATAAGGAGGAGGAAATAGATCACATTTATAGATTGACTATGCAGGACAAAGATAGGGTTAACTCCATAGTAGACGAAATACTCTGTGGGGATAAATATGGTGAATGCTTTTCTGACCCTGATGGGGAACTGGAGATTTGGAAAAATCGGTTACATGAGGTTTCGGCGCTGCGATGCCCTCAGGTTGCGAGGACCCTCTACTGCATTTCTTCGGAGGTAAGAGATCTACCCCACTTTGATGAGTCTGGTAGCGTCTAGGAATTCCTAAGAACACTAGAAGCTAGGGTGCTAAGAGAATGACGGCTCTGGGCCCTTAATCTGGCTATGCATGGGACACCTGTGCGTTGGTGGGATACCCACAAGAAAGCATTCCCAGACTAGGAAACGTGTCAGGATAGGATGATTCTGTGGTTTGCACCTCCAGCTGACATACGCACTAAGATATTCCTCGGACTCGGGGATCCCCACGCACATTTGCGTGCCTGGATGACCAAATGGTCCGACCGAACTACAGAAGAATGGGTCCATCTATTTGTTCATTCCTTGGGCCCTATCCCTATCGCTTGGTATTTAGATGCGGAGTTACATCAGCGCACCCGCGACTGGGAAGTACTAAAAGAGGACTTTATAGGAACGTTCGGACTAATTGGAGGGACAGAGATGCTCGACGAAGCTCTACAGGACATCGATGCATTTTTATTTAAGAATTCCCACCACCATGCCGCACCAACGGTCCTGACATGGGAAGTGTAGATGCAAGACATAGTCAACTTCCGGAGCTTGGTGATTGACGAAGAAGAAAATAATCCTCGAAACATTTATGTCCCGGAATCTGAAGGGGAACGCACCGTTATTGGACCCTCATTGCAGAATATTGATGTAACGCAGCCTCTCAAGCTACGCAAAGTTAATATTAGGATGGAAGAACACCCTAAGTTGGCTAAAATTGGGGACTATTGGGATGAAGGAGCCGTAGGAAAAATTGTAGAGTTACTTACGGAGTATCAGAACTTATTTCCGACAAAATTTTCTGAGCTCAAAGGAATCACCGGGGACCTCGACATTATGCTCATCACTATTAAACCTGAGGCGCACCCTGTAAATCAATGGCCTTACCGACTGAATCCTAAATATAAGAAAAAGGTCAAAGAAGAGCTGGAAAAAATGCTTTCCGCAGGTATCATTGAACCAATTGAACAATCAGATTGGGTAAGTCCAATGGTCATCCAGGAGAACAAGACAAAGGGGGAAACATGCATCTGTGTGGATCTACGCAAGTTATCCATGACCCCTTCCCTACACCCTTCTCTGACAAAATCCTTGATAGTGTGGGTGGACAGGAGGCCTATTCCTTCACCGATGGGTTCTCAAGGTACCACCAGATCTGAATTGCACCTGAAGATCGCAGTAAGACTACATTCACAACCGAATGGGGGTCCTTTCAGTATATGATCATGCCCTTTGGTCTCAATAACGCACCTGCTATTTTCTCAAGGGCCGTAGTTGCTATCTTCAAGGAGTTTATTCATAAGTTCCTAGAGGTTTATTTTGATGACCAGACGGTTTTTGGCCTGGTAAAGGATCATGTCTCTAACCTACGAGAAATGTTGGATGCATGCCGAAGGCACCGGATTTCCTTGAACATCAAGAAGTGCATCTTTTGTGTACCATTCAGAATCTTGCTTAGACACACATTCTATCGGTAAGGGTTGATGGTTGATCTTGCGAAGGTAGCCGTAATTATAAATCTTGTAGTCCCAACAACAGAAAAACAGTTGCATTCTATTCTTGGACACATGGGCTATTACAGGAAATTCATTCAAGGGTACGCTCTGATCACACCACCCATGGAAAAACTACTAAAAAAAGATGTCTCTTTTTTTTGGAATGATGAATGTCAGAAGAGCTTTGAATTGCTCAAGGAGAAGATGATCTCTGCACCCATACTAATATTTCCTGATTGGTAGAAGGAATTTCATGTACATGTGGATGCATCCGGCATCGCTTAGGAACTGTCCTAACTCAACCTGGAGAAGGAGATATTGATCACCCGGTTTCCTTTGCGAGTTGGAAACTCTTGGGCACAGAACAGAACTACTCTACCACAGAGCGCGAAGGATTGGCTATGGTATACGCATTACAGAAATATTGGCACTATCTACTAGGTGGACACTTTAAAATGTTCACGAATCACTCGGCTTTGAAATACCTGGTCAAACAACCTATGTTGGGTGGGAAGATTTGTCACTAGCTGTTGCTATTCCAGGAATATGATTTTTAGATCATCGTCAAGCTCAGAAGGTTGAATGTAGGCCCAGATCATGTATCTCGCATTGAAACAAGGGAAGAACCTACTAACTTGGAGGAGGGCTTACCAGATGCGTAACTGTTCACCATTAAGGTGGTTGACGCGCACTTTGTTGATATCATTGAGTTCCTCACTACAGGCGTGGCCCCTGCAGAATATTCGGTGCAGCAGAAGAAGGAGTTGGTTACTCAGGCAGTGGACTTTACTATCATCGCCAGTCAGTTATACAAGCTAGGTGCAGATGAGATACTATGCAGATATGTTTTGCAACATGAGAGGCCTGCCGTTTTAGTAGAAGCACACGAAGGTGTCGCAGGAGGCCATTATGCAGGATGAGAAATGGCACAAAATATTTTTAGGGCTGGGTTATGGTGGCCTACCCTGCATCAGGATTCTTACACCTATTGTAAATCATGCGACACATGCTAGCAAACAGGATGGCCATTACAGCCTCAAGTGGCTTTACAAGCTTTTGACAAATGGGCCATTGATTTTATAGGTCCCATTAATCTACCAGGAAAGAAAATAGGTGTGCGCCACATTATTACTGCCACTAATTATGTCATTCGATGGGCTGAGGCACAAGCGGCGAAGGATTGTACTGTAGATACGGCTGCGCACTTCATCTTTGAGCATATTTTGACCAAGTTTGGCTATCCAAAGATCCTAATGAGTGACAGAGGTATGCACTTTTTCAACCAAACGATTCAAGCCCTGAATGAGGAATTCCGAATGCACCATGCGAAGAGTACACCATACCATCCCCAGGAAAATGGGGTGGTTGAAGCTTTTAACAAAATTTTGGAACAGGCATTAACCAAGGTTTGCAATGCCGATCATAGTGACTGGGATGTTCACATCCCCTCTATTCTGTGGGCCTACCAAATGACCTGCAAGAAGCTGACAGGCAGGACCCCGTTCTGAATGGTCTATGGCAAGGAGGCCATTATGCTCATAGAACACATTGTTCCTAGCCTACGCATCGCAGCATTTACAAATATGGCAGAACCCGATATCATAGAGGAGCGTCTTGCGCAGCTTTTGGCTTTGGAGGAAGATCGATTTATTTCTAATTTTCATCAAAAGGTTTATAAGGCCCATGATAAAGCCTAACATGATCAACATATTCTCCAAAATACATTTGTCACATGCGATCTCGTCCTATTATAAGATAGCCAATTTGCGAAACACCCAGGGAAATTCTGGCAGCACTGGCTTGGTCCCTACACAGTTAAGGAGATCATGAATGGCGGAGCAGTCCAGCTAGCTACCCTTTGTGGTGACATCTTACCTAGCTTTGTTAATGGTAGTTGACTCAAGCCATACAGGGCTAAATGACTATATGGTGGCTACAGTGACTCGGGACGAGTCACAAGATTGTGTTGGGGGACTGTTGGAACAGGGTCTCCTACAAGCTGCGAAACTGGTCCATTTTGAATACTTTTGATTAGATTTAGTCTACCACAAGGGTTTTGGGGTGGGTCAAAGCCCCGAAAGCATTGTAATGGGTAAAAGGGTAAACTAGGGGTCTGAAAACCACGGTTTGCGGACCATAGGAAAGTCTAGGCTAGATTATTATAAATAGATGAACATTTTGTATTGTAAGGTAGAGAAATGAAGAGCTATTGATGTGAATTGTGGTTTAAGTTATCTATTTGGGTTTTTAGGGAAAGGACTCCTGCTGGATGTGTGCATGGAGATCCAAGTCCAGCTATGTGTGGGCTCTGCTGCTGTGTGCACAGGCTGGGAAGGGAATTGTAAGAAGGAATTGATGAATTGATGAATAAGAAAGGTTGATAGAGAACTGAATCTGTGAGTACTTTTTGTGTGAATCATTGGTAATTACTGCATTGTGTGTTTTCTGTATTTAAGCTGCGAAGATCTGTGTAAGTGTGTAAATTTATCTATATTTGTTCTGTTTTGTTTATGCGATGTTGTGCTATTGTCATAAAAGCATATAATTATAGATCTAGCGCACATGGATGTGAATAGAGACCCACTTGGACCTGCGTAGAACAAGGTGACATGGGTATCATAGGGCCAAATGTAGCTCTGCTTGCCTTACCTATCCTTTCTTAGGGTGCGGAAACCTGGTTCCAGCACCCACCCATACCACTTCGGGTGAGACTTTGACCTGCGCAAGTAGGTCATTGCCGAAAGGGCCAATAGTATAGGGGTTTGTTGGCAAACCTTGAGCTCTAAACCTGGGTCAGGACCCCTCGAGCCAACATTTGGTGACCAATGAAGAAAGGTGGTCTTCAAAAGTATTTCTTAGCACCTGAAATTTTATTATAAAAAGTGGGATACAAATAAGTAGGGACAAGATAAGGGAATTTATGAAAATCTAAACCACCAAGAACCCTTGATTTGCAGTTAAGATTTTATGTATAAGCATGCCAGCATTGTTGGTTTTCATGCTTATACTTTTTATTATGTGTGTGTGTGTGTGTGTGTGTGTGATAAAAAGAATTATAATTGTGTTGGAGAATGAGGAGAATAATCTCATTTTCTAACAAACTTAAATTCTAAATTTTATTCCAAATACTTGACAAAATCTTACTTTTTTAGTGGTTTATCATAAAATCTTAATATATGAGCATTAACACAGAAGGTACCTTGTTCATCATCAATAGCTTTGATCTTGACTACTCCATTTTCATAAAAAAATGGTTATATCATAAGGACCAAGCCAATGAGTTTGAAATTTTCCTTGAAAATATTTGAATTTAGAATCGAAAAGAATAGCCTAGTCATATGGCTTGAAATTTTTGGTTTTGATAAATCTATCATGTCATCTTGTTCTTTATTTTTCAACTATGCTGGTTATTTGGATAACATAATGTCGGATTTCATCCAACTCATTCAATTGTGCTAGTCTTTGCTTTTGAGCTTATGATATATCAAGGCCCAATTTAGCATTTGTTATGAAGGTCTCCACTTGGAATTCAATTGGATGTAAGACTTGATTCCCATTGGAAATTTCATAAGGAGTATGTCTAGTTGTGTTTATCCATGTGGTTCGATATTCCCATAGTGCCTTTGGAAGATTTTCTTCCCAATATTTCCTATGCAAATGTACAGTCTTGGTAAAATTGCTTCCAGTACTTTGTTGGTGCATTCCACTGGTCCATTGGCTTATGGATGATATGGAGTAAACTTTTGATGCTTGATTTTAAATTGCTCCATGATATTTTGCACCAGCTTGGATGTAAATTGAGTACCTTGATTTGTTACAATTTCTCTTAGAACACCAAAATGAGTAAATATATCCTCAAAAAGAAATGTAACTATAACATTTTGAGTTGCAAATAAAAGAGGTTTAGCTTTTACCCATTTTGTAACATAATATGTGCAAACAATTATGTAACTTTTCTATTTAGATGGAGGATTTATTGGTCCAATAAAATATAGAGCCCACAAGGCTCTACAAGTTTATGTGGTTGTAGAGGAATTTCATCTGATGTAAAAGGTTTTCCCATTCTTTGATAACTAACACATATTTTTACATATTCTTTGGCATATTTGAAAATAGATGGCCAATAATATCCCAAAAGAAGGATCTTGTAAGAATTTGTTTTTTCAACAAAGTGTCCTCCACATGTCTCATCATGATAGGCTTTCAAAATTTATGGTACTTCATCTCCTTGAACACAACTTCAAATAATAAAATCAGGGGTAGTTTTGTACAATTCTCCATCTATCCAAGAATACGGTGCACCAATTTTGATAACTTTATGAATTTCTCTGGTTGATAGTTGTGGAGGTAATTTTCCTGTAGCTAAATAATTGGAAATATCTACGAACCAAGGTATTTTAGTAGATACTACAACAATATATTCATCAAGAAAATTATGTTTTATAGGAATATGATCATTATTATCCTGCATTCTCGAAATAATATCGACAATTGTTTTTTATTTTCAAGTTGGTCTATCGAGAATAGTAATGTTCAATTCTTGTAATAATAACAACCATCTTGTAATTCTACCATTAGTAATTGGTTTTCTCATTACATATATAATAGAAGAATGATCTGTATGAATGAAATTTTCATAACCAATGATGTAATGACAAAACTTATTAATGACATGTACAATAGCCAAAAACTCGTTTTTTGTTATAGTGTAATTTAACTTTGATCAATTCAAATTTTTTATTGTATAATAAATAGCATGAATTAAATATTTTTGTCCGAACACAACTCCTAAATATGTATCTGAAGCATTAGTAGAAATATGGAAAGGGAGATACCAACTAGGTCCTCTTAGAATGGGTGCTTCAGTAATATTTTGTTTCAATGTCTTAAATGATTTTTGATAGACAAAGTTCCATAAAAATTCAGAATATTTTGTAAGAAGTTTGAAAAGTGGAGAGGCTATTTTTGTGAAATTTTCTAGGAACCTTCTATAATATCGAGTAAATCTGAGAAACTTTCTAACATCTCTTTGACAAACAGGAATTGAAATTTTAGAAATTTCTTCTATTTTATATGTATCCACTTCAATTCCATCCCCTGAAATATGGTGGCCTAAACCAGTCCCTTTATAGAACATCATAAAATACTTCTCATGACTTAATGAAAAGTTGTCTTCTTTACATATATTAAGAAGATTTTCCAAATTTTCAGTAGCTTCCTTAAAAGTATCTCCATACACAATAAATTCATCCATGTATACTTCCACACAATCATGAATTAGATCAGAAAATATACCTAAAACTGCTCTCTCGAATGTGGAAGGTGCATTACAAAATCCAAAGGGAAATACCCTATAGGCATATGTTCCCCATGAACATGTAAAAGTATATTTTTTATCTTGATCTTATGGTGCTAGTTGGATTTGGTTATATCCACTAAAACCATCTAAAAATGAAAAATACTTCTTTCTTTCCAAGGTATCTAATACTTGATCTATAAAATGTAGTGGAAAATGATCTTTCAAAGTAGCTTTGTTTAATTCCCTATAGTCAATACACACACTCCATTTTCTATTTTTATTTGGAACAATCAATAAAGGTGACACTCATTAACTATATGAAATTGGATAAATGAAATTCATATTAAGTAGCTTTTTAAGTTCCTCTTTAAAAATTTCTCTGAGATTAGGGTCCATCCTCCTCCGATGTTGTCTAAATGGTTTTTCATTTTCCTGGATATAAATATGATGCATACAATTTTTAGGATCAATTCCTTTCATATCAGTATATTCCCATGCATAAGCAAAGGAATGTTTTTGTAGCATCTTTATTAATTTTTTCTTTTGAAACTCTTCCAAGTTATTATTAATATTCAATGTTTTACCTGGAAAAAAATCTACTTGAGAATTCTCAAACTTTTCCATAGAATGTAAATCCATTTGGTGAGATGATATATATTCAATATTTCATTGTTCCTAAAAACTTTGATCTTGCTCACAGTATGAAGAAGAATAATTATTATTCATTAAATTTATCAATTTGTCTTCATTGTCTAATTGTGAAAGAGTAAATATTGATTTCATATTATCAAATTCTTCATCATCATCATCATATATCCAAATTTCACTTTTTACTTCAGTAATTATTTTTGGCATAGGATACAATGTAAATTTCTTAGTTGAATTCCCATCAGAAATATATATATCACCATATCTACAAGTTATGAATGCCTTAGTTGTAGCTAGCCAAGGTCTACCAAGGATCAACATGTGGCATCCTAAATTATTCTTTGGAGTTGAAATCTTAAAACATATAGGATATTACAAAGAATTTGGAGAAGCAAACACATATTCTAATAAACCATCTGGTTTGATAGCAGATATACCTGCTAATTGTAATAATGTTGGAGTATATTGAAGATTAGGAAGCTTTAGTTTCTCCATAGTCTATTTACTCATAATCTTAATGGTTTCTCCTAGATCAGTCAAAATGTTTGGAATCTCAATACCATTAATATGAATTTTTATAATGGGGCTACATGGATCTAGATATTTTTGAACAATAGGTTTCCCCATCATAATATTAGCAATTTCCCCTACCAATTGGATATTTTTAAGGTCTATCATTTTCTCCTTGGTTTCCTAATGCATAGATCCTTAATATTTTTTGCAAATATTGGTATTTCCTTTATAGCTTGGAGTAAATGAATTTTGATGCAATTATTATTAAGTTCATCTAGCACATCATAATTTGGTAAAACAATTTTCCTTTATATTCCTTTATCAAGTTTGAGCCTTTCAGGAAAGGTGGATCATGCAAAGAAATAAAATTTTGTTCTACTAGAGGAACTATAGGAGCTTGATTTATTTTCTCACCCATTTATTGTAAAGGAATATCTTCCTTTAGAGGAGTATTTTCTTGATCAAGATTTGCATTTTTTTCACGAAACTCATCCTCTTTAGATTTTTGGATGGAAATTGTTGGTGACTTCTATTAAAAATCCCTACCAGATCTATGTTGAACATCATTTATACCTAATAGGGTTATCATACAATCTTGAAAAAAAAATTCCTTAAACATTATAAACAAATTTTTTATTCTTATTATTTGGATTTCAGAGAGGTTGAGTAGGTAGTTGATTGGAATTTTGACGAATTGGTAATGAAAGTTGTTTACTCGGATTTTGGAATTGAGGGGGCTGGTTTGGTTGAGGGTAATATTGTAGTGGAAAAGAAGGATAAGGTTGTTGTAATTGAGGATACTTTCCATAAGAATTTTTCCAACCTTGTTCCCAAGATGGATTTTGAGATTGTGGGGGCCAAGGTTCCCAAGGCATGGGTGCAGTCTAATTGTTTATGGTTGTGAATATGATTGAGTATTGAAACCTTGAGTCATATTTGGCTGTTGATTTTTCCATGGTATTTTAGTGATAAAATAAAACGATTCATCTTGGCTTGTTTCAGCCTCATATTAAAAAACAAATTTAAGAATAGGTATCATGGGGCATTCCTTTTTTTATAATTTTCAGCACATGAAACAAATTTATATACTATCAAGAGGATATTATTTTAAGGAATTTTTCTTCCTACATATGGGAGAGAAAATATATAATGCAACATTTTCAAATTATTTTTTTTGCTTTGTATCTTAAGAGTATCTAGTTGTTCACTAAGACTCCCAAGGATATATGTTTTGAAATTTTCAAGAAAATTGCCTATTTCATCTCTACTTACTATTCCAGTTGTGAATTTATAAATTCTGGACATAACATGATCTCTTGGACTTTTACCAGTTCTATCCTTATCCCTTGAAATATGTTTACACAAATGAAATATTTCTCCAAATGAATGTTTAGAAACATCTGCTTTTCCCATTAAATTGAGAAGCTAAATCCATTCATCTCTAATGGATTTTAGGAAAAAAAAAAATTTAATGTTTCAACATCTTGATTATGCGTCTCAACCCTTTTAATATTGTAAGCAAATCTTTCAACGAGGTCTTCAAGGCTTTCATCATCTGTCTGCATCATCTTAAAAAATTCATCCTTGAGGTTATGCGGAATAAAATAGTCTCATTTCTTCCTATTTTCTATATTATGAACCACTTAAGTGCTCCATCCTTAAGGGTAGTGGGAAATAATTTCAATTTCTGAGAATCAAGTAAGTAGTCATAATATCTACATAAAACTTCAAACTCAAAAATAAACGTTTCGGGGTCCTTGTGTCTTAAGCCATGGAAATTAGGGAGGATAGAGAGTGAAATATTTTTCATTTTAATTGTGGTGTCATCATCAAATATTGGAAATCCATAAGGATCTAGTTCTCCTCTACCACCTCTACCACCTCGTCCTCCACCTCCTGCTCTATTTCCTCCTCTGCCTTTTCGACCTCCAATCCTAAGTTCACCATTTACATTATGTGTGTCTTATTCTCCTTTCCCTGCCATTGTAGATTCTACAGAGCTAATATAAGGTTATATGATATGATTATATAGATCTTCTTATGTTTCCTCTACTAATGATATCTTAAAATAAGTTTATGATTCTTCACTAGGGACTTCTAGTTCATGTCCTAGAAGTTGTTCTCATGTAGAAGAGAGAAAGATTACTCCTTCTATTGGGGATGTAGGTTCTTCAACTATAGATTTAGTAGAATAATTTGGTGAATCTCTTGGTTGGAGTTCATATATATGCACCTCAGGGAGTCTATGTCTACCTGAAAATGATGGAATGTGAGTGTAAGTGGATGGTGTATGTTGGGTGCAGGAATTACACTTAAGCAAACTCCTCAACACTTAATTTGTCAACCCGGGGGATTCGTAAACTTAGAGACGAAGCACAAGAAATGCCAGAGATGGTATGAATCTTTATAATATAAATCCCTACTTGCTTTAAAGGAAATATTGCATAATCAAATTAAAAAGAGAAAATAAAGGAAACTTGAACCATATCTAAGACTGGAACAAGAAAGAATTCATTCGCAAGAGGAAATTAAAGATAAGAGGCAATTACTCTAGTTAATTATTGTTTAACTACTGAGTATGTGTTTTTATTTAATAGAGATACTTAGCAGTCTCATCAGATGGGCCTTTAAACCTGCTCCTTGAGAGATTTCCTTCTTGCATTAATCTGTCCTGCACTATCGCAGTCTGCTTGCACTAGTGCAGGAACAGAGATTTATGCAGGAGGTATATATGGTGTCTTTACTAAAGGCTTTTTACTTTATGCAAGGGCTTGAAATTTTCCAGGTTCGAAGCACTCAGATCCCGTGGCAAGAAACTAGTTCCTACACCGAATCAGAGCTTCCTGCACTTAGCATTTAATTCTTAAAATGAGTGTTTAATTATTGCAAGTGCTATTATATCGTTAAATCAAATTTCTGGCATAGAAATGAATGTTTCAAAATGCGGAAATAAAGAAACAATCAATGTATATATTTATCCTGTCATAAGTATTTAATGAAAGAAATAGGGTTGCGGGAAGTTAAACTGAGAAAGTTTGTTGCATCACGCCAACGTGCACTGGTGCAGGTTCATTTCTCCTGCTTAGACGAGGCAGGAAAACCAATCAAGCAGAGTTGCAGAAAAAGAGATATCACACCAACGTGCACTAGTGCTGGTTCATTTCTCCTGCTTGGACCAGGCTGAGAAAAACCAATCTGAAATCAAGTGCAGGAATATAAATTGCAGGAAAAGGAAAGTTATCTACTTCACACAACGAATCTGCTTGAACTCAGACAGGAATACATGTGCTTAAGATTAAATCACACTTGACAATGTAAACACAAATTACAAGAAAACATGAAATGGGGTAAATGTGCTGGGTTGGCTGGGCCCTAGCCGACCAGTATGTTTCCCGTTTAAATAGAAACACTGCTCAGTACCTTAATTAATTCATCAACTCAACAGAGAAACATAATTTTCCAAACATGAGGCAGAGCTCCTTTTATTAATTCACTGAGGCAAGTAGATACATTAATGCATCGTCCAGCCCAGATTTGGGCGATAACAAAATACAATGACCTGCTACGGCCTCTTGGTCGTGTTTCTGTTCTCCTCTAATATCAAAACATCCTCCTTAGTCCTATTTAAATTTTACAATATATAGACCTTTGGCCAAAGGCCAAAATAGATCCTTTAACTGATTACATAACAAAACGCAGAGTTTAGCTTTTCAGTCTTCAAAATTAGGTAGTTAGCAGAACTAGCCGTAGCTAATCTCCATCTTTCGCCCTTACGGATTGGTCTCGGCTACCTTTGGATCACTCTGCTTTCATGGCTGAAGCGACTCAAGACGAGGCAGTGATCAAGGAGGTTCGGATCTGCTGCAAGGATTTGTTGTGCTGGCAACAGTGCAAGATCCAATCCTGCACTAGGATCAGTGGTCACGGTAAGTACTCTAACTACCAAATAAACATAGGAGATATTGATAAGTTACAAATAGTGATTAAAAGTAAGAAATAATGCAATAAATAATTAATAAATTCTAAGTTGAATTAAAAATATGAAAAATAAAGTTTATACGAAATATGTCACCGTGCTTGGACTGGTGCAAGATGAGGGTGTATAAAAGAGGTAAAACATAGGTAAATGGTTATGATTTAGGAAGGGGAAAATGGAAAAAAGAGAGAAAATTAGGGGGCTAATATCCTCCCATCCCTAAGTTGTTGTGTGTCCTCACACAACTCTTTACCTTCGCAAAAAACCTTCAAAACTTTGAGCATTCTAGCTCCATCTCTGCAATATTTCAGACTTCTTCTTTATGATGTTCTTTAATTTCTTTATCACCTTTTTAAGTCGTCTGAAAAATTGCACAGCACGGTACTTCCAAACTCTAACTTCTCCTTTCTTTTTCTGGATCTCCACAGTTAAATCTTCTCTACTCTATTCTTTATCCTCCTACGCTTTAACTATGAGCTTCTCTAAGTTCTGCACTTGAAGCTCCAGTTTAGCTATCCGGGCAACAGAAGTTACCAAATCTTATGTCTCGACAGGGGCTGTGTCTTCCTTAGGGAACTTAGTATCCCTCATGGTTTCAGCAAACTCTTCTTCCTCTTCTTCTTCTTCTTCTTCTTCTTCTTGCTCTTTCGGTTCTTCTTCTTCTTCTTCTTGCACTGGTGCAGGAGGGGATTCAACGTCCTGTGGGAACTGTGGTTCTTCTCCTGCACTAGATTCCTCATTCTTTTTCCAGACCTTTTTAATAAAATCAGCCAACAGAGTGTCATCTTTAACTTCTACAGATTTTTTTGCATCCGCAAGGACTGACAGGTTGTCTTCTTCAGGTGTTTGCGCCTGTACTGGTGTTGAAGAAGGAGTCTCTTCAACTGGTGCACCAACTGTCTTCTTTTTCTTTGGAGATGGGGCCTTTTCTTCTGTTGATTTCCCGGGTCATTTCCTTTTTACACTAGTGCAAGAAGGACTTCCCTTTTCATTTTTACTCGGGCCCTTGCTTGTGTTGGCGGGGTCCTCTATCTCCTTTCCAGCAACTTTCTTTTTATGCAGTTGTTTTAACAGCGCCTTCGAGGTCATGCCTTTAATTTCTAATTGTTTTTGGACCAAAATTTTTATCAAACCATGGTGATATAATTTCTTGTCAGCCTGGTCTGCCCGTGCGTCCCGCACACCTTTGGCCATTTTTTCCAAAATCTTAAGTAAGAAATAGGGGAAATCAATTTGCCACTGAACGTGCCAGCTACCTTTGAAATGATGCAACATCCTAAAATCGTACACAAAAGTGAGGGAGTACCTACCCTCATAGGTCACAAATTTTTGTAGGATGAAAAGGAGGTCTCGCCACTGTCCCAGTAGGGCACTGCGCGAAATTCCTTTCTTCCAATCTACCTTCATGTTCTTGTCAATGATGAAACACTGCCATCAATTCCTCTCTAGTTTATGATTTTTAAAATACTGTTCACCAGTATTTTCCAAATGTGTTGCTGCTGCTATAAACTCTTCCGTAACCTTGAAATTTAGAGGCCCAATTTGCACTCGGCCATTTTTGAAACTTCTGGCAAACTATAGGGCCACTTCATGGTCATGCCCATCAAAATTTTGAAAAAATTGAAGGAAGCCTGAGTCTCGCTATAGTGCAAGACTACTACGAAACTCAGTAGTATGTTCTACCATACTGAGAGATGAGGGTTCACTTCAAACAGGTGGCATCGCTGCTCAACGTTTATGCACAGTTAAAAATTTACATGCAACACCGGGAAAATTGGTTCTTATAAATAGGGATTCAACTATCCACCATCCCTTCCATCTTATCATTCATTCATTCCACTGAAATAGCCGTGAATATGCGGGATCTTTGAGGTCATGCCATATTGGTACTTGTGGCAGCGTTTTCAACGGCTAGGTGAGGTAATCATTACGAGTGTAGGACATCTGGGATTATGGCGAAAAGGGTAATTATATCCAAGCAACGGTTGAAACATTTCCGCACTCCTTCATAATTCAAAAAATTAACTTTAGCATTCACTAAAAAATGATCATGACTCTTAACTTAAAACACCTTGTACTTCAAATTTTCTCCTAGTTAATATGATAGTCACAAGTACTTCTCGACTATGTGAAAGAATTTCTCATAAACCTTCATAATGACCACTTTCCTATGACATATGCTATGAAAAGAACAAATTGTGCTCTATTTGTAACAGGGTGCATGCTTGCACTGGTCTGCCTGCACTGCTTAAATTATGCCATCTTGCTAGTACCATTCTACTTGCACTTATTATATAGGACAATGTGCTTGCACTAGTGCAAGCATAGTATCCAAAAAAGAACAGAGAATTTAAGTAAAATATAGGCTGGACTTCCAACATGACTTCCTCAATTTATACTGGAAATTTGCTTTGCCCTTTCTTGATGTTTCAGAGCATATATTTTTTCTCTTTCTATGCAAGATCCTGCAATTCATGAGGGAAAAAAGAAGTGGGAAAAGGGAAATTTAATAATGGGAAGGAATTCTGTTACAGGAATTCCAAGAATAGTACCACAAGAAGGGATAAATAGAAGTGGGATAGGGAAAAAAAATCAAGGGTAAAGTGGGGTTTTACGAAATGGACAGGGTAAATCAGAAGAATATGGGAAGGTTAATCATTTGGGGTTGAAGAATAAACTGAGGAAATATTATGAAAGGGGATATGAAGAAAGGAAGAAAATGTTCTAGAAGTTCTGCCTGCACTGGTGCAAAAAAAATAACTGCAGCGAGAATTAAGCGTTACTTTAATGAAAATATCCATGCTAATTACCCCAATTGTATAAAGGTTGGTTCTACTGAACCTGCTTTTACTTGGTGGTCGCTAGCATATCTAAAGATCAAGCAACATTCTCTTTTTATTAGAAATTTTTGATCTTCCTCCCAACAAGCTAGTTTTCAGGTTGATCTTTCTGCAATCATGTCAGCGAATTGATTTTCCTAATTACAGGAAAATATTTTTTTTCTTTACTTTTTATTTAAAAATATATATTTTTTCTTTGAGAAGAAGAAGAATTCATGTTTTCAAAAGGTTGGTATTACCATTTACCACTACCTTCCTGAATTGTTGTTGAACTTGCTGTGTATAATCTTTCCTCGCAAGTGGCTGAAAATACTTCTTTAATCTGTGTCCATTTACCAAGAATACTAAATTTTTTCCATCAATAGTTTTAACTTCTACTGCTCCATTCTCGAATACTCGGATCACTTCATATGGTCCCATCCAACATGTATGGAATTTCCCTTCAAAAATTTTAAATCTAGAATCATAAAGGAGCACCTAATCACCTGGTTGGAATTGCTTTTTTTGAATAGACTTGTCATGCCACCTTTTGCGTTGCTACTAAATTAGTATGTTCTGCTAAATAGCATCCCTATGAAATTAATATAACTCATTTAATTGGAGAAGACGTTGTTGTTGTGCCTAAGAGAGATCTAATCCTAACTGGACTGTAGTTCTGAAAGTTTTGATTTGGAATTCAATTGGTAACAGAACCTGTTTGCCATATACCAGCTCATATGGTGTATGTCCCGTGCTATTTCTCCAAGTGGTTCTGTATGCCCACAATGCTTCTGGTAATATTTCAGCCCAATCTTTCCGATGCATGTTTACTGTATTTGTAAGAATGAACTCGATCACTTTGTTTATGGATTCTACCTGGCCATTTTCTTGTGGGTGATATGGCATGGATTTCATGTGCCGGATCTTATATTGCTCCATCACACCCTGTACCAGATTAGAAATAAACTGCGGACCATTTTCAGAAATAATTTCTCTAGGCACACCAAATCTAGTAAAGATTTCAATAAAAATAAAATCAACAACAAATTTTTCTGTAGCAAAGGAAACAGCTTTAGCTTCTACCCATTTTGTAACAAAATCTGTACAAACAAGAATATTCTTTTTACTTAATGACGTTGGATTTATTGGCCCTATAAAATCAATAACCCATTTTTCAAATGGCTCAATCATAACTTGGGGGCATAAAGGAATTTCATTGGTTTGATTAGGCTGGCCCATTTGTTGACAGCTATCACATCGCCTGACATACTGTTTGGCATCCTTAAACAAGGAAGGCCAAAAGTAACCAGCACGCAGTACTTTATATGCGGTCTGCTTATCAGAAAAGTTGCCTCCACAAGGTTCATCATGAGCAGATTTCAATATGTCAAACACTTCCTCCTCTCTTACACATCTACAGATAATCAGATCTGGACCAGTGTAAATGAGATCTCCTTGAATCCAGGAATATGTAGCACTATTGTGAATAATATTTCGCTTTTCACGAGTGAAAAAGTGGGGTGGTGTTTTCCCAGTAACCAAGTAATTAGCAATGTCAGCAAACCACGGAGAATTTGTTGACATAGCAAAAATATGTTCATCTGGAAAATCATCATTAACAGGAGTTGCTTCACCAGGATTATCTAATCTAGAAAGAAAATCTGCTACAAAATTAGATTTCCCTAGTCTATCAACAATAGTAACATTAAACTCCTACAATAATAGCAACCACCTAGTCACTCTACCGCTAGTCAATGGTTTTCTCATCAAATATTTAATCGCGGAATGATCAGTATGTAAAAATACTTCATATCCTGTAATATAGTGCCTGAACTTATTAATTGCAAAAATTACAGCTAAAAACTCTTTCTCTGTAACTGTATAATTCAATTCAGTGGAAGACAAATTCTTACTAATATAATAAATAGCATAGGATTGCTTCTTTTCCTCTTGTCCTGAAGCTGCGCCAATAGCCAAATCTGAAGCATCAGAGGAAATGTGAAAAGGCAGGGACCAGTTAGGACCTCGCAAAACTGGTGCCTACACCAACTTTTCCTTCAATGTTTCAAAAGACTGTTGGCAAGCTGTGGACCAAGAAAATTCACTATCCTTAGCTAGATGTCAGAAAAGAGGGGCAGCTATCTTAGAAAAAATTTCAATAAATCTACTATAGTAACCAGCATGTTCTAAAAAACCTCTTACTTCCCTTTGAGTTTTGGGTGCATGAAGATGCAAAATAATTTCAATCTTTGCCAGATAAACCTGGATACCTTTATCAGAAATCAAATATTGGCCAAGTACCATTCCCGCTTTGCACATTAATCTACATTTCTTGTCACTCAAAGTGAGATGGGCTTCTTGACAACGAAGAAGTAATTTCTCCAGATTTTTAAGAGCTTCCTGAAAAGAATCACCAAAAATAGAAAAGTCATCCATATAAATTTCTACAAATTCTAGATCAGCAAAAATGGCTAGGACTGCCCTTTGAAAGGTAGTCGGGGCATTACATAAACCAAAGGGAAGCACTTTATAGGAAGATGTACCCTATGGACATGTAAAAGTAGTTTTATCCTGATCTTCGAGTGCAATCTGTATCTGGTTATAACCACTGAAGCCATCCTAAAAGGAAAAATATTTCTTTCCTGCAAGGGTATCAAGCACTTGGTCAATGAAAGGGAGAGGGAAGTAATCTTTGAGAGTGGATTTATTTAATTCTCGATAATCAATACAAATATGCCACCTTCCATCTTTCTTAGGTACTAGCACTAATGCAGAGACACACTTACTGTCAGAAATAGGATAGATAAAACTGACATCCAAGAGTTTTTGTACTTTTTCCTTCACAATATCTCTTAGAGCTAGATTCATTCACCTTTGGGGTTATCAGACAGGTCAGGTTCCTTCTTGAATATAGATATGATGTGTACAAGTTTCAGGAGGGATACCCTTTATATATTCATAGCCCCAAGCAAAGGCACTAAGATGGTTCTGCAACAAATTCACAAGCTGTTCCTACTGAGATGAGTCCAAATCTAAACTAATATGCAAGGACTTACCAGGGATAATCTCAAAAAGAGTGGTATCAGGCTCAGGAGTACTCAAGGGATTGGTCAAATGAAACAGTACAAAAGAATGAGAATCATGATTATCTTGAAAATCTATGCTGAAAATCCGGCTCAATGGCTCAAAATTAGGCATAATTTCTAGATTATTCAGGAAATCTTGAATCTCATCTTCTTGTGAAGACCCATTATAATGATGAATAAGGGAAATGGGTCGATTCTCCTCATCACTGCTTTGATCCAACCATAAAGTATCTCGAAGGTCCTAAATGGATCTGGCAAGGGGATATAAGGTAACTTTCTTCCTAGAATCTCCATGCGAAATATACATATCACCAGAACGACGTCCAATATATGGATCAGCTGTAGCAAGCCATGGTAAACCCAAGATCAAGGGATGTCCTCCTACTGGGTTCTTTGGCTGAAGCACAATGAAATCAGCATGGTATTCCCAAGAATCTAATAAGATTATCACATCGTCCAATACTCCTTCCAGCTTAATTTTAGATCTATCTACCAATTCAAGCATAGTGGGAGTAGGGTGAAGATGAGATAACCGAAGTTGATCCATGATTCACCTATTCATGACATTAATGGCTGCCCCTAGGTCTATAAGAACGTTAGAGACAAGTACATTACCAATCTGAACTGATACAACAGGGTTTTCAGGATCAGTATATTTTTCCACAGACACACATCTCGTCATTAACTCTGCTGCCCTACCAATAAATTGAATGGTTTTGGGTTCCAATCTCTTCCTCCCAGGTTTATTGAGATAGAGTTCCTTAATAATATTAGTACAAATGGGGATATCTTTAATAGCTTAAAGAAAAGGTATCTTAATGAAAAGATTCTGAAGCTTAGATGCCAAACTAGTCTCAGAAATAGGCTCACTCCTTTCCATTACTAGCCTCTCTGGGAAGGGAGGCTGGTTGGAAGAAAATGGAAAGGATTCAGAGGGTAAAGGCTACTTAGTGACAACTTTCAGAGAATGGTTAAGAGTTTCATCTTCTCCTTTCTCTTCAAAAATCACCCTAGGTTGCTTCTGATTTCTGATGTTACAGTCCTTCCCGATCTCAAATGAATATCATGAACCCCAACTAGAATAGACTGGTATTCGAATGGTAAAGTTGGGTTTGTTACATAGATCATTTTCACTGCTTTATTATTGTTAGGATTGGGCATAGGTTGAGAAGGCAACTGAGGAGGCCGCAAGGGTGGAGGTAAAGGCAATGGTGGAGTAGACTGACTCGGAAGTTGAGGCATTGAATAAGGTGTATGCGTAGATGGATATGATTGCATGGGTGGCTGGTGGGAATATGGAAAATGGGTTGGCCCTTTCCAACCTTGTTTCCATGGTTGAGAGGGTTTCCCATGCTAATATTTATTCTCATACTGCCACTGCTGATTAGTGTTAGGATAAGAATATGCATGTGAATTATAACCAAAATAGTGTGGAGAAAATTCAGGAGCCATACCTGCACCTACCTGAGGTCAATTCCTTCTTTCTCCCATAGCATACAAGTATTCTGCTTCAGGTTGTCCCCCTGTAAATACAGCTTTAAGTCCAGGTGTTAGTATGAATCCTTTGTCGAAGTGTACGAAAAAGGACCACTTTAGCTACGCATAACTAATAGCCCTAACAACAAAAGTGGCTGCCAATATCTTCAAATCTGTAGTTAGTTGAACAAGAAAAGAGCTGCAAAAAACCAGATCTATGCATGAAAAGACATTAAGCAGTAAAAACAAGGGTTTGCTCCATATACCAATAGACAAGACAAGAACAATTTTTGAAAGAATTTTTGTATTAATTGGGCACCTGGGAGTAAAACAAGAAGGCGTATCCAATTCTCCTCAGTGGGATGGGTTCTTGGAAGTCCTCAGCACTTCAGATCTAAGATTTATCTCTCTTTTTGGTGTAGAAAAACCAATGCAAAGAAAAGAGCTCAATGGGAGCTCACATAGCCAATGATGGAAAAATGTGACCAAGTGTATAGATCCAGAGTGATCTAATAGGCAACAAAAGGTGAAGGATGGTAGGAAACACCCTCCTATTTATAACAAAATATTGGGTCATTCTAGATCTTGGTGCATGGGTTAACTAGATCTAGATCCACTTTTTATGGAATATTTTATTATATTTGTTGGAGGGAAAAGGTATTTGACTTGGGTCAAATCCCTTAATTTGTCAAAAATAAATAAATAAATGATTTATTTATCTTTTTAAGGAAGCGGTTAGAAGATAATCAAATAAATAATGATCTATTTAATTATTTAAGGAAGTGGTTGAAAGATAATTAAATAAATAATGATTTATTTAATTATTTGTGGGTGATTTGGTCATATTTAACAAGGAATATTATCTAAATAATATTTAAATAATTATTCCTAGAAAATAATAAGATAAATGAAGGTTTATCTAATTAATTTCTTTGTTTTTGGGTTAAACATGACTGGGAATAATAATTAAATTATGGTTTAATCAATTATTCCATGAGGAAAATTAAACAAAATAGGTTTGTTTAATGTTTCCTTTTGGGGTTTTCTGTTTAGACCATAAAAAACCTAATAAATGTGGTTTATTAAGTTATTTAACATAGTGAAGGCAATTTTACTTAGGGTAAAATTGGTCTTACATGGTGTACTTGGGTCCATCTAATGATAATAGGTTAGATGACCAAAAAATGGTGTAACAGATTTCCCCCTAGCGTGCGAGTGTTAGGAGAAAATCGTATGACCGAAGTACGTTGTAAGAATTCAATCGCCAGACAACAAAAGGGAAGTCAGAGAGAGAAATGCAAGGTAGATAGTGTGCTGAAGAACTAGACCCTGAGGAGACGAGACTTGCAGGTGCAACAAGTCTCAAATTATGAGAAGGTACCTGTGCTGAAGGCGGCGGGGGAGGCATACCTATGCCCGCCGAGACAAAGTACAAAAGAATAGCGTGTCCAGTAAATAAGGGACTGAACCATAAAGTACAACCGGCATAATCATGAGACAGATAAAAATACAATGAGGAATCCCACATACATGCTGTGCCTGGGATAACAGCCAGGACTGATACAATAATATCTGAGTACATGAGATACAAATACAACACAAATTCCGCCTGCAAATGGGGAAGGGCTCACAAAATCTAACTGATACATGCAAATCAAAGAGGCGCTGCAAGTGGCTAAGGCCAACATCATCAAATATCTAGAGCTGCATCGAAGTCTGCAAAGAGGAGGTCATCCGGGCATGTGGGGGGCTACCTGTAGGGCCACCCCCTCATGAGGGTTGAGACATCTCACACACACCCGGGAATCATCAAGAGCTGTTGCTGTATCACTGAACCATCAAGTATACGGATCTCGGTCATGCTGAAAGGAGCTGGCGTGGAGAAACAACCAAGTCAAAGGGAAATGAGAGATCCCTTTGCCTGATCCGAGGCACCGAACAAGAGTGGAAGCTGGAACCAAGGTACACCGCCCTCTAGACCTGGCTTCTGGAATGAATGAGCTGATGTCAACAGAAGAAGGTCCGCCATAGGTGAGGCAATGAGAGATCCTCAACTAAGGCACGAGAGAAAATAGTAGAGCAACGGATAGACTGACACTAATGGTGATAGTGAAGTGGAAAGGACTGAGTAGCGAATGGACGACTTCCCTTGTTAGAGCATAAAGGGCATGAATGACATGGCAGTGACTGACACAATATCATAAGGGATAGGGGACAGTGGGACTGAAGGTCATAAAGTGCGACACAAGAGAGAGACCAAGCAATGAAGGATGGAGGGCTATAGCGGGGTACAAAGGGACTCGGGATAGACTCCATGAATGCGATGATGACTCGCCTTGGATGCTCTAAACAAGGGCGACTCGATGGTGCTGCCACACAGTAAAGGCCCAATGGGGGACCATGAAAACATGAGTACAAGATGGTAACTCATGACGAAAATCGACATGAACAAAGACAAGTAAGGAGGCAAAATGGTGCCCCAAGTACAAGTGTCGTAAGTGAGGAAATTCGATTTTAAGGAGAGGTGAAGTGACCCTTCTTGGACAAAATGTGTCCTAGTGAAGTATCAAATCACAAAAAACTAATAGATACCCATTTGAGGGCTCGGTGAGAGCTTTCCAACGGTGTAGACGGTTTATCGAACGGGGCTACGGTATGGTCGCAGCAGTCGAAAGAAGAAATAGGGGTTCTCTTTTAATAAGGCAGTTTTCCCTCCAAATTCACTCATTTTCTATTGTTGTTGTGGTGAATGCAGAGAGGAGAGAAGGCCCTAAATCTTGCGGTGAGCGTAGCAGACAAACCGATCGTTGGAATCGAGATCCGTCAGTTGCAGGTAAGAGGCCTAACCTTACTCTTTCAGTTTGATGGATTGAAAGTTCAGTTTAGGGGCCAAAATCTCAGAAACAGACCCTCCTTCATCTCTACGGCCGGGTTGCACTTTTTGGGCCAAAAAGTGCGACCTGGGAAGCAGGTTTTAGGGAAAAAAGTGCGACCTGTCCCAGAATTGGGCAGAAAACTGCGGCTTGGGAGATGAGGAGGTTTTAGTGCTGTTTAATGGCTGAGATTTGGGTTTTTGTTTTTGGTTATGGTATTCCCTATCTGTATGCTGACAAATATGATGTTTTTGTGTAGGTATGGAAGATATACGGGTTAACTGGAGAGAGAGAGACCCGGGTACATTATGGGCAGAGATCTAGGCAGATCAAGGTGTCCGTCGTGTGTTGGCCAGGTTTGGGGTTCTAAAGTTCTTGGAGAACCATTGATGAGAGCTGGAGAGCCCTTGTTGGCCCGGATTATCAGTTATTGGGATCCAGAGCATGAGGTCTTTGTAGTGCAGGGGCACAGGATCGAACTGACAGTCTAGGATGTGTATTTCTTGACAGGTTTCCCGCCACTTGGGATGGTGGGAAACACGCAGCCAGTATTACCGCGGGGGTGGCATATCATGGAGTTTGTGGAGCGACATTATTGACCAGGTCTCCAAGTCAAGGGGACTCGGATACCGATCGGGGATCTAGAGAGGCTAGAGACCCGTGCAGTGGCCGCAGCGGTGCTGCGTATCCTGGGCAACCAGGCGCTCCATCACATCACCGGGCGGCAGATGATGATTGTGGAGAGTGTGTTGAGTGGGACCTACTATGGGTGGGCCCAAATGATGCTGGTGTCGCTAAAGCGACAGTTGTCGCTCTGCAAGTGGCAAGTGAACCACGACTGCTCGTATGGGACTTTATTGTGTGCCTTCTTCTTTGAGAAGATACCGACCTTGCGACCTCGTATACAGCTCCCATATGGGGGCCCGAGAGAGCCCAGGATGCGCCGGTGGGGGCGGCTACTGTGCAGAGGAGGAGGAGGGGCAGTCGGGCGATTGTTTCGACCTGAGTTCTTTGCCCATTGGGATCAGATTCCGTTATACATAGACGACTATCCCTATAGTGGGATGAGTTATTGTGGGGATCCGGACCTACCACTTCCGCCTGGTTGAGTATGGGGGCCCGATGGTAAGTGATAAGTAACTATTGTTGTATGGGCATGTTAAATTTATTGAATAGTAGACATGGTACTGATTCATGTACTTTTGGTATGCAGATATAGCTCCGGTAAAACCGGCCGGATATATGGGACGCCTGGCAGCCTCTAGAGCTGCAGGGTTGAGTGGGTCGAGAGAAGCGCACAATGAGGATGCGGCCACCCTTCTGGAGGACATCCACCGTAGATGCAAGACATTGCTGACTGGAGTTTCAGAGCGCAGGTGGCAAGACTTAGACGACCAGTACGTGGAGGCATGCATTGGTCTTCCCTCGGAATGGCGAGGTGTCATGCGGCACATGGCGATGGCCAGTCAAGGCATACATGATCTACAGGCTGCAGGGGCAGAGCCATTGGCTCGGGATCCACCAGATAGTGAGTAGGTGTGGGGCATGTGGTGCCCCCTAGTGTGTATGTAGGGGCAGATGGTGCCCCCAGTTTTGAGTTGTTTGTAACATGCTATGGGCATGTCATATGTATCAGAGTAGATGGACTCTAAACACATGTTTTGCGACACATATTATGGATATGCATCATTTTTAATGATTATGAATTTTATTGTCTTGTATGAAATGCGTGTGATAAATGCCAATCTAGAACATGGTTTGCAATACTATCTACATAGTGATTCTATTCTCGAGGTACATGGTTGAAAGTGATGGTTTCAAATGCACGTATCAAGAGTTTCACTCGTAAATAGCGTCTAAACAGCACAGGGTTATGCACACGATAAACACCATTTAGTTGCATGACAAGAAGTAGGGAATCCAAACGAACATGCAGATGGAGGATACGATGGAAGAGGGCATCGGCTAAGAGACCACGCACGGCATCATATTCGGCCTGATTTTTGGTGGCAGAACCAATGCAGACCCTGTTAGAGAGGAAAAGGGCATGCAAGGGGGTGAAAATGGCCCAACCTGCCGAGGCTAGATTCCGGGAGTAACGACTTGCACCATCGGCGTAACCAATAAAGGGTGGGGATGGGAGGTCCTGCAGAATGGTGTCACAAGACAACAAATGGGGGGAGGAGATACAATGACGGCAGCGTGAGTGGACAGAAGACATCGAGCAACAACTGTGGGAGGGAGTGCAAGGGGCAGGATGACAATGACTCATATACAAACTAGAGGGTGGTATATGAGGGAGATCGGGGGTGTGGCGAGGACTCGGGTTGCGGAGGTCAACAGAGACATGGGTGGAGTGATCTTGTGTATGGGTAGAATAGAGGGGGTCAGGCGAAACAACAGGGGTGGATGCAGGGGGACTGGGCTCCAAGTGTCTCGCAGAGGAGGATAGGTAAAGAATGGTCGTAGTAGACTCCGCCATCTGAACATCAGGGGGGGATGTCGATGCGGGTGGGGGGATCCTCAGGCTGGCCCAAAGCATACTGCGCGAGTATGGGAGAGGCGGATTGATTTTGTTCAACCTCATACTCTCGGACTACCTCTAAAGAGGCACGGTAATGCATCAGGTGAGGACAATGGTGGGAGTAATGGCCATGGACTCCGCACAAAGCACAAGGTTTGTTGGTACGGAGGGTCTTGGGGTTCTTGGTTACAGACGAAGAAGGAATGGAGGCTTCAGGGACTGTAGATTCGGGGAATGCGACTTTAACCATGGGCTGAATACGGGGCAACTCGGGACAAGCATGGGTGGCATGACCTGCGACATCACACAAGGCACAAGGCTTTGTGGGCGGAGGAGGGGCCGGGTCAGTCGTGGTGGTCTTGTCTTTGGGTGCCCCCTTGCGAGCTTTGCCTTTCTTCCCGGGAGCCGTCACGATAGGATAAGGGTCCTATGGAGGTGCTGGGGGCACAGTGGCAACGGAGGAAGCGAGGGGGACCGGTTGAATCGGAGTCGAAGCCATGTAGGGTTTGGGGTGACCAGGAGGGGTAGCAGCTGGAGGATCAAGGTACCAGACCGGTATGCCCAAGGTGAGGTTAGGGACAGAGAGGGTGGCCATGACGGGGACAAAATATACTCCGAGAGGGGGAGCCAGGAAAGGTATCTGCCTAGTAGGGTAATGACCAGGAGGGACGGCACTGAGATGGTTAAGGCCTAGGGGAATGGATCCAGGAGGATAAAGGGGTTCAGGGATACTAGCTGTAGGGGGAGGGCCAGAAGGAGGAGGACCGGCTGGCTGAGATGAATGGCTAGGAGCGGGTTGCGGAGGGCGAGGGGGAGGTTGCTGACTAGCCGAAGAAGGCCGCTTAAGGGCAGCCTGAGATGATTGCATCATGCAAACATTCGATACGCTGGGATCAGTGATAGGAGGAGGGGGGAGACCAGGAAATGTTCCAAGCAGGGAGGAATCTTTGTAAACGCCGGGGGAGACACTGGTCAAGGAATCGACAATTTGCTTGTTGGCTACAGAAGAGATGGTTGTCTCAGGTGAGGTCTGAGATTTTGGCTCATGATATGTCAACTGGTCAATGGTGACTATCTTTTCATTATGGGGGAAAGACATCTTGCGGAAAACCGCGGATGGGACAGCAGACATAGCATAGGTGTAGCTTCGCCCCAATAGAATGTTGTAGTCTAGCGGGGCGTCGATGACTTCAACGTCAACGCAAACAAGCCTTATCGGGGAGGGTAAAAAGGGTGATAGGACAATTACGAAACAGGCCAATGGGTTGGGAGGCATGGCCGTCCCACGCTCGGAGGGTGATCGTGGAAGGGGCCAACTCAGGGGATCTGAGTTGCTTCCAAACCGAAGCAGACATCACACAGGTGGATGCCCCCTCATCAATTATACACCAGGAAACGTTGGCGTTCCGGATTTTGACTGGGATTTGGAAGGCGACAGAAGGAGGGAGAGGAGGATGGTCCGATTGAGTGGCGTCGAAAACAATCATTTGGTCATCAGCAGGATCTACAGCACCCACGACAGATAGTAGAGCCTTCTTTTTGGAAGGGCACGACTGGAGGAGTTCCAGTGTTGAAATGGCAGCAGGAGATTGCGCCAAATCATCTACTATGCTATACGAATGAGCAGCTCGAATAGAAGCAGCATTTCGACGTAATGCTCCCTTAGGAATCTTTGGGTGGACCTCAACTTTGGGTTGAGGGATATGTAAGGGGCCATTGGATGTCGAAAGAGGCTCTGTAGAACCGGAAGAAGAGGACTCGGGGGCAGACTGAGCGGGAGGCTTGGGGTACTAGCGAGACCGAGTTTGAAGGTGAAGGTCAACAGTTGGGGATGGATCAGAGGTCATCATGAGGATCTGGTAATCAGAGGAACTAGAAATGGAGGGTGGAGTGGAGACCCGCCCGTCAGGTGGTTGGGTAGCCATGAATCCTTGCTGAGGGAAAGGATCAGTAAACACAGCTGGTTGAGTAGTGGCCACATTAGGGGGAGCGTGAGGGGAGACATGTTGTCCGCAAAATGTGGCTTGAAACTCCACAATCTACTGCATCTGTGGTAAAAGGGGACAATCGTGGGTGTAATGACCGTAAACACCGCAACACGAACAAGGCTTGTTGGTACGAAGAGGCCTGTCTGTCTTGGGCTGAGTGCCCTATTGCTAGTTAGCAGTGTTAGGGTCAAAACCTTGAGGATTGGGTCCACGAGTACCAGGGGCAGATTGATTTGGATTGCCTCTCCGCCTTCTTTGAGAAGAAGGGGGATTAGTCGCACCCTGCTATGCAAATACTTGCCCTGAAGGGGGTTGTAGGTGCTATTGCTGGGGTTGAAGAGGCAAGGGAGGTGGAAGCACATATGCTGGAGGAGCTGGCACACCAGGCTGTGCATAAGGGTAATGGTTAGGTTGGGAAACATTGAGGTAAGCAGGAGGTTGGGCAAAAGGAGGAGGCATGCCGTATCCTAGGTACATGCTACCGGGAGGGGGAATAGTGCTAGAGGTGCTGGCCCCTCCGTGAGGGAGACCGTAGCCCATAGGAGGTTGAGCATACGGATGGGAAAGGGCTCCAACGATACCGTCGGCGGAATGAGATGCCCCCGGGGCATTAGCACCGCCGGGCCTGGGGAGGTCAGGAAGGACGGTATAAACATAACCAGACTGGGCATAGATCAGGTCATATTTCAAGGCTATCTAGAGGGCGGCTTCTTCAGTATAAATGCAGGAATAGAGATTTATGCAGAAGGTATAAATGGTGTCTTTACTAAAGGATTTTGCTTTATGCAAGGGCTTGAACTTTTCCAGGTTTGAAGCACTCATATCTCGTGGCAAGAAACTAGCTCCTGCACTAGATCAGAGCTTCTTGCACTTAGCATTTAATTCTTAAAATGAGTTTTTAATTATTGCAAGTGCTATTATATCATTAAATCAAATTACACACATAAAAATGAATGTTTCAAAATGTGGAAATAAAGAAACAATCAATGTATATATTTATCCGGTCATAAGAATCTAATGATAGAAATAGGGTTGCGGGAAGTTAAACTGAGAAATTTTGCGGCATCACGCCAATGTGCACTGGTGTAGGTTCATTTCTCCTGCTTAGACTAGGCAGGAAAACCAATCAAGCAGAGTTGCAGAAAAAGAGATATCACACCAACATGCACTGGTGCAAGTTCATTTCTCCTGCTTGGACCAGGCTGAGAAAAACCAATCTGAAATCAAGTGCAGGAAAAGGAAAGTTATATACTTCACACAATGGATCCACTTGCACTCAGACAGGAATACACGTGCTTAAGATTAAATCACACTTGACAATGTAAACACAAATTACAAGAAAACACGAAATGGGGTAAACGTGCTGGGTTGGCTGGGCCCTAGCCAACCAACACATTTCCCGTTTAAATAGAAACACTGCTCAGTACCTTAATTAATTCATCAACACAACACAGAAACATAATTTCGAAACATGAGGTGGAGCTCCTTTTATTAATTCACTGAGGAAAGTATATACATTAATGCATCGTCCAGCCCAGATTTTGGCGATAACAACATACAATGACCTGCTACCACCTCTTGGCGGTGATTAAGGAGGTTCGGATATGCTGCAAGGATTTGTTGTGCTGGCAACGATGCAAGATCCAATCCTGCACTAGGATCAGCGGTCACGGTAAGTACTCTAACTACAAAATAAACATAGGAGATATCGATAAGTTAGAAATAGTGATTAAAATTAAGAAATCATGCAGTAAATAATTAATAAATGCTAAGATGAATTAAAAATATGAAAAATAATTTTTTTACGAAATATGTCACCGTGCTTGGACTGGTACAAGATGAGGGTGTATAAAAGAGGTAAATGGTTATGATTTAGGAAGGGGAAAATGGCAAAAAGAGATAAAATTAGGGGGCTAACAGTGTGTCACTACTAGGTCTAGCAGGAGTGAGTGGTGATGTTGGAATTGAAATTCTACCTCTACTGATAGATCTACCCCTAGAATCCCTTTCTCTATGCATAATCGATTTTTATCATGTTTTAATTATGAATCTATAAATCAAAATTTAATGCACCTAAAATGATATCAATATGCAAAATAAGAATGGAATCCTATATAAACTTGCCCAGCAAAAACGCCAAAATTTTGGGTAATCTAATTGACCTTAAATTACTTCATTAATTTTCAACCAAGGTTTATGTACTTATGAAGTGTATGTGCACCATATATGCTAGGAATTATATCTTAGGGAAAAATTATTTTAAGTATGGACAAATGTTAAATGAGATTAGAGGGTTGTCACACACAAGTTATTTCTATTTAAAGTTACATCAAAACCAAATGCTAACTGAATTGAAATATATTTATTGAAACTTATTTTAATTGTAGATTTGAAACTCTATTTATAATTGCATATTTTAAAGTCTATTTCTAATTGCATAAAGGAAAGGCCAATCCTATATTGCATAAAGAGACTTTAGGAATCTTAACTTCTATTTGCAGAAGAGGAAATTAACTATCATTACATCAATAAATGCTAATGTAAATACTTGCAAAAGTAAAATCAAACAAGAACTTGTAACTTCAAATGATTAAGGACGTGTGCAAATAACTCTAAAAATACATTTCATGTTCATCCACAAAATTAACTAAGTAAATAAGACTAAACTACTAGAAGGAAATGCATATGAGAAATTAATCTATTTGGTGTTTTTCTTTTTTGAGCGCTCTGGAATAAAAACAACAGATGAGTAAAACGTAGCGATAATGCAACTATTCAAAATAAAAATTCATGAAACTTCTATGCTACCAATAAAATGTAATGAAAATAAAACTAACTATCCTTACTACTTTCCAGGGGAGCCTCCTGTGAGTGTAATTCCGCCACTGTTCAAATAGTAGTTCAACTTTGCATTGGAAAGGAATAGAGTATTATATAAATTTGGAAAAGAGTTTGAAAGTAATCGAAATGAAACCAAAAATTCTTAACTTAACTGAACCATTCTTTTGGTTCCGCCTTATGGATTTTATACAATTTTTTACCAAACTAAATTGAGATTCTTTTGTCGATAGGCAATGAAATTTTCTAAGAAGTAAATTTGATTTGAAAATTTATGTTCTCATGATTTTCTACTACGAGATAAAATCATGAGAGATTATTCTCAAATTATTTCTCCATGATCGAACAATTCTCTTACACGCTCACATGATCTTGTCGTGACATTCTACTGAACTTTGCTTGATTTTTGCACTGTCATAACTAGAGTTTGACTTTGGGTTTGACTCATATATTTTGATCTCTTTAACTTGCTAAGTCATGTCGATAGGTGTACATCCATGTGGTTAACATATTTCATCTTTAGGTACCTTTCATTCCTTCATTGGTGCATTGCAACTTGTCTAATCATGGATATGGTTGCAGAATTATATATTAGTTATGGAATGATCAAGTGCAACACCTTCCTCCCACGTCTACCCAAGTAACCAGCCAACAAGGGTAAACATGTGACAAAGAGTTACTATGATCTAATTCAACCTCCTAGGTGACCTTAAGGAAGTGGAACCGATGGAAACACATCAAATAAATATTGCAAATAAGAAAAAAAACTCCTAGGAGCCAACCCAACCACTCAGCCATATAGCCCCTTGGTCCCTCTGAGGTTTTTGACCTTCAAACCCCTAGACCCTGCCACAGTATAGGCATGGGTGCATCTGGGAGGATATGGACGCTCCCACATCTTATGCATACGTGCGTCCATGGAATTTTTCCCACAAACCTGTGCCAATGTCCCCAATATTTGAGCCACTTTTTAAGGCCTAGAGCTTAGGTCATTGCCTAGAACTGAATGACAAGTTCAGAAATGAAATATAACAATGAAACAATGGTGCAGAAGTAAACATTCGAAAAAGGACTTGACTAGAACACTACTAGCCATGACAGGAATTTTGTTAAGCATGTCACAAGGATGTAATCTACAAGTTTAAATAACATATCTAAGCCTAGGGTTCTCATACTTATCTGAGAATCATTAAGAAGCATTATTTATTCATCACATTAATTGCATTATATTCTATTTATTCATAGATACATTGTTCATTTAATTATGAATCAAAACATGATGAGAGCCATACTTCATCACCTTCATAAAAATTATTCATAACCAGCATATAAGAAACAAAAATTACAAGCACATAACAACCATGTAAGTCATATAATAACAAGCTTATTTACCCATCAATACAAGTGGAAAATAACTCTTATGGCCATGAGAAAAATGAAACCAAGTCCGAGACTTCCACGTTACAACTGACCGTAGACATCGCTGAGCCAAATATCTCTTCAACCAGTCACCCTCATGTCATATTCCAATCATGAATGTGGGATCTCATAAGCCAAATCCATCAAAACCAAACCAGGGATTCCATAGGCCAAACCACCACAATCCTCAACCACTGAGTCCACCTCACAGTCGAACATCAAAAACATCACCAGATTGGTCTCCACCCAAGTTGTCCAGGGCTCCAAAGTTTTTTTTCCAACCAAGGCTCCAGGACTAGTAACTCAACCCCATTTCTTTCCAGGCTCTAGAGAGTTTTTCCAACCAATGCTCCAGGACTAGTAACCCAACACACCTATAGCTCCAAAGATTTTTTCCAACCAATGCTCCAAGACTAGTAACTCAACCCAACAGCTTTCTGTCAGGCTCCATAATTTTTTTCCAACCAAGACTCGAGGAACTAGTAGCTCAACCCAAAACTAAAGGAATGTGAGAACCAACTAGAAAATAAACAATGAAACTAAACCCGCAACACCATGGCTATCCAGGAAATGGAAAGGCTATGCAAATATAGTGTCAATATAGAAGTCCTCCATGCCAATGACAAATCACGGCTAAGAAACTACATGCATACACCATGCATTCAAAAAATAGTAAGGAAAACATACATGCAACTCGGTACCTATAATCAAAACGGGTTGTAAGTGTTTATCTCAATTTCTTGTTGCACTTTCCTCCTCTTCCTTTGTCTTCTTGCTCAAAATCTCCAAGAATGACACACCCTCCAAGAGTCCTCCAAGAGAAATCTAAGTATCCAAGAGTATGAGAGAGAGAGAGAGAGAATAATGATAGCTCCAAAACTGCACTCAACAAAAGCCATGAACTAATCCTCAAAATCCTTTTTATTAATGAGGCCTCTATTTTCTTCATTTTCCATTATTTTCCTTCATTTTATGCCTCACATGCAGCCTGTGACCTTTCACCTCCCTTTTCTCATATTTTCCTTTATTTTCATAAATAAATGCTAATAAATGCCACTTTTCCTTTCCAAAGCCTTATCCATTTCCTTTTCCAACTTCCATATCTGTAATAAACCATATGAACACCCACACTAGGATGTTTTTCCCAACATCCATCTTGGAATATGTGTCCCGTGACCTTGTATTTATTTTTCCTTTATTAAGTTTTATTATATGGAACTATCACCCGGGTTGTTATAGAACATTCCCCCTTGGGGGAACACCATCTTCGATGTTCAACGACACCTACAACCAACAAGAATTTTTTAAGAAAAAACATACTTCCCATGGATCTTTATATCTTAGCTCGTTGTAGTATTTATAATGATCATCCTGTTGGGAAGCAAACCAACATGAAAACATAACATCATAATGACATGAAACCCATATTTCTTATTGGAGCTTTATAACATATATCATGGAGGTATTTACATCCATACAGATGTACATTTACCAAAAATTCATACCAACATATACCAAATCATATCAAAAAACACTCACTCAACCAACGAATAGGGATGGATACATGGCCCACATCTGATCTTCCATATCCCATGTAGCTTCATCGAGCCCAAAGTGCTTCCATTACACTTTAACCTGCTGGATTGCTAAATTTCGGAGCATGATTTTTTTTCTCTGTAAAATGCACTAAGGTTCTAGTTGGAATTTGCCTTCTTGCTCCACCTACAATACAAACCAGTCAATCACATGATCAATATATTTAACATATTTCTTAAGAAATGACACATGGAAAACAACATGGAATTTCACTATGGAAGGAGGTTCAAGTTGATAGGCTACTGGCCCAATCCTCTCAGTAACTCTGAAAGGTCCAAAAAACTGTGGCACCATCTTGGAACATGATCCAATCTGAAACTATATCTTCTTGGGCTTGATGTGCAACTACACGTGTTCCCCAACCTGAAACTCCTTAAACAACATGTTCCGATATGCATAACACTTATTCCAATCTTATGTTGTTTTCAGGTTTGTCTCTATTACCCACATTTCCTATTCCATCTCTTCCAACATGTCTGGTCCAATCAACACCCTGTTATCTAGATCACTCCAAATGATGGGAGTATTGCAACTTCTCCCATTCAATGCCTCAAATGGACTCATTCCCAAGGATTCATCATACCCATTGTTGTAAGTAAACTCTACCAGTAGAAGACTCTCTTCCCACTTTTGTTGTTGATGCATCACATAAATCCTCAACATATCCTCCAATATCCTATTGACCCTCTCTATATGTCCATATATATGTGCATGGAAAATTTTAGGGGCTAATATTCGTAGGTGGGCTAATTTTCCATGGTTTTCCAAAAAAAAGATTCGCCAATTTCCATTTTTTTTATAAAAATGATTTGCCCAAATTTTACAGTATAAAATTATTTTACGTTAAAAATCTACAACATTATATAGACAATGTATATAATATCATTATAAATTTGAATAATTTTACAAATACATCAATAAACATTTTATAGTTTTCATATTAGGGACTAGTGAGATTCGCCAATTTTTTAAACTTCAAGATAATTTTCCATCCTTAAAATTATCCTTGTATATGTGGATGATAAGTTGTACTCAAGGCCAACTCTGTGCCCATATCTGCAAACAAATCCTTCCAAAACTTGGAAGTGAACTTTCCATCTCTGTCTGACATAATATTTTATGGAACACCATGCAATATGACCACATCTCTGATGAATACCTATGCTACATCGCTAGTTGAGAATGCATACTTAACTCGAATGAAGTGCACTACCTTTGTCAACCTGTCCACAAAAACCATAATGGAATCGTTTTGGATCACAGTCCACAAAAATACGGTGATAAATTCTATGGAAATGACCTCCCATTTCCACTCTGGAATCTCAATTGGTTATAATAGTTGACATGGGTTCTTGCACTCTGCCTTCACTCGCTGACAATATAAACACCTAGCCACAAACTCTGCTACGTCTCTCTTCATGTTCAGCCAATAGTAAAAATTATTTACTGTGGTCATTGTCTTCTCATAGCCTGGGTGACCCAAATATGGTTTCACATGAAACTCCCTCAATATCACCTTCTTGAGCTCACTATTGTTCGACACATATATCCTGTCTCTAAACCTGACCAAGAAATATATTGTGAGACGATAATCCATATCCTATACTCTTGTACCTGTACCACTAGATGCACATGTTCTCTGTTGCAATATTTTCATAAGCTCCATATACATGAAATCTTGTTGACTTGCCTGCAAGATCCTATCCTGTAGATCTATCACATAAGAGCTCATCACAGCTATATGATTCACCTGTATCCTCTTGCTAAGAGCATCTGCAACCCTATTATATTTTCCTTTGATGTACCCGATCTCAAATTCAAACTCATTTATCGTGGCCAACCGTCTCGCTTTCCTGGCATTCAGATTTGATTGGTCAAACAAATACCTCAGTCCACTATGATCACACATCAATACAAGCCTTCTGCCGAGAAGATAGTTCCTCCACCTATTCAATGCATGTATGATTTCTTCCAACTCAAGATCATGTGTTAGATAGTTCTTCTCATGCTCATTTAGTTTACGTGAATCATAGCATACTACCTACCCATCTTGCATAAGGACTCCACCAAGTCCTCTCTTGCAATAATTTATACATACTCCAAACTGTTTATCTGGATTTGTGATCTTTAACAATGGGGCATGTGTCAACAACTTCTTAAGCTGCTCAAAACTGGCCTCACACTCCTCTGTCCATTAAAACTTCATACATTTCCTTTGCAATGATGTGATGCGATAAGTAATCTGTGATAAGTTCTTGATGAACCTCCTGTAATAACCTACCAATCCCATGAAGGACCTCACCTCATCCACATTCCTAGGTTCTACCCACTCCATGTTATCCATTATCTTTTCTGGATCTACTCCAATGCCCTCCATGGAAATAACATGTCCCAAGAAATGTACATTTGTTTGAAAGAAACTGCATTTTATAAGTTTAGCATACAACAAATGCTCTCTTTTCCAAAGCATTGGGTACAAAAATCTAATCACGTGTCTTTCCCATTTTTCTATTAACCTCAACACTGCTACTAAATGTTGTGCATTATCTTCTTCATTTTTAGAATATACTAGTATGTCATCAATGAATACAATAACAAAATTTTCCAGATAAGGACGCAACACACTATTCATCAACCACATAAATGTAGTTGGAGCATTAGTCAAACCGAAAGGAACTACAACAAACTTATAATTCCCATACCCAATTCAAAAGGATTTCTTATGAATGTCATATTCATTGATGTGTACCTGATGATATCCCTATCTAACATTGGTCTTTGAGAAAACTACTGCTACCTTCAACTGATCAAACAAGTCATCAATCCTTGGTAATGGATACCTATTCTTGATGGTCACTTTGTTCAACTACCTGTAATCAATGCATAGTATAAGAATACAATCTTTCTTCTTCATAAACAATACTCATGTGCCCCATGGTGACACACTTGGCCTAATGTATCCCTTATCCAACATTTCCTTCAACTGAAAATTCAATTCTACCAACTCTGGTGCGCACATCCTGTAAGGTGCCTTAGATGTTGGTGTTGCTCCTTGTACCAACTCAATAAAAAATTATACTTCCTTGTGAGGTGGAAACTTTGAAATATATGTGGGAAATACATCTTGAAACTACTATAGAGCTGGGTACCTACTCAAAACATCTGCATCCTCAACTTCCTTACCTTTTTCGCTAGAAATATGCACTACAAACAACACACACCCTTTCCTGCGACTGTACTTGGCCTGCATAGATGTAACCATTTTTACCGATGTCTCTTTCTTATTACCCTGTAAGACTCTTGGTTCCCCATTTTCATCCAAGCATTCAATGGCCTTATCATAACAATCTACCTTGGTCCTGTGAAGATATAGCAAGTATATACCCTATATCATACTATATGGTCCTAATGGAAATATGTTCAAATGTGTTGTTGTAGACATACCATTCAACTTAGATGCACAAGATCTTACCCAGTGATGAACTCTCTTCTTGGTACATGTACCGAATGGCACTAACTAATCAGGAGTTCATAAATTTGGCTCAAAATTCAAAGTTATAGGATTGTGTTGAAACTAGGATGGATACGTAGATCTCATCTTCCTGATTCTGGCACCATGAAAAATTCGAAAAACTAATGTCGTATGAGGAATATATCACGTTCTGACCGAAATGCCAAATAGGTAAATTTTCGACAGTTTGACCAGGTATGACTAGGATGCACAGTCAGAAAAAGTGAAATGTACAGTCAGCAAAAAGGAATATTCCTTTCCACTGGGCCAATCATGGCTTGACAATTGTCAACTTTTTATTCATGGTATGGTTTGGAGGAGCCAATCAGGAGCTGCCACATGGCTAGCCCTGAGGCCGCCACATGGCCCTGCAGCAGCATATCAAAATTTTATGAGGGTCTGCAGGACCAAAACTTCACAAAGAAGGACAGGGATCTTCAGGAGGTAAAAATGATGAAGATAAGTCAAAGAAGGGAATTGGAGGAAATGGAGGAAATGGAGAACCATCATCATCATCCTCCTCTACTTCTTCTTCAGTACATCAGCCACACAAATCCAAGAGCACTAGTAAAAGTCCTTTTTTAAAACTTGATGTTAAGTTTGAATTTCCAATGTTTAATGGTGAAGTAAATGCAGAAAAGCTTGATAATTGGATTAGACAATTGGAGGTATATTTGAGAATACATAACCTTCTAGATGATGATACCAAAATTCAATTAGCTTCTTTGAGAATGGAAGGTGCAACACTTGTTTGGTGGGAAGCCAAGACAAAGGAGGAAAGCAAGAAACATGGTAAGATTATTATATCATGGTCAGATTTCATTATTTCTATTAAACAACAGTTTTATCCATTATCTCATATGCAAAAATCCATCATGAACTCGCAGAAAATTAGGAAATTAAAGGGACAAAATGTGCAAGAATACACCCAAGAATTTAGGAGAAGAGCTCTCTTATTAGGGGTGGATTTGCAGCACCCAGATACTTTGCTAAAGTACATAGGAGGCTTACATAGCTACCTAAAACATACTATTATCATGTTTAACCCCACCAGTCTAGATGAAGTTTGTGTTCAGGCCACACATCTAGAAGCTAGAGGGCAGAACATTTCTGAAGAGGGTAGGAAGAAACCTTTTAAGGGTAAAGCCTAGGAAAATACCTCAAAAGGTATAAAAAAAAAGGATGCATATGTTGAAAGAGGGAGAAAAGGTGGTTTCTAAACATTGTTCAAAATAAGGCCATGATGAAACTCATGGTTGGAAATTACATCCTGAATTGAGGCCAAAGAAAACCAATAACAAAGGGAAATGGAAAATTGCTGCTACAACTCAACATGATTTAGGATTTGATTCAGGTGATGAATCTAGTATTACAGCCATGGGATTGAAGAACATGAAGGGAAAAGAAATTTAAACTAAACCTAGTACCAATGCATCAAACTATCACATAAACATTCCAAATGAAGAATAAAGAATAGAATTGTTTCATGTGAGGGTCATATCCAATCATACCAATATTGACACATTGTTTGACAGTGGGTCACAAGCAAACTTAATCTATGAATATTTGGTCAAGAAAATTAACCTTGAGACCATACCACATCCAAAACCATATCCATTGGGTTGGATTTGTAAGGATGTAAATCTACAGGTTTCAAAGAAATGTATATTGAGGTTTGCAATCACTACAAGCTTTTTTGACACAGTTGAATTAGATGTGGTTCCACTTGACATAACTGGTATTGTATTAGGGAGTCCTTACTTGTATGACAAGAAATAAATCTTCCATTGCTATGAGAACAAGTATCATTTATTCAAATATGACAATGAGTTCATTTTTAGAGCACATCGCAAGAAGACAAACATTGTTATGGTAAATGCTGGACAGGTAAAGAGGCTGTTAAATTCATGTAATAATTTTGTTCTTCTTATGATTAAACCGAAAGCTAATATTAATCGTGAATCTTTTGAAGGATGTCATCCTAAGTTGAAATCAGATTTATATGATGTGGTTAATGGACATCATGAGATGTTTCAGGAGCCAATAGGATTGCCTCCAAAAAGGGAAATTCAACATGAGATTCAGTTGCAACAAGATTGTCCTCTTCCAAACATCGGTATGTATCGCATGTCAATAATGGAGAATTTTGAAATAAAGAGGCAAATCAAAGAGACGTTGGATAAAGGAATCATAAGGCCAAGCACCTCGCCATGTGGTTCACCCATATTCTTGACACTAAATAAAGATGGGACTTGGCGCATGTGTGTAGATTTTTGAGCTTTGAACAAGATTACAGTAAAAAATCGTTACCCACTCCCAAGAATAGATGATTTGATTAATCAACTGAAAGAATCAAAATTTTTCACTAAGTTAGATTTACGAAGTGGATATCATCAAGTAATAATTTCAGAAAGTGATATATGGAAAACTGCATTCAAAACCAAACAAGGACTCTTTGAGTGGCTAGCCATGCCTTTTGGTTTATGTAATGCACCAGAAACTTTCATGCCAGTTATGGATAGTGTTTTGCAATCATTCCTTGATGAATTTGTTATTGTGTACTTATATGGGATTTTTATTTTTAGCAAAACAAGATAAGATCATATCTTGGATGTAAATAAAGTGCTTGATATTTTGAAGAAACATAAATTTTTTCTTAAGATGTCAAAATGTGAGTTTGGAAAGACTTCTTTGGTCTATTTGGGACATATTGTAGGAGGAGGAGAATTGAGGATTTATCCTTCTAAAGTGGATGCCATTACAGTGAATTGGTCCACACCCAAAACAATTACCGAGGTAAGAAGTTTCTTAGGTGCAGCTCAATATTGGAGAAAGTTTATTGTTAACTTTCCTTCCATCACAAATCCTATGCATGTAGTTACAAGTGTGACGAAAGGCTTCCAATAGGGAGGCAAACAACAAAAAGCTTCGAAGCTTTAAAATACATGATTAGTTTAGCTCCAGTCCTTGCTTTACCCAATTTGAGACAGATTCAAACCGATGCCAGTGATTATGCCATGGGTGCAGTACTTTTACAACATGGTAAGCCTATCGCCTTTCATTCTAAAAATTTTAATGGTGCTGTGACTAATTATCCTACATAAGACAAAGAACTATATGCGTTGGTATACAGTGTCAAGAAGTGGAAACACTACTTGATGGGTAAAAAGACTATTGTACACACCGATCACCAACCATTACAGTACTTGCAGTCGCACACAAAATTGCAGCAATCAAAACATTTAAGGTGGATGGGATTTCTTCAAGAGTTTCACTTGGTTATAAGGTACAAGAAAGTTATTTTTAATAAATTTGGAGATATTCTTTCGAGACCAATCATTAGTGCTTCTAATTTACTGAAAATGATTTTGTTGTACATGAGAGTTACATAGAATAATATGCACATGACATTGATTTTCAAGATGTGTGTGCTAGTTTGAGTGAAGGGAATCAAATTGAAGAAAAATATTATCACGTGCATAACAATTTGTTGTTTCATTTGGGAAAGCTATGTATTCCACAAGGAGAGAGGCTAAGTGTCATGAGAGAAGCTCATTCATCTCTTATTTCTGGACACTTTGGGGTAAGAAAAACAATGGCGCATCTACAGAGGTATTGTTATTGGCCTCACATGATAGATAGTGTGTCACATTTTATAAGAGGTTGTTCTATGTGTGTAACAAGTAAGCCTAGTAATAGGAAGCTTGGATTGTACACGCCACTACCGGTACCATCAAGGTCGTGGGAGAGTGTCTCCATGGACTTTGTTGGAGGTTTACCTATGTCAAGAAAATAGCATGATTATCTTTATGTAGTTGTGGATAGATTTAGTAAAATGTGTATACTTATGCCATGTAAGAAAACCATTACTGTTGAAAAAACCGCTGAACTTTATTTTCAACATGTTTGGGTTCATTTTGGATTGCCCACTTCCATTGTTAGTGACATGGATTCCAGGTTCATTGGGAATTTTTCGTCAAATCTATGGAGAATGATGGACACAAAGTTGAAAAAGAGTACTACTTTTCATCCACAATCAGATGGACAAACCGAGGTGGTGAATAGAACCATTGTGCATCTATTTAGAGGATATTTCAGTAAACATCCTAAGTTGTGGGATGAACAACTACATTATATTCAGTACGCTTACAACCGGGAAAATCACTCTTCAACATAAACCTTACCTCGTAAAGTATGCTTTGGGTATTTGCCAAAATTGCCATTAGACTTCATATTTGGGAAGGATGTTGCAATTGATGGCCATAGTGAAATTGATAAGGTTCTAAAGTTCATTGGGAAAATTCAAATTATACATCAACAAGTTCAAGAACAACTTGAGAAAATTCAAATAAAATACACAGAGAGGCATGAAAAACACCAAGTTGATCACAAGTTTCAAGGGGGATATGAGGTATGGTTGCACATTAGCAAAGAAAGGATGCAAGGGGAAGGTAAAAAGCTCAAACCCATTCGCTATGGTCCTTTTAAGATCACAAAACAAGTTGGTAATAATGCATTCCAAATCGACTTTCCTTCTTACATGCAAATGTATTCAGTTGTTAATGTTGAAAAATTACGCTTGTATGAGCCACCTTTGATCGATGATTAAGAAAGTGATGTTCAGCTACCTTCTATTGAAGATTTCTCGCCAAAATATTTGGATGAGCTCAAAGAAATACAATTCTTGACAGGAGGACAAGAGCATCAAAGAGGGGAAGTGTTGACTACCTTCGAGTTGGGCTCAAGGCACTAAACCAAGAAAGGAAAGACGACTAGAGATTGGAAATATGAGGTATCTGTACTCTCATCTACTGAATAGGTAATAAATTCTTTTGGGGTCCAAAAGCTTCCCAATGGGGAGGAACGATCTGGAGTTCATAATTTTTTCTCAAAATTCAAAGTTACAGGATTGGGTTGAAACCAGGACGGATGCGTATATCTCATCTTCCTGATTCCGACGCCATGAATGGTTCAAAAAACCGATGTCGTATGAGGAAGATATCGCGTTCTGATCGAAATGCCAAATAGGTAAATTTTTGACAGTTTGACCAGGTTTGACTAGGATGCACAGTCAGCAAAAGTGGAATGTAAAGTTAGCAAAAGGGAATATTCCTTTCCACTGGGCCAATCGTGATTTGGCAAGTGTCAACTTTTTATTCGTGGTATGGTTTGGAGGATCCAATCAGGAGTTGCCACATGGCTAGCCTTGAGGCTGCCACGTGGCCCTGCAACAACATATCAAAATTTTATGAGGGTTTGTAGGAATCGACCCCATGACCTCCGCTGGGCACGAACAACCATTTACCGTTCGAGCCAGGTTTGTTTCTTAACACCTAAGGGCACAAGTTATATTTATTGTTTAATGAAATTGAGTCTGGGGGTTGGGAACCGCTGGCGATCCGAACTCGCCAGCAGTCCTCGATGGTGGTATCACATGGGAACGGTTTAAACGTCAACGAAAACCACACATTTTATGCGTTAACCAACAGCTCAACCGCCATCATTTCCCGTCATGTGTTGTCACATGGAAACGTTAAATGCTAACCACCTTCACGCAGTCTATGTAACCTATCAACCTCAACCAGAGTTCTGATCTCTTCAACCACAAGTTTAAACGAGAGTTATGCCTAACCTCTGACGGTTAGTAAATTTTGGTTTTGGGGGTGCGCATGTGGCCACACCCAACCACAAAAATTTAATGCAAACTGTCATTTCGGTGGATAGTTAACGAGTGCGCCAAAATTAGTGGCCTATGCCACTTTTAACTCCATTTAAGTGGAGTTCTCCACCTTTAGTGGAGCTTTCCTAGGTGAAACTGGGCAAAAGTGTAGGAAGCCCAATTTACGACCATTCTGAGTGAATGAAGAGTCATTTTTGACTAATTGGAGCATTATAGAGCCATTGGTGTAGAGAAAAAAACCATTAGAGCATTGTAACTACATGTAATATAAAAATTTTGACCATAATGAAAGATGGACAAGCCATTAGGAGTTGTATCGGCAGATGTAGCTTAGGAGGGGTGCACTGCTTCATCATCCCTGCTATGTAAATTTCATGTGGTGACTTATTTCTCTGTGTTGCATTGCTTTTCAGTGTTTTTTAAGATTTTTTTATGCTTCTAATTCACTAAAAATCATCTACAATTCATGGGCAAACACCTTAAACCTATTGCAAAGTAATAAACTGATTATGCACATGTTTTTAAATTGAAAAAGACACTTAGCACAAGAAAACTAATACAGTCATTTCAGATCACTAACCAAGACTCTACATGCACTTCTCTATTCAAGCCACACTTATCCACCAATTCAGGACCAACTTAACTGTAATTAGATCTAGGATCAATCAAAATAGAAACAAATTGATCACAAATATTACAATCCATCTCGATAATAGATGTCATGTGATCTTACTTCCTATTATCCAGTGCTGCATAGATCCAGAGAATACTTTGTCAAACATCTCACACTGTTTGTGCCTCCTGTGAACTGTAGATATGTATTCTACCACCCTAATGTTGTGGACAATATCTCCTACGATGGTCCTTGCCAAAAGTCCAACATTTCTAAGGCTTCTAGCCTTCATTCTTATTTTTCTCCTCATATTGAAATCCATGTCCTCTACCAGATGTGTTGAATTTATTTGATGGTGCAACATTCCCTTTTTTACCTTTATCCTGAGGTATTGCTCACTTCTTGTCCCATTTTCCTTTAATCCTTGCATTACCTTTCCAGTCTAGTTTAGTCTCACATTTGTGATTTGATTGCTCACAACAATGATTTATTTTTTGAATATCCTCCTCTAATGATATATGCTCATTAAACTCAATCCTGTCTTTGAATGCTATCGAAAACCCATTGATATTTCTCTTAATCTTGGGCTTCTCCTCCTTGAGGTATGGCACATACCTCAATAACTCCAAGAACCGTCTAGTATACTCATCATATATCATGGAACCCATATTTATCCCATAAAACTCTTTTTCCCTGTCATTAGAGTATCTTTCTGATAGATTCTTCTTCTAGAATAGCCTCTCAAACCCACTCCAAGTCAGTTCCTCCTCATAAATATCTTTGATGTTATTGACATCTTCCCACCAAATATCTACTCTACCTTTGAGGCTGAATGTAGCTATTATGGCTTTCATGTTTTCTGAATAATCATGCAACTTAAATAATTTTTTCATACTAAGTAACCATGCTTCTGCATCCTATGGTTTCTTCATATCTCTGTAAAATGTGGGTGGTTTTGATTTCTTAAACTCATCTGGAAAATATCCCCTGTCACTGCTCCTATAAGGATGATAATGATAGTGATCACGATGCCTGTTAGAAACAAAACTAGAATGATACCTGTGTCTGTCACCTCTCCTTCCAGACAATCCAAGAACATGCAATCACTAATCATGTAATCTCTATCCAATCTATCACCACTAGGAGACCTACTTCCATATTCCCCATTAGTCCCATCCTCTTGTCCATAACTGATCTGAAGTGGTCCTTGTTTCTGCAAATCTGAAAAACTTTGAAGGATTACTACATTAACATATGCTTTCTTTTCATGTGTCTGTATGAGTTTGTCGTTATATTCCTTGCAACTCCTTATTTCTTCCTTTTAACTTCTCAGTGTGTCTTCCAAGTCAGAAGAGTTCCCAACAACATGCTACGCATCTGATTCACAGGGAGAATATTTGTAGTCTACCATATTGCTATCCATCTTTGATTTATTTCTTGTAATCATACGATATCAGGTAAACAAAATCAAAATAAACCAAAGTACCTTAGCATAATTTGTGAAGGATATCTCATGCGCAAGATCAACCAATCAACATAATACATGTATAGATATAACCATATTAGCATATAGACATATAACGCATAGGTGTACCAATCATATAAACGTCATTCTAGATAGAGTAAAGTAATCAATGCATGACCATATCACTACACATACCATGACTGCATGCATGACAATATTCATCATACAAATATACACGGACAATGCCAAAGAATAAACACAGGCAATACACCAGCATAAACATGGATGATACTCAAGTGTAAACACATACAATACACAAGCATAAACAACATGTAACCAAGCATAAATGGAAAATAACTGTGACAACATGTGTTGGGTATGTGTTATATTCTTTCCACGACTAGCCCCATGCGCTGTACATTGTGCCGGGCGCAGCAGGGGGGTCACAGGGGGGGCAACAGCAGCGCCCCGGCGAAATTTTTTTTGGTATACGGTCCCACTCATAGGCGGACCCACCCATGTTTTGTGCATGAGTTTGCACATGGTTTTGGGGTTCGATGGTTTTCGGCCCCTGGTATTTTTGTAGATCCGGTCAAGAGAACTACGGTTATGTTCTAATCCAGGGTTAATGGATTGGGGTTTATGTATGCTCCGGCATGTATATATATGTGTTGTAACACTAAAAGGAATATAATGAAAAAATCAAGCTGGTCGTCCCGATTTGGGATCCAGGGGAAAATCTCTGTGTTTATCTGTTTTATGTTTTATGCTCTCGCTATTGTTTATTTTCTGTTATAAGATTCATGTGTAGATAATTTCTGTTCAGGGTTAAAACCTACATTTGGTATCAGAGTTGTTTTGGCTTCAAGGGGACGCCTTTGCTACTGAGGGTTTTTTGCTCGGGCCTGAGGTAGACCCTGTTCAGTGGGAGATCTGCGGGATCTATTCTTGCGGTGAAAGAAGATGGCGAGTGGCGAGAAGATAGAGATCGAGAAATTTAATGGTCAGAGTTTTGAGTTATGGAAGCTCAAGATGGAGGATATGTTGGTGGATAAATATCAGTGGATCGTGGTAGATCCAGGTACTAAACCAACGGCAATGTCAGATGAAGACTGGAAGAAACTAGATCGGAAGGCTAAGAGCACAATACGGTTGTGTGTCTCAGATTCAGTATTGTTGAATGTATCTGGGGAAGCTACGGTGAAGAATTTGTGGGAAAAACTTGGGACTTTGTACCAATCTAAGTCTCTGGTGAATAAGTTGTTCCTGCGGAAAAAGTTGTATAACTTGAGGATGAAGGATGGAGACTTGGTGACAGAGCATCTGAACGCCTTCAATACTGTGGTAAGTCAGCTGTCGTCTGTTGATATTAAAATCTCAGATGAAGATAAGTGCATCAGTTTGTTGTGCTCTCTACCAAACTCGTGGGACAGTCTGGTTATTGCAAATAGGTAGCAATACAACTACCTTGAATTTTGATGACATTGTCTCAGCCTTGCTGTCGGAGGAAATGAGACGGAGAAATATGGAGGGTCAGAATGGAGATGCCTTATCTGTACGAGGAAGGTCCCAGAACAGAAACAAGAATAAGGTTTCGAGTGGGAGATTTAAATCTAGAGGGAGATCTAAATCTCCTGGAAAGTTTGTAAAGGTGTGCTGGAAATGTGGAAAGGAAGGACACTACAAAAAGGAATGCAGATCTAAAGCTCCTGAGAAAGGAAAGGGATCTGATGAAGGTCCTTCTGCAGAGGCAAAAACCACCTCGGATGAAGGTGGGGATGTGTATTTAGCTTCTTCTTCAAATACACATGTAGATCATGAGTCATGGTTGATTGACTCAGGTGCATCCTTTCACTTCACTCCCCATAGGGAGTGGTTCTACGAGTATGAGAAATATGATGGTGGTGATGTCTTCCTAGGGGATGATAGGAAGGCCAGAATCGTCGGACGTGGAAAAGTCAAGCTGAAGCTGTAAGGTGGAAGGATTAGAACACTTCCTGGTGTTCCACCTATTCCTTCATTGGCCAGATATCTAATTTTTGTAAGCAAGATGGATGATGCGGGTGTAAAAACAATGTTCGAGAAAGATTCCTGCAAGATGGTTCGGGGAGCACTGGTATTAATGCAGGGCGTTTGGACTAGAAATTTGTACAAGCTACAAGGTAGTACTGTTATTGATGGGTGTAATAGTTCTATGGTTACTGAAAGTGGAGTGGAAACCTTAGCTGTCTCTAGAGAAAAGACCATGTTATGGCATCAAAGGCTTAGACATATTGGAGAGAACGGCCTTCGGATACTACATAGAAATGGTATTGAAAAGTATGTCTAATTTCTCTCTAGATTTTGATTTCTGCGAACATTTTGTATATGGGAAGTATAATCGGGTGAGTTTTCCTTCTGGTGCTAAGAGGGCGAACAAGATATTAGAACTTGTGCACGGTGATGTGTTTGGACCTGTGTCAGTTCCATCACTGGGAAAGTCTGTGTACTATGTTTCATTCATAGATGACTTCTCAAGGAATACATGGATATATTTCTTGAGGAATAAATATGAAGTCTTTGACAAATTTAAAGAATTTAAGGCTCTGGTGGAAAACCAGACAGAGAAGAAGATAAAGGCGTTGAGGACAGATAATGGTGGGGAGTTTTGTAAGAAGGAATTTGAAGAGTTCTGTAAGAAGTGTGGTATAGCACGGCAGAAGACTACTCCATACACACCCTCGACGGCGGAGTTGCGAAGAATAGACACAACAACGATGGAAAGAAAGAAGCATGCTCACTGGTACAGTTGGAGCAAAGTGCAGGCGGGAAATAGGTGGAAGCGCATGCTATCTAGTTAACAGATCACCTTCATCAGTGTTGGAGGATAAGACTCCACATGAGGTATGGACCGGTAAGAAACCCTCTCTTTCACATCTAAGGGTATTTGGATGTGATGCATATGTACATGTTCCAAAGGAGAAAAGGACCAAGTTGGATAATAAATCTAAAAAGTGCATCTTTATTGGGTATAAGGATGGTTTAAAGGGTTACAAGCTTTGGAACCCAGAAACAAGGAAGGTTGTGTACAGCCGAGATGTGGTGTTTAGAGAAGTGAAAGATGTTGTTAAACATGAAGTCCTACCAAAGCAACCTGAGAAGATAGAGTTTGAGCTAAAGGAGGATGAATCAGACTCTACAACAAAAGAAGACTCAGAAGAAGAAGAGCCACAAACTCCAGCTTTGAGAAGATTAGTTCGGGAAAGAAGGCAACCAGAAAGTTATAGTCCATCTGCTTTCTGTTCAGGTTTTGCCTTAACTATAACTGATGATGAACCCAAAACTGTCAGGGAGGCAGTAGATTCAGAGGATGGAAAACTCTGGAAGGAGGCCATGGTTGATGAAATGGCATCCTTGCAAAAAAATGATGCATGGGATTTGGTGGAGTTGCCGGCTGGAAGGAAGCCCATTGGGAGCAAATGGGTGTTTAAGAAAAAGATGAATGTATAAGGCAAGGTGGAGAAATACAAAGCTCGGTTGGTATGGTTATTCTAAGTGTTGGGAATTGATTTTGAGTGATATTTTTTTCTCATATTTTGGTCTTCTATTATATTACTTTTATGTTTACATTCTTTGCGCATTTGATTTGAGATAGAACGGATATGGATGTGAAGGTAACATTTCTTCCTTTGGGGATCTAGAAAAGGGAAGATATACATGAAGCAACTTTGAAGATATTTATGGTGAAGGAGTAGAAAAGAGCGGTGTCTTGAGGTTGAAGAATCTCTTGTATGGGTTAAGAGGAGTCACAGGGATGTGGTATTAGAAATTTGATACCTATATACGAGGACCGTTCAACAAAAGCAAAAGGAGGATCTTGTGTTTAGCGCAATTTCAATGGTGATCGTATTGTTATTTGGTCTTGTATGTGGATGATATGTTCTTGATTGGAAATGACAAAGAAATTATCCAAGATTTGAAGACCCAACTGTTCTCCAAATTCGACATGAAGGATCTTGGTGCTGCAAACTATATTTTGGGCATGGAAATTAAGAGAGATCGGGCAAAGAGGAAGCTCTGGTTAAACCAGAGGAAGTATGTCGAGACTATATTGCGGAGGTTCAATATGCAGGATAGTAAACCGGTGAAGGTTCCTATTCCTGTAGGTGTAAAGCTGTCTGCTGAACAGTGTCCCAAGACACAAGAAGAAGAGGAGGATATGTCCCGTGTTCCATATGCAAGTGCAGTGGGTAGCCTGATGTATGCAATGGTCTGTACTAGACCAGAAATTACACATGCAGTGGGATTATTGAGCATGTTTATGTCAAACCCAGGGAAGGAGCATTGGACAGCAGTGAAGCGGGTTTTCAGATATTTACGTGGCACTAGTGATTATGGCTTGTGCTACCAAGGAAGACCAGGATTAGAAAGAATGTTGGACATTCGTGGTTTTGTTGATGCAGACTGGGCTGGAGATCTGGACCAAAGAAGATCTACAAGTGGGTATGTGTTTAGCCTGTTTGGAGGCGCAGTCAGTTGGATGAGTAAAAGACAGTCTGTAGTGGCTCTTTCAACTACAGAGGCAGAATACATAGCAGCCACTCATGCAAGCAAGGAAGCAGTTTGGTTGCAGAGATTGTGTTCAAGTATGGGGTTGGTACAACAAGCTATAATGATAGACTGTGATAGCCAAAGTGAAATTTTCTTGGCTAAGAACCATGCTTATCATTCAAAGACAAATCACATTGATGTTCAATATCACTTTGTTAGAGATATGGTTGAGGCTAAAAGGGTGTTGCTGGTAAAGGTGGACACTTTGAAGAATGTTGCAGATGCATTGATGAAGTCTGTGAGCACTCAGAAGTTCTCTTGGTGTAGAGAAATAATGGGTGTTGAAGAATTGGCCCAATGACTAAGCTCTCCTGTGGCCCCCTGTGGAAAGAAAAAAACAAGTGGGAGAATGTTGGGTATGTGTTATATTCTTTCCACAACTAGATCCACGTGCTGTACGCTGCACCGGGCGCAGCAGGGGGGTCATAGGGGGGCGGCAGCCCCCCCTGTCTGGGTCCGGGGCAGTGGCCCGGCAAAAAATTTTTTGGTATGCGGTCCCACTCATAGGCGAACCCACCCATGTTTTGTGCATGAGTTTGCACATGGTTTTTTGGGGTATGATGGTTTTCGACCCCTGGTATTTTGTAGATCCGGTCAAGGGAACTACGGTTATGTTCTAATCCAGGGTTAATGGATTGGGGTTTATGTATGCTTCGACATGTATATATATGTGTTGTAACACTAAAAGGAATATAATGAAAAATCAAGCTAGTTGTCCCGATTTGGGATCCAGGGGAAAATCTCTATGTTTATCTGTTTTATGTTTTATGCTCTCGCTATTGTTTATTTTCTGTTATAAGATTCGTGTGTAGATAATTTCTGTTCAGGGTTAAAACCTACAACATGTAACAACATGTAACCAAGCATACACGGACAACACATGTAAGCACTTGAAATGTATAAACAACACGTAACCAGTCATACACTCATGATGACAAATTCTACAACAAAAACATCCTCTTCCACATGGCGACATCACAAGAATCATGACTAACACGATGATTATAAAACAAGCATACATACTGCAAGGGTGATTAGCACACAAGAAACAAACATGATTTCATGACCAACACACACCGCCCATCCAGTCCAAGAAGTGAATCATGCTCAGATACCACTTTGTAACACCCTCCTCCCACATATACCCAAGTAACTAGACAAATGGGTTAAACATGTGATGAAGATTTAATATGATCTGATTGAACCTCCTAGGTGACCTTAAGAGAGTGGAGCTAATGGAAACACATCAAACATACCTTCCACATCATAAACAAAACTCCCAGGAGCTAACCCAACCACTCAAGCCTCTAGCCCCTAGGTCCCACTGAGGTTTTTGACCTCAAATCCCTGGACGCTCCCACAGTATATGCATGGGTTTGTCTGGGAGGCTCCGGATGCTACCACAACATATGCATGCATGCGTCCAGGGAAATTTTCCCACAAACCTATGCCAACATCCCCATGATTTGAGCCATTTTTCAGGCGTAGAGCCCGGGTCATTTCCTAGAACTCAATGACAAGTTCATAAATTAAATATAACAATGAAACAATGTTGCACAAGAAAAGAATCGAACAAGGACTTGACTTGACCCCTACTAGCCATGACAGGAATTTCGTCAAACATGTCACATGGATGTAATCTACATGTTTAAATAACAGATATTAGCATAGGAACCTCATATTTGTATGAGAATCATTAAGAATAATTGTTTCTACATCACATGAACCGCATTATTGTATATTTATGCATAGATACAATGTTCAATTAATTACGAATCAAAACATGATGAGAGCCATAATTCATCACCATCATAAAACTCAGTCATAACCAACATATAAGAAACATAAATGAAAACAACATAACAACCATATAATCCACAGAATAACAAGAATATTTACCCATCAATATAAGGGGAAAATAGATCTTATTTCCATGAGAAAAATTCAACCAAGTCTGGGACTTCTAAGTTCCACCTCACCGTAGACATGCCTGAGAAAAATCTATCTTCAGCCATTCACCCTTGCGCCATATTCCAAGCATGAATGTGGGATGTCATAAACCAAATCCATTGAAACCAAACCAGGGCTTCCATAGTCCAAACCACCTCAACCCTCAACTAGTGATTCCACCTCACGGTCGGACATCACAACCATCACCAGATTTGTTATGAAACCAGCTCAAAAAATAATAGAAATAGTAGAGCAACGACTTAAAAATATCCTCTTCAAGGGGGACACCTCCTTTAATTTACATAAATGAACAATTTTTGGATGATTCAAATGACAAAACATCATTTCAATATTTAGGAGTATAAGGGACCACAATATAATCAGAGATGACATAACAATAATAATGTAAGGGCAGAACAATAGTTGGATTTTATGGAGCACAATAATAAAAACATGGGGACTACATGGGAAAAAATAAATAAATAAGAGGGCTACACTAAAAATAATAATAAGGGGCTACACTAGTATTATAGGGATATAACATGCCCCTCTCCTTCAAAATAGTGTTGTCATAAATTACTCAGTACTTTTGTATGCTTCTGTATAAACTTATCATCCTCCCATGTCGAATCTTCAGTGGGTCAGTTCTTCCACTTGATGAGATAATCTAAAATCAATCAATTTCATAGTTGTCTAGTTCTTTTTACATGATTGCTTCAGGTTCCAATATTATTTTTCCTTCCTCGTCAAGTTCTGGAAATAGTGTTTGAACTGGAAGCTTGTCACCTATAACCTTCTTTAAGCCTGAAATACGGAAAAAAGGGTTCACTCGGGAAGGTCCATAAAGCTCCAATTTGTATGTCATAGTATCAATCGTTTGCAACACCTTGTAAGTACCATAGTACTTTAGTTATAATTTACTATCCTTCTTATATTTCTTTAGGTTCATTTATTTTTATGGTTGTAACCGTAAAAATACCCAGTCACCTACATCAAAACTTATTATGTTATGATGCTGATATGCATGTTGTTTCATTCGATTTTGTGCCAAATTGAGGTTATCCTTTAAGAGTTGGAGAAGTTGTTGTTGATGCTCGATGTGATATTCCACTGCTTGAACTTTATAATTGTCTCTTAAATATGATGTGATGGATAGTGGATGGTATCCATAAATGGGGTCATTTTTGTTGTAGTGCGGAACGAAGTGTTATACCACTCTTCAGCCAAAGGTAACCAATTCACCCATTGTGTCTTCTTATCATATACAAAGCAACAAAGATATCCTTCCAAACATTTTTTCACTATATAAATTTTCCCATCAGATTGGGGATGATAAGATGAGCTATGAGCTAATTGAGTACCTAGAAAAGAAAATAATTACATCCAAAAATTTCCAGTTAAAATTGGACCTCTTACGCTTACAATAATCTTTTGGTTTCTATGTAGTTTTTGAATTGTTTCCTCAAATGCAATAGAAATTGCAATGGCTTTAAATGGATGAGATAATTCACAAAACTGTGCATACTTGGTAAGTCTATCAACTACCTCTTGTACTCCAAAGAAACGTTTGGAGGGTTTTGCATATAATTGTTTCTCTTCCAATAGTTTGAGTACCCTGTCAATGTGTTGAACATGATCCTTCCAAGATTTGTTGTAGATTAGTATATCATCAAAGAATACTAACAAAAAAAATATAAGGAAGGTTTTGAAAATGGAATTCATCAAACCTTGAAATGTAGAAGGTGCATTGGTAAGGCCAAAAGGCATGACCAAAAATTCATAATGTCCCTCATGAGTTATAAATGATGTTTTCGGAATTTTTTTAGTCTTCATTCAAATTTGATAATATCCTAAACGAATATAAAACTTGGTGAAGTAAATTGCTCCATGTAATTCATCCAATAATTCATCGATGACAGGAATGGGAAATTTATCTTTAATAATGAGCTTGTTGAGCTCCCTATAATATAGAAACATGTGCCATGACCCATCCTTCTTGTGCACCAATATTATTGGAGCCAAGAAATAAATTTGACTAGGTTGAATTATACTAGCCTCTATCGTTTCTGCAACCATATGTTCAATTTCACTCTTTTGGGCATATGGATATCTGTAAGGCCTGATGTTTTGAGGAATAATTCTTGGAATCAAATGAATAGCATGATAATGATCATGAATAGGTGGGAGGCCTTTGGGAGTCTCAAATACCTTGAAATGATTGTCCAAGACTTTATGGATATTTGGAGAAATAGATGATTTCGATGTTTATACCTCTAGTGAGGATAATTGTGCAATTAATCCAAAATTTTATTTCTATATAAAATTTATCATGCAGTTAGAGCTAATTATCTTTTGTGGTTTCCCTTTAATACCCATTAATTCAACTTCATTTCCTTCCGAAAAAAATTTCAAGAAAAGTTCTTGAAAATTAAAAGCTATCATACCCAAAGATTGTAACCATTGGACTCCTAGTACATCATCAGCAACACATATTGGAATGGAGAGCATTGGACTATTCAATAGATATTCCCCCATGGTTAGCTTGATATTATGGCACTTTCCAAAGAAATTTATATTTCCTCCATTTGCAACCATCACTTGACACTCTGGTCTTTGGTATAAGAAGAAATCCAATTCCTTGGCTACCTTACAACGAATACAATTATGGGTACTACCTGAATCAATCAACATTATTATATTTTTATTCTTGATATGTCCTTCTATATTGAGGTTTTCAAGACCGGTAATTCCTTCCAATGCATTACAGGATATGGTAGGATTATTTTCTACTTTCTCTAGGGTTGGATCCTGGTGTATATCATCTTATTTTGAAGTTTCTTCTTCCTTTTCTTCCTCCTCTTCACAATCTATTTAAAATAATTTATTCTCAACACACTTATGACCTTTAGTGTATTTTCTGTAGAAAATCCATTTTTCTCTTTTTTCTTCCAATTATTATGGTGTCAAGCTTATAGGTTGTGGAAGGCTAGGAGTGGTAACACTTCCATAGTTACAGTTGTGAGTGGTATGCTTCCTTGTTGACATAATTTTTCTTTTAATTTTTCTTCCCAAACTGAATGTCTTCTCCAATGAATCAGGTTCCCAAAGGTGCACCTCATGTTGGATTTTATCCTTTAAATTCCCCATGAATTCATCAATCCTATGATCTTCTCGAATATCATTTACCCTTATATTCGATTTTTGGAAGTCTTAAATGTGCTATGCCATTGATCCCTTTTGTGTGAGATTTATCAATTGGATAAAGAAGTTGTTTCTCTTTGTATCCTCATAATGTACTATCATTTCCTCTGTAAAATTTGACCAAGTGACAAGTGATTTATGAGAAAAAATCCATTGATACTATACAAATTGATTGGGTTCTAAATATAAAGTTACAATGAGTACCCTTTCTGTGTGTTGCACATTATGGAGATCAAAATATTGCTCCATCTATAGTATACATGTTATATGATCCTTTCCATCAAACTTCCTCATATAAATATTTGGAATATGGTGGGTCTTCAATCCAACAGTAGAGGCTATGAAATCATGATTAAAATTTCTTTTTTTCTCATCATGAGTTTCATTTAATACCTTTTGGTCATTAGGAATCATTTCTTGTAGCAACTTTGTCAAACTTGTTTTTAAACTATTCCTCAAATCTTCTATGTTTCCTTTCATTTTTTCTTCTATACCATACAAATTAGCTTTCATGTCATCCTTCAAACCTTCCATGTCTGATTTTAAACTATTCATGTCGCCTTTTAAACAATCCATGTCCCCTTTTAGTTCATTTTTGTTTATTCTTTGTGATTAATTTTGAGATATCATGTTGCAATTATTCCTCTTCAAAGGTCATAGTAGAGCTTTTTGAGGGCTTAATCGGTGTGGAATTATTGTGTTTGGGGGGGACTTTATTACCCAATACTGATATCTATGCTTCAATATTCCTTTTGAATCACTTCAAACTGATTTTTCAAACAAAATTTATGCAATTAAAAAAAAAAAAAAACAATACACACCTTCTTCTTACTTTTAGGAGCTCAATCTTGAAATAGTTGTAAATGCGTAATTTCAAATCTCCAAGGTATGAAATTTTTTCTTGTTGTATCCCTCTGAATCTAATTTCCAACCCCATAAGTTAGATAGATATTGGAGTCTTCAACAAATAGTTATGCCTTATCTCCCATGATGAACTAATTATAGACTATTTCGGTAGAGAAAACTTGTATAGAATTCTAGGTGTCACTTTTTTTGCCTTTGACACTGAAATTGCTAAAAAAAACTAAATTTTGTGTACTTTTAGCCACTTTTTACAAAATTCAAATCTGATGCCTAAAACGAAATTTATGATGATTTTCTCTAGGTCACATGTTTGAGACTGAATTTTGGAGCCTACAAAAACCCTAAATTTCCTGGATCATATCTCTGAAAATATAGAGAACCAATATCTGAAATTTTTACACAAAGTTCACCAAGATTTCGGCTCCACCTGGTCTAAATATGAACTTCTGAAGGCTCGTAGAAAAAAATGTTATAGTGAAAATTTCAATATGACTTGTTTGAAGAAGAAAAACCCTAGAATCCAAAGCTTTGATACCAAATTTTATGCAACCAACTCACAAAAAAATAGAAATAGTAGATTAATGACTTAAAAAATATCCTCTTCAAGGGGGAAACCTCCTCTAAATTACATAAATGAAAAATTCTTGGATAATTCAAATGAAAAAACCTCCTTTCTATTTATAGGAGTCTAAGGGGTCACAATATAATCATATCTGACATAACAATAATAATGTAAGGGCACAACAATAACAATAGTGGCCTTCTATGGGGCATAATAATAAAAATATGGGGACTACATGGGCACAAAAATACTAATAATGGGGTTACACTAACAATATAAATAAGGGGCTACACTAGTATTGTAGAGACCTAACAAGATTGGTCTCCACACAAGTTGTATAGAGCTCAAGAGCGTTTATTCTAACCAAGGCTCTAGGACTAGTAACTTAACCCCAATTGTTTCTAGGCTCCAGAGTGTTTTTCCAACCAAGGATATAGGAACCTTAACTCAACCTACCTAGGGCTCCAAAGTGTTTTTCCAACCAAGGCTCCAGGACTAGTAACACAACCCAATAGCTGTATGCCGAGCTCCAGAGAATTTGTCCAACCAAGGCTCTAGGAACTAGTAACTCAACCCACAACTAAAGGGACATGAGAACCAAACACACAAAAAAAACTAAACCTACAACATCATGGATATGTAGGAAATGGAAAGGCTAGGAAAATCCACTATCAACACAGGCAATCCTCCATGCCAAATACATATCATGACCACAAAACCACATGCATACACCAAGAATGCCAAAACTAGTGAGGAAAACATACATGCAACTTGATACCTACAATCAAAACCCACTATAGTTGTTGATCATGATATTCTCTTGCACTTTCCTCCTCTTCCTTTGTCTTATTTCTCCAAATCTCCAAGTATGCCACACCGTACAAGAGTGCTCCAAGAAAACTCTAAGTATCCAATAGTATGAGAGAAAGAGAGAGAATAATGAGAGCTCCAAAAATGAACCAAAAAAAATCCATGAACTGGTCCTCAGAAGCCTTTTATTAATGAGGCCTCTATTTTCTTCATTTTTCATTATTTTCCTTCATTTTCCACCTCACATGAAAATTGTGACCTTTCACCTCCCTTTTCTTCTATTTTCATTTGTTTTCATAAATAATTGCCGATACAAGCCACTTTGCCTTTCCAAAGCCTTAGCCATTGCCTTTAACAATTTCCATAGCCATAATAAACCATACAAACACCCACACTAGAATGTTTTTCCAAAAAATTAGCTAGGAATACATGTCACATGAACTTGGTTATTATTTTTCCTTTATTAACTTTTATTACATGGAATTTTCACGAGGGATGTTACACCGGGATTCTGTAATTGTAGAGATTTTTTAATTATAATTCATAAAGAAACATAGATTCTACAACATAGATTATTAAAACCTTTTATAAGCTAAGATGACCTTGATTATGTTGAGACTGCTACAAAATGGTCACAAAAAGATAAAGGAGAGGTAAAAAAGTAGTAAAAAAGGAAACAATTTCAGACTTCAACAAGATAGGAAAGATACAAAACAGTCTTCTAGATTAGCGTTTACAAATTTATCATTGAAATATTATGCACCGGGTGGGATAAAATCATATTCGGAAATTGAATTTCATTTCAAAATTGCAACTCTATTTTAAAATCTTGGGCATGACATAGAATTTGAAATTCTATGACATCCAATGTGTATGGAAGGGCATGCCTTGTCCACCAATTGGGTTCACATCTAGACGTTAGAGTTGTAGAGTCGCTATAAAATGGAAAGAGTTATGAAAGTGTTGAATCCCAAAAATCCATGATATGTATGATCATAATAATTGTTCAAATTGATGATAAGAGCATGCACTAAATGAATTATCGGCTTAGTGTACGCTGGTTAATGGAGCATAGAATGGTTATTTTAGATAGTAGGCAGATAAAGAAGGAAGTATACTTATGTAATGCACGAAAGGGCTATCATGATGACCTAGACCTCACCGAAGAGACACCAAGGAAGAAGGCATGAAACATTAGTGATCGATAAACGAAGGATAAGGATGACGTTTCCAAACAGATGAAAATGGATCCTGAATTGGAGCTTCAGCTCCGAAATAATTTGCACCCTTATCTTTCTCTTTTTGGGGTTTTGCAAATTTACACTACTGTGAAGGTATATGGATTAAATTTTTATAGTATATTAGTTAGTTGTCATAGGTATAGAAAAAAATTATGGGCATGTAAAAATAATACATCATAAAGGTAAGCTAAATATTTTATAATTTTTGGCCTAGAAACCAAATTTTGTTCATAATATAAAATTGTGACTATCTATTTATTTAAAAAAATAACATTTGTAAAATAATAATTTTAATAATCTATCACTATACTCATTTCATTAATTTGTATGCTTCACTTTTTCATAATCTCTAATATCTATCAATCTATATGTAAAATAAAAACTAAAACCTTTTTTAGAAGACTAAAAATTTTCTTAAATAATATCATAGATAATTGTATCAATATATAATAATTTAATGTCAATTCTCAGTAGCAAAACTAGTTGAGGATGGGCCTCGTGAGCAAGGCAACCTAGGATCAAACCTCACAAGGGGTGGTTGTGCCCTGTTCTAGTGGGAAGAGACATGCTAAAAAATCCAGTCAGCATAGGGTTGGTGTGGCCTACGCTAAGTGCGATCCCCGGGTGAATTTGATGGATTAGATGCCCCTGGGCCGTGTCTCCTCAAGCCACAAGTCAAACTTCGAGGATCACAAACAACTTGACAAACAACAAATATATATAATATTTTAATAAATAAATATATATATATATATATATATATATATATATATATATATATATATATATATATATATATATATATATATCATTTTTTTCATTATTTTATATATCATCACATAAATATATAAATAATACATATTTATGCATTTATTTATTTTTAAAAGAATAAAAAATAGTAACAAATTATTAAATGCTCCACGGAAATAGTCAAAAGATATTTATGCATCAAAGATTCATTTAACCATAGATAAAAGTTATAACAAATAATGCTCAGTGCTTGTGGTAAGGATAAATGCTTGAACCATAATAAGGTGGTATTATGAAGAGATCTTTGGATTATCTACAGTATGATCAAACAATGGTCGACGTTTCGAATCCCAACGGGGATCCATCTTCAGGATGAGATGTTTGAATGAAAAGTGAAAGAAGGATGTAGAGTGATAGGTTTATATATAGTGAAGGATAAGAGGAAGAGCCGACAAAATAACAAATATTTTTATTTATAATTTAAGTTTTATTATCTTGTTATAATTATTTATAATTATTTAATCATATTTTTAATTTTATTTGCTATAATAATAATTATTAATAAATCAAATTGTAAGTGATCTAAAGTCATCGAAAAAAAATTATTTAATAAAATTCTTATAATATCATATTCATTTTCTTAATAATAATTATTTATTTAATAAAATTCTTAAATTTTTATTTTTTTTATAAATTAAAAAAAAAATTGCTTGCTTAATTATAAGTGTTTTAAATATTTAATTTTTTTATATAATAATTTGCTTAAATTAATTTAATTAATAATATAAGGATTAAATCCTAATTATAATTTTAAATTAAAAACCCTAAATATGAGAATCCTAACAATTCTAAAAAATTAAAAAATATTAAATAATTAATAAAATTAATATAATAAAAATAAATAATAGCTTCATTTAATTAACATTCATTATTTCAAACAAATAAATGAATGTAAATAAATTTAGCTATTATCTATAATTATTATAAGCTACTTCGATTAATAATTATTGATTCTATTAACATTCAATCCTCGTTAATCTAAGGCTAAAAATGATCATTAAATATAATTTATTATTATTTTTATTATTCTTCAAAAAACTTTAGATACTAATAATAATTATTAATTAATTAATTTTTATTGATAGAAAATAAAAATTAATTAAAAAGGATAATTATTAAAAGTAAATAATATAATTAGATGCTTGCAAAGACCAAACCCTAAAAAATCCAGATGGAGGAGAAGTAAACCTGTGATACAGTACCTGGGAAGAAGACGAGCTCTAGGAGCACATCTATCAAATTAGAGGACCAGTTCATCCTAGTGTGGGTGTTAATTTTAGTTCTTATGGCTAAGGAAATTGGCAAAGGCAATGGCAAAGGATTTGGAAAGGAAAAATATAATTTTTGGGAATTTATTTATGAAAATAATGGAAATCAGGAGAAAAAGAAGGTGCAATGTGAAAGGTTGCATGAGAGGAGGAAAATGAAGGAAAAAAATGGAAAATGAATAAAATAAAGGCTTCATTAATAAGAAGGATTCAGAGGATCAATTGGTACCTTTTTCAGTTCATTTTTGGAGCTATCTCTCTATTGTCTCTCTCTCACCCTCTTGGGAACTTAGATTTTTCTTGGAGCAGTTCAACATTGGATCAAGAAAGGAAAAAAAGGAAAAGAGGAAGAAAAAAATAAGCAAGGAAGATAAGGATCAAGCAGCTACAACGTGTTTACCTGCAAGTATCGATTTTCATGTGTGATTTCCTTGCTATATTTTGGCATGCATGGTTATGCATGTGTGTTCTTGGTTCTCTTGTTATCACTAGCATGGGTTTTTCCAGGTGTGACAATGTTCTTCAACCTTACCTTGCCATTTCTGGATAGTCATAGTGTGATGGGGTTCTCATGTTTTGGTTAAGATGGATTGTTGGATGGATTCAAAATTGAGTGAGGTGGATCTATTAATGAAAGAGTGATCCCTGAACTGAATTGTGGATTGTGGTAAATCCACTGGCCTAGTAATCCCTGAACCAGAAAATGGGTTGCAATAAAGCCATGTATTGTGTGCCTTGGTGGGCTTATGAATCCTTGACTGGTCAATGACAGGATATACGATAAAGACTAGAGGCGGTGTCCATTTATCAAGCCTAGGAATCCTTGGCCGGTGAATGGTGGGATATACGATAAATATTGGATGTTGGTGTCTTGATTATTTCCTAATAATCCTTGGATGACACTATGGGTTGTGTTAAATCATAGAGACTAGGAGACAAGAAAGTTACTCACAGTGTAGGTGGATAAAATTGATGGAATCCATGCTTGTTTATGGCCTAGTGATCTGATGAGGATTGTGGTAAAGCCTAGTTCTATTCATGAGGGTGAGGTGGTTTAGCCTTGAGAAGACCTAGTTGATGTGTTTGGTTTTGAGTCCCACATTAATGCTTGGAATATGGCACAGGGGTGATTGGCTGAAGAGATATTTTTTTCAACCAATCTATGGTCAGGTGGAACGTGGAAGTCCCATATCAGGTTGGATTTTTCATTCATTAATAAGAGTTCCTTTCCTTGGAATTTTATGTTCAAATGTATTGGTTCATATGTGGCATTTATGGTTTTTGGATCCTCATTATTTTTTTGTTTATATGCTCATTATGAATATGTTTCATGATAGTTATAATGTATGGTTCTCATCATGTTTTTATTCGTAAATGAATGAGAAATGAATATATGACCTAATAGATGATAATGTAGCTAATGGGATAAGACATCAATTCTTCTTAGCGATTATCAGATGATTATGAGACCCATATTCTCAGATTTGTTATTATGGCCTATAAAATGCATATTTGTGATATGGTTAACCAAATTCTTGTCATGGCTAGTACGGTTCCATTCAAGTATTTGTTCAATTGCTTGCATTTGTATCATTGTTTTTATGTTACTTTTCATTTATGGAAGTTTCATGAGTTTTTGGGCAGCGACTGGGTTCTAGCCCTGGAAAATAGCCTTAAATCTCATAGTAGTTGGCATAGCATTGGTAGAAAAAGACTACAACCATACTTAAGCGGGCTCATGGGAGCGACTCGGGTCTTGGTCACATGGATGCCTTGGAAAGGGAGCATCTGGGGGTTTAATTCCTTGAAAAGTTGAAGGGTGGGTTAGCTCATGGAGGTTATGTAGGATATGTAGAAGATCAGGTTTGTTGTGATGTGTCATTCTGACTTCCTTAACTGTACATGGGGAGATGAATCAGATCAGAGTATCCACTCATCACATGTTTACCATGGTTGGCTAGTTACTTGAGTAGATGTGGGAGGATGTGGTATCAGAGTGGTATCATAGCATGGTCCACCACTTGGACTGGATGGGAGGTGTGTTGGTCATACATTCATTTCGTTTGCATATGTGTTCTTATGCTAGTGGTCTATGTACTATTTTTGTATGCATGAAGTTGGTTATGGTATTAGTAGTGTCACCATGCGAAAGTTGATGGTGTTGTTGCTGAATTTAATTGTTGTGAATGTATGTTGGTTATGAACTATTTATGCATTTCAATACTTGTATGTAATGTGTATTCATGTGTGTCATACATATGTTGTTATGCATGCATTATTTCTAGTTGGTGTTATGGTTGAATTATCATGCATGGTAACTGGACAATGGTTGAAATGATGATTATATGTTGACTTAATTATGCTTACACACACACACACACAGATATATATATATATATATATATATATATATATATATATCTTGTGCTATTTTGGTCAGTCTTGCAGACGATATATGCTCCCCAAATTATACTAAGGTACATTGGTTTGTTTTTTATTTGGTTTAGCTAACATATTATGCCTTGCAGGAGGAGATAAAGATAACTAGCAAGATGGTAGACTACATAGATTCTCCCTATGAATCAGATGAGTAGTGTGGTGGTGGGAACTGTTTTGACTTACCACACACATTGAGGAATTTAAAGGAAGAAATAAGGAGTTGTAAATCAGATAATGACATAATCATGCAGACACATGAGAAACAAGTAGAAGTCAATGCAGTAATTCTTCAGATTTTTTTAGAGACAGGGGCGACCCCCTAATCAACTATGGACAGCAGGGAAAAACTAATGGGGCATATGGGAGTAGGTCTCTTGGTGGTCACAGGTCATATAGAGATAACACAATCAGAGACGGTAGATTCTTGGATAATCCAGATAGGAGAGGTGATGGACATGGGTACTATTCTAGTTCTAGTTTTGACAAACACTATGATCATCATTGTTATCACACTTACAGGAGGAGTGACAGGGGATACTTATCAAATGAGTTTAAGAAATCGAAGCCACCTACATTTGATGGAGAGTTGAAGAAGCCTGAGGATCAATATGTTTGGTTAATTTACATGAAGAAGTTCTTTGAACTGCATGAGTAAACAGAGAATATGAAGACCATAATAACTATCTTTATCCTCAAAGGGAAAGTAGATATCTGGTGGGAATATGTAAAATGGGTTAGAGATCTCACAACCAAGGACTTGATTTGACATGAATTCCAGACGATATTCAGAAATAAGTACTTGTCAGAAAGGTACTACGACAACAAATCCATGAGATTCTATGATCTTAAAATGGGATCGATGACATATGAGGAATATACGACCAAGTTCTTGGATATTTTGAGGTATGTACCGTATATTAAATATGAAAATGCTAAAGTTTAGAGATTTTTCAGCAGATTTCCATTAAATTTTAAATATTGGATTGGGTATTATTAGCCTTGGTCACTTGAGGAAGTTATTGGGAAACTGAAGCACTATTATGAGCAGTCAAAGTGTAAGAATGAATCTCAGTGAGGATGATGGAAAGGGAAAGATAAGGGTAAAGGTAAATGGCAGCTGAAAAGAACAAGGCCTCAGAATGTAGAAGAGAAAGAGAATGTTGCACCATATAAGAAGTTCAATGCAGCTAGACAGGGACATGGGTGACAAAAACATAATAGAGGTGATGGTACACGAAGGTTGGAGTGTTGTAAATGTGGTAAGGAGCATATTAAAATGTATTGTACGCAAAATCAGGGTGGTATACCTCAGATATATATTGCATAGGAGGCACATAATGTTGGGGATGTTGGGAAAATAATTCCTTGTATATATGCAACGTTGGATAATAGGAAGGAAGATCATCAGACATCTATCATTGAGATAGATGATAATATTTGTGATCAACCTTTTTCTATTTTGATTAACCCTAGATCTAATTATAGTAATGTTAAACCTAATTTGGTGAATAAGTGTGGTTTGAATAAACAAGTGAATGCATATTCTTGGTTAGTGCAGTTGGCTACAGGTACCAAGAAGAGATTTCATCATTGAGTAAGATCTTGTGCATTTGAGTTGAATGGTATGCCTACATTAGTAAATTTGAATGTATTACCGTTCAGGTCATATAGTATGATTTTGGGTATGTATATATTCATATGACTAAGGTGGAATGTTATGAAAAATCCATTGAGTGCTTGGATGAAAATGGGGAGCATAGAATCTTACAGGGTAAGAAGAAAGCAACATTAGTTAGGATGGTGACAGCTATGCAGGAAAAGAGTAGTCACAGAAAATGGTGTGTGTTATTTTCATTGCACATTTCTAGTGATAAAGATAAGGAGGATGGGGATGCACAGATATTGAGTTGGTACCAGGGGTAGCACTAGCATCAAAGGCATCGTACAAAATGAGCACTCCAGAGTTAGTAGATATGAAGTTGCAGTTGAAAGAAATGCTTGACAATGGATAGATTAGACCAAGTGTATCATCGTGGGGTGCACCGATCTTGATTGTGAAGAAGAAGGATGGTACTCTTAGGTTATGCATTGAATACAGGAAGATGAACAAGGTCACCATTAAGAAAATGTATATTTTTCCAAGGATTGATGACTTATTCAATTAGCTAAAGGGAGCAACAGTGTTCTCGAAGACTGATTTGAGATCTGGGTATCATTAGGTATGGATTAAAGAAGAGGACATATATAAGAAAACTTTCCATACCAGGTATGGTCATTATGAGTTTGTTGTAGTTCCATTTGGTTTGACCAATGCTCCATCTATCTTTATGTTCTTGATTAATAGTGTGTTGCGTCCTTATCTGAACAAGTTTGTTATTGTATTCATTGATGACATCTTGATATATTCTAAGAATAACGAATATCATGTTGATTAATTAGTGACGGTGTTGATATTTTTGAGAGAGAATCAATTGTATGCTAAGCTCAGTAAATGCAGTTTCTTTCAGACAAAGGTACATTACTTGGGGCATGTGGTCTCCAAGGAGGGCATAACAATGGATCCAAGGAAGATAATGGATATCATGAAGTGGGAAGATCCTAGAAACATGGATGATGTAAGATCATTTATGCGGTTAGAAGGATATTATAGGAGGTTCATCAGGAATTTATCCTAGATCTCATATCCTATTATGTCATTGTAGAGGAAAGGTAAGAAATTTGAATGGACAAACGAATATGCAACAAGTTTTGAATATTTGTAGTATTTGTTGACAAATTATCCAGTGTTAAAGATTATAGATCCCAACAAACAGTTTGTAATGTGTACATATACTTGCAAGATAGGACTTGTTGGAGTCCTTATGTAGGAAGGATAGGTAGTATGCAATGATTCACGGAAAATAAATGGCCATGAGTAGAACTATCTGATGCATGATCTTGAATTTGCAACGATCATTCATGCATTGAAGGTGTGGAGGCACTATCTTCTTGGGAGGAGGTTTGTATTGATGAGTGATCATAGTGGGTTGAGATATTTTTTTGACCAGCCGAATCTAAATTCCAAGTAAACTAGATGGTTGGGCATAATTATCGAGTTTGAATTTGGTATCAGGTTGATCAGAGGCTCAGTATTTAGCTAAACATCAAAGTTCTCATAAATGCTCCAAACTAGAACAACTAGATATATCTCTTCACGAGGATTTCAACGCAACTCGTTTCATCAAAATCTAAGTTCGTATGAGTAAGTTATGGTATGTTGTTTTTTTTCTCAAACAGGTAAAAATTGTGTAGAACGGTGACAGACTAATGCCTTGGCAGTCCAGTCAGCACCTCAAGGATCCTCAGGGAATATTATCCAAATTTCAGCCAATGACACTATGACAAGTGTCATCATCATATTTTCCAATGTTTCTTAGGGAAGTTGAATTTTTCCTCCTAATCCTAAGTTTGAAATTTTATCTACGGTGGATTATTATTTATATGGTGAATTTTAGGCCAATGGAGAAGGGCCATGTGGCACAGCCGGAGGCTTCCATGTGCCCTCGCCCATGGAATGTTATGTTTCATATATTCCAAGTTGTAATGTTGTGACTTAACTATATTTGAAGTCTAGCTATCTAAACCGACGCACAGGTCAAATTAGTGGACAATGGCTAAACTAGCAGCAAAGGCACATATGCATATAATCCAAAGTTTTTAAACTTTGCATATGGTTTATATATATATATATATATATATATATATTGCCACAAAATATTATGGCGGGGTTCGGGGTCGAACCCACAACCACCCACACTATAGTTCCAACGCTTACCGTTATGTCATCTACCATGATCCTTACCTGTTATGTCCCTATATTACTATTATAGTCCCTTACTGTTGTTAGTGTAACCCCCTTATTATTATTATTGTACCCTTGTAACCCCCATATTGTTATTATTGTGCCCTTAAATTATTATTGTTAGGTCGGCTAGGATTACATTGTGGCCCCACTAGGATTACATTATGGCCCCATGGACTCCTATATATATAGAAAGGAGGTTTTGTAAATTGTATCATCCAAGAATTGCTCATTTATGTAATGTGTTGGAGGTTTCCCCCTCGAAGTTGCTTATTTCTAAGGCGTTGATATCTCTTTTCTTCTATTTTTGGAGCTGGTTACACAACATTTGGTATCAGAGGTTTGGATTCTAGGGTTTCGCTGCTTTAAACAGGTCATCGTGGAATTTTCGCTATAATGTTTTTTCTACGAAGGTTCAGAATCTGAAATTTTTTGGGTGCCAAGCCAAAATCTTGAGGAAAATCTTCAAAAAATTTCAGAGCTTGGTTCAAAATATTTTCGGAGATATGATCTATGGAAGGTAGTGCTTTTTCAGGCTCCCAAATTTCATCTCAAAGAGGTGATCGTGGGAAAAGATTCATAACTCTCTCTCTGAGCATCGGATTGGAGTGCCGTAAACATTGGTCACAAGTACACAGACTATAGTTTCTTGGCTATCAATTTCAGAAATAAAGGACGAAAAAGTGACATGTGGCAAGTCGCACAAGTTCGCTCTACTGAACCAGTCCATAATTAGGTCATTGTGGGATATTGGACACAACGTTTTCTTGGAGAATCCAAATTAGGTCAGACCTGTGGCATTCGAAAGAGAATTTAGAGGGCTACGTTGGTACCGAAATTCAAATATTGAAGTGCTGTAATCACATATATAATCCAATTTCAATTTCGAGCTCCTCAAAAGCAAGAAAAAGGTGTGTATTTTTTTCCAAATTGCATAAGTCTTGTTTGAAGAATCAATTTGAATTGCTTCCAAGGGAATATTGTAGAATATATATCAGTATTGGGTTCTAAAATATGCCCTGTAAAAACAATTCAACGCCCATTAAGCCTTCAGAAGGCTCTACTATGACTCATGAAGATGAATAATTGCAACATGATCTATAAAAATTACAACATGATCTATCAAAATTACAAGAGCAAGTGCACCAAAATTTGCTTTTAAAAAGAGCAACAAAAAATGAAATGGAAGTTTTGAAGAAAGGCGTGGAAGCGAAGATGGACGGTTTGAAGAAAGGCATGGAAGCTAAGATGGATGGCATGGAAGCGGACATGAAAGACAACATGGAAAACATGAAGAATGATCTAAAAGCAGACATCGAAGGTTTGACAAAGTTGATACAAGAAATGTTTCCTAATGGTGAAAAGATAGTAGAAGAACCTCATGATGAGAACAAAATAAATGTTAATCGTGATTTCATAGACTCTAATGTTGGCGGGAAGAACCACCATATTCCAAAAATGGATGAGGAAGTTTGATGGAAAGGATCCTGTAACATGGATACTACAGATGGAGCAATATTTTGATCTCCATAACGTGCAAAACACACAAAAGGTACGCATTGCAACTTTACATTTAGAACAAAATACATTTGTATGGTATCAATAGCTTTGCTCCCGTAAAAAAATTGTCACTTGGTCAATTTTTACGGAGGAAATGATAGCACATTATGAGGATACAAAGAGCAACACCTTCTTTAGCCAATTGATAAATCTCAAACAAAAGGGTTTAGTGGGGCAGCACATTGAGGACTTCCAAAAATTGAATATAAGGGTAACTGATATTCCAGAGGAACACATGATTTATCTCTTCATAGGTACTCTAAAGGATAACATCCAACATGAAGTTCGTGTTTTGGAACCTGATTCATTGGAGAAGGCATTCAGGTTGGCAAGAAAAGTTGAATGTAAAATTATGGCGACAAGGAAGCCTACCACTCAATTCTATAAAGAAGAAAGTGTTGCTACGCCTAGATTTCCACAACCTACAAGGTTGACACCACAACAATTAGAAGAAAAAAGAGCAAAAGGGCTTTGCTACAGTTGTGATAGCAAATACACTAAAGGTCATAAGTGTGCTGAGAAGAAATTATTTTACATAGATTGTGAAGAGGAAGAAGAAAATGAACAAGAAGAGGATATACACCAGGAACCAGCCACAGAAGAGGAAGAAATGAATCCAACCATATCGTGTAATGCACTGGCAGGAATTACCACTCCTCAAACTCTCAAGATAAAAGGACAAATCAAGAAGAGAAAGGTAATAGTGTTGATTGATTCAGGTAGCACCCATAATTTTATTCATTGTAAGGTAACCAAGGAATTAAATTGTTTCCTATACCCAGCACCAGAATGTCAAGTGATGGTTGCAAATGGAGGAACTATAAATTTCTCTGGAAAATGCCATAATATTAAGCTAACCATGGGGGAATATGTATTGACTAGTCCAATGCTTTCCATTCCTATGGGAAGTGCTGATGTTGTACTAGGAGTACAATGGTTACAATCTTTGGGGACGGTAGCTTTTAATTTTCAAGAACTTTTCTTGAAATTTTTTTCAGAAGGAAAGGAAGTCGAATTACGGGGTATTGCAGGGAATCCGGGAAAGATAATAAGCTCTAATGTCATGAAAAAGCTTCTAAAGAAAGAACAACGAGGCGTAATTGCACAATTATGCTCACTAGAAGTTCCAACATCAAAATCATCTATTTCTGCAGATCTCCAACAAGTCTTGGACAATCATTCCAAGGTGTTTAAAACTCCCAAAGGACTCCCACCTATTCGTGATCATGATCATGCTATTCATTTGATTCCAGGAAGTGTTCCTCAAAACATCAGGCCTTATAGATATCCTTACTTCCAAAAGAGCGAAATTGAACGTATGATTGCAGAAATGTTAGAGGCGGGTATAATTCAACCTAGTCAAAGTTCTTTCTCTGCTCTTGTAGTATTGGTAAACAAGAAGGATGGATCATGGCGAATGTGTCCGGATTATAGGGAGCTCAATAAGCTCACCATTAAAGATAAATTTCCCATTCCTGTGGTTGATGAATTATTGGATGAATTACATGGAGCAATTTATTTTACCAAGTTGGATCTTCATTCAGGATATCATCAAATTAGAATGAAGACTGAAGATATTCCAAAAACAGCATTTCGAACTCATGAGGGTCATTATGAATTTTTGGTCATGCCTTTTGGCCTTACCAATGCACCTTCTACATTTCAAGGTTGATGAATTCCATTTTCAAACCCTTCCTTAGAAAATTTGTGCTAGTATTTTTTGATGATATACTAATCTACAGCAGGTCTTGGAAGGATCATGTTGAACATGTTGACAGGGTGCTCAAACTATTGCAGGAGAAACAATTATATGCAAAAAAATCCAAATGTTTCTTTGGAATACAAGAGGTGGAATATCTGGGTCATATTGTATCTCACGAGGGTGTTAAAGTAGACCCTAACAAAATTAAAGCCATTAAGGAATGGAAAGTCCCAACAACCATAAAGAAGTTGCGAGGATTTCTCGGGTTAACAGGGTATTATCGCAAGTTTGTTAAGAATTATGGGAGAATAGCAGCACCTCTAACAACATTATTGAAGAAAGATGCATTTTCATGGAATCCTAAAGCAACTAAGGCCTTTGAACATCTTAAAGAGGCAATGTGCCTAGCACCGGTCTTAGCTATGCCAGACTTCACAAAAACCTTTATTGTGGAATGTGATGCCTCAGGAAATGGAATTGGTGTTGTTTTAATGCAGGAAGGAAGACCCATTGCTTTTGAAAGTCATACAATCAAAGGAAAGTATTTACAGAAACCTATTTATGAGAAGGAAATGTTAGCAATACTGCATGCACTAAAGAAATGGAGAACTTACCTAATGGGAAGACACTTCAAGGTAAAAATTGATCTTGATAGTCTTAAACACTTTTTGGAACAAAGACTATCTTCAGAAGAGCAACAAAAATGGGTCACAAAGATGTTGGGTTATGACTTTGAAATAATCTACAAAAAAGGGAAGCTTAATGTTGTTGCAGATGCACTCTCAAGAAAGAATGAAAAGGTGGAAGCATTGCTTTGTGCCATTTCTATTATCCAACTAGATTGGATAACCGAAGCAAGAGATGAATGGAAGAAGGACAAAGATGTATGGACACTCATTCAAAAGTTGCAGCAAGATCCTAGTACATCTGATACATTTGGTTGGAAAAATGATTCCTTATGGTACAAAGATCACTTATATCTTTGTAAGAATTCCCAACTAAAACAAAAGATTCTTCTGGAATTGCACACTTCTCCTTTAGGAGGACACTCAGGATTTTTAAAAACTTACCACAGGGTGAAGAAAGAATTTTTTTGGGATGGCCTTAAATATGATATTCAAAAGTTTTTTGCGGATGTTTGGTTTACCAGCAGAATAAAGTGGAAACAATTAAGACCCCGGGACTTCTACAACCTTTATCCATTCCAAGTCAACGTTGGGGGGAGATTTCAATGGATTTTATCACGGGTTTACCTAAGTCCGAAGGAAAGAGTGTCATCATGGTGGTAATTGATAGACTTACCTCATAGCTCATCTCTCTATAATTGGTATTTGAGTAAAGCACGTGGTTAGTGGCTCTCATCACGGGTTTATTTTGGAGTAGTTGTGGGTACTCGATTAGCTCGTAGCTCATCTTATCATCCCCAATCCTATGGTCAAACTAAGATATTAAATAAATGTTTGGAAGGATATCTTCCTTTTTTTGTATCTGATAAACAAACACAATGGGTCAAGTGGTTACCTCTCGCTGAATGGTGGTATAACACTTCCTTCCATACTATAGCAAAAATGACCCCATTTATGGCACTTTATGGATATCATCCACCATCCATCACATCATCTTTAAGGGAAAATTTGAAGGTTCAATCAGTGGAAGATCACATCGAGCATCAACAAGAAGTTCTCCAACTCTTAAAGGATAACCTGAATTTGGCACAAAATCGAATGAAATAACAGGAAGATCAACATCGCAGTGAGAGAAGTTTGGATGTAGGAGATTGGGTATTTTTACCGCTACAACCATACAAACAAATGTCCCTCAGGCAAGCTAAGAAGGATAATAAATTATCGCCAAAGTACTGTGGTCCTTACAAGGTGTTGCAAAATATTGGTACTATGGCATACAAATTGGAGCTTCTTGCTTCTTCGCGAGTGCATCGAGTTTTCCATGTTTCATGCTTAAAGAAGGTTATAAGTGAAAATCTTCCAGTTCAAACAATATTGCCAAAACTTGATGAGGAAGGAAAAATCATATTGGAACCTGAAGCGGTCACGGAAACAAGAACTCGATAGCTACGAAATCGATCAATTTCAGAGTATCTCTACATCATGTGGAAGAACACCTTTGAAGATTCTACATGGGAGGATAGGGAGTCTATCTGAGAAGCACCCGAGCTACTCGAACGTGAGGACAACACTTTTGAAGGAAAGTTATGTCCCTATGTACAATTATAGTCCCTTATTGTTGTTAGTGTAACCCCCTTATTGTTATTATTGTGCACCCTTGTAACCCTTATTATTATTGTGCCCTTAGGGTATTATTGTTAGATGGCTAGGATTACATTGTGGCCCCACTAGGATTACATTATGGCCCCATGGAATCCTATATATAGAAAGGAGGTTTTGTAAATTGTATCATCCAAGAATTGTTCATTTATGTAATGTATTAGAGGTTTCCCCTTGAAGTGGCTTACTTCTAAGGCTTTGATATCTCTTTTCTTCTATTTTTGGAGCTGGTTACACAACATTACCCCATAAGGATTCCACATTAATTTGAATTAACAATGCACCGAGGTTGGGGTTCCGGAGGGGGCCAACCCCTTTCGACATGTCTGCGCTCTATGAATAGGAGCCAATACATATATTCTGGTGGGAGTTTAAAGTTTTTAAAATGTGATTAAGCCATGGTTAATAACCGCTAATCCATGGTTTAGTTCTAATCCGTAGTGTTAGTGCTAAACACGCTTAACACTTAAATGTGAAGTTAATCCCACTTTAACTTGTAACTATCCACTGTTAAGTGCGCGATTATCTTGGCGGAAAGTTTGGTGGACCCACCAAATGTGGAGAAACTCCACATTTAGTGGAGTTAACTGGCAGACTTCCAAAATTAGTGGAGAAAAACTAGGAAATTTTGGTTCTTTCATAACTGATGCAATTTTCAACCAATTTTGGCTCAAGAAGAGTCATTCTTGGTATATTTTGATGTTTTGGAACCATTGGAGTTGGTTTCAAAGGCAATAGAAGACCGTCAACAAAACTTTTTCACAATTGAAGCTAATACAAAGGCCCACACTATGAAGCTGGACCAAGGAGATGTAGCCGAGGAAGGGTGAACTCCTTCATCAAAAACTTGTGTATTTGTCTCTATTATTTGTGCTTGTTGTTTTTTTATATGATGCTATTCAAAATTGATTTTACATGCTTTGAATTTCATGAAATATGCTTAATATCATCAATTTTAATGAATTTTCAATCATAAGCACATGAATAAACCCTTGTATAAGAAGCAAACCAAAGCACTTTCATGTTAATTCTAAAATTTATATTAGCACAACATTAACTAAAAATAAATTTTAGATCAAGTTGGTATAAGAGCATAATTTTTCTAAATTTTATTTGATACTTTGCTTGAGATTGTGCAAGAAGGGTTTTAATAGATTCAATTTTGTGATGCTTGCAAGGTTGAAATTAAAGAGAGGAGAAGGGAAGCTATTGGTTGTTAGTACTGAGATTAGGAAAATAATAAAGAGAGATAAGAAAGAAACATCTTCACTCGAAGTTCTTCTCAAATCTGCACTTGAAGCACCTAAATTTCTATCTCCAACAGTTGAGATTGAAGAGGTACAAATTGCACAAGAAGCTGAAGTGATTGAAGAGGTACAAGCATCAGAGGTTGAGCTTGAATCCTTAGCCATTATGGAAATATTTGGAGAGACTCATGGACATTCAGAAGAGGAGTATTTCAAGAGAGACTTCAAGGACATTCAAAGAATGGTTAAGATCATGTTTGATGCATTCACTGTAGAAAGAGCAGGAGAAGGTTCTAAGCCTCCACATGGAGAAGGACCTTCAAATGGTAAGAAGGATGAAGAGAAGATCTTGAAAGGCAATGGAGGAAAGCCACCTCCATATCCACCATCCTCAACCTCATCATCTTCATCAACATCTTCATCTTCCACTTCAACCACAAAAACCACCCACACTCATTCAAATATCCCAAAAGGAAAAACTCCATTACTCAAGTTGGACATCAAGTTTGAACTTCCCATGTACAATGGTGAGGTAAATGCAGAGAAGTTAGAAAATTGGATCCATCAATTGGAAGTATACTACAAAATTTAGAATCTACAAGAGGACGACATAAAGATCCAGTTGGCTTGATTAAGGCTAGAAGGAGCAGCACTAGTTTGGTGGGAGGAAAATACTCAAGAGGAAATGTGAATTCATGGTAAGATATCCATTTCTTGGGTTGAATTAATTTCTTCCATTAAATAACAGTTTTATCAATTCGCCTATATGCAAAAAGCAATAATGAGTTGGAAAAAATTTAGGAAACTCAAAGGCCAAACTGTTCAAGAGTACACTCAGGAGTTTAGAAAGAGGGCTTTGTTGTTAGGAGTAAACTTGAATTCACAAGACACACTCTTGAAATACAATGGGGGTTTACATTCATACTTGAAACATACTATCCTTATTGATGGCAGGTTACCCTGCTAAAACCCACAATCTCAACTCTCATGCATATAAAAATGCATCTCCAATTTCTGTGCTCTATACAAATTCTGATCTGGGCAATTTCAATATCTTATTTTCTGAACTGGCAATTTAAATTAATGTACGCGGAAGCTTCTATATCTCAAATATAAGATTTGAGATATTAGAATAAAATTATTATGGTTTTAAAACCAAAATATCAAAAACCATATGTGGGAAACTCGCATTGACATCCTTTTACATACGCAATGGATCAGTCTCTTTAATCTTGATTAAATGACCAAGATACCAAACATCACATTTATGATGACTTTTCACTTAACTTCTCTTTTGTTAAAGGGTTAACAACGTTTCCTTTAGACCCACACCATGGTTATTATTCCTGAAGTCGACTTGGACAACCTCAATATGATGACCACTCGTTCTTCATCATATGTTATAAACCATGACTCATATTCAATTAAATAAACCTTCGCTCTCCATTCATATTAAATTTTGATTGGTTTAATGCATACCCAAATATCAACAAATATTAAAAATCCTTCGACCTTTTGGATTAAAACCCAACGCAAAACCATATTAAAGTTCTGGTCCCACAGAAAATTCAAACCATATATGATAATAACACCATACCTTTATGCCCGTTTAACATCCGTGCAATTTAATGATGCGAACGTCGTCGATCTCCGATGGCTAGAAATCGGACGGGAATTGCATAAATTTTACCTCTGCACCTTATCGCTCCAAAATTACGTGATAAAAATGGTTTTTGAATACCACTCACAACACGTGTCAAGGCCTGGATGCTATCACATTTTTTTTCACAAAACAGCTTACCATTTATAAGCTACACGAAACCCACTCCTTGGTTCTAAAACTGCTTCTACTGTTCATTTTATCCTGTTCCATTTATTGACTCAAGGTTTTGCTTTCCATTAATGCACCATCAACATTTCACACCACGGATTATACACAACAGAAGCCCCAATTCGAATTCAACCCTCTACGCCTTTGGCTGTACGTTGGACCATTCTATCGCTCCATCCAAAGATCGATCAATTATTCTTCCACGACTTCGACTTAGTTCCACAATCTGTTAATCAAAGTACGCTCCTCTTTGGAATTCCATTCAACTTCATGAATCTGCTTCATCAATTCCGTAGATCTGGTCCCTATCTAATTCACTGCGCCATTTATCTTCGATCTGGTTCAATTCCTTTGATACACAGTTCCACTTCTGAGACTACGCCATCGCTTGTTTCTGAATTGAATTCAGATTCAATTATCCTCTTAGATAATCGGTCCTTCAAACGATATCAAAGGCTTCATACAATATAGGCCCACCACCGACTTCTGAACTGAACCTCAGTTCCGAGCCTCTTCGCATACTTAATGCATTAATTGGACAGTTCCCCAGTTCTTCAATTATAAAATGAAAATCACCGACATTTGAATTAGATGCTCTGGTTTTAAAAGCATCGATTCATCCAAAATCGATGCTTCGACTTGTATATAAAATCTCTCTCACAGTACTTGAGAGTCACCTCAAATATTCAACCCTTGCGCATACGTCTGGAACATATGGCTTACTGTCAATTTTATGATTCGACCCCATTATTCAATCAAATATTTCTTAGATACATATACAAAATCTCTATTAACACTTATCACAGAGTTATTCACGCATTGGTCATACAAATTATTATTGAAACTCAAATCCTACCACACAGAATTTAACCCAAATAATATTCATGTAATACTTTGGTTGATGGACACTGATCCTTCATACTTTATTCTTTGAGGACCCCAGGTTGAGGATCCAAACACATGACTCTATTATTAGTAGATTTGATGGTTATGTATGTTCTTTATTGATACTGTGATGATGACATCATTGATGAATATGTATGTTCTCTATTGATATCATGATGATGATAGACTTGATGGAGAGGTATGTTTTCTATTGATGTTACAATGATTATGGTTTTGATGGATATGCTAATTTCCCATTGATGTGATGATTATGATAACCATGATGGATGTGTTCCCTATGGTAGCTACTTACATTAGTTATGATTCAAAATGAACAACGATGTGAATGAAGGTCATGTTGATGTTGCCATTATGATAATGACTAACAATGAGAAACTTTGTTACTGAAGATTATTGAGTATGACAGGAAACCACTAGAGCCACTCGCATATGATGAGCTAACAACATCTGTTTTGATAGAAATTTATATTTTATCTTTCTAAGTTCAGTTTGAAACTTTATATATATATATATATATATATACACTCTGATGATATGTCGGTGGTTGCAGAAACATGTTAGTTGCTTGGCCAAATGACTCACATATGGGTGATGGGGTTGTACAATTGGATGGAACAACATGAGAGGGGTGGAATAGTGTTCCTGATCTCACCTGCTAGCACTCCTGCCATGACTTAGGCTAGAAAGGTCGAAATACCTTCGCCTTGAAGATCACGATGTCGTGAGGGCAGCTCCCAAATTTGGTTCACTCATGAGGATTTTCTGGGGGGTGCACATCAAGGATAATTCCTTGATCCCCAACACCATTAGTCTCACTATAGCAGGAAACTCACAAGATGATAGGGGTCTCTGTCGTTGCACATATAGATTCCCCTTGTAACCACTGGATACTTGAAGGGCAAGTGGTGTGGCACCCTTGGGATTTCAAGAGAAATTCTTGAAGGGCACAATCAACTTGGCACCCTTGGAATCAAAAATAAATTCTTAGTTATGGCACCCTTGGAACTTCGAATGGAAGTTCTTGAAGGGCATGACCAACTTGACACCCTCGACATCATTAAATAAAATAATAAATATAATCAATATATGAAATTCCAACTATTCATATGAAGTGATATAGAATGTTAGAACCAAAGGAATTAAATCAAGAATAAAACGTAGGGTAAGGGAGGAATAGGAAGAGATGAAATATTTTACCATGATAACTCTACCTTTGCCATGGCTAAACCAAAATATTAAATGGATAATGTACATAAGTAACTTAATTAGGCAAAAAGGGGGAAAGAGGGACATAGAGTTAAGTATAAAGATTTATTAAAAACTTCATTAGGAGAAGAGGGTGGTGAATTAAAATAAGATTAATAAATTAAAATTTGAGAAATTTAGAGAACTTCCATGTGGCAAAAGCCAACATAAGAATATTCATCAAAAGGGAAAATTGAGGTAGTTAGGGGACCAAATCTGAGAATCATCAATTAACTTCAGTAATAAACATAAATTAAGGAGTAAAAGGGGGAATCAAGAGACAACTAGGAGAAGAAATAGGAAACTTTGTTGGGTTGAGGGAAATACTATTTTTAAATGAATAATTAAGTAAATTATTTTTGGAGAGTCTTGATGAGAGGGTGACACATGGGTGGGTGAATAATCAAATTTTGGGGTAATAAAAAAATAATTGTTTATGCATGAAATTCCAAGTGTCACCCATGAAACCTTCTATAATAGAAAGGGAAATGGAAGGGAAAAAGGACCTTTTGTTTACCCTATTGTTGGATGGAGGAAATTATGTCATTTTGAGTGGTTACGATCTATAGTTGAGTTTGTTGGGATAGAGAGTTATAGAGAGGGGACTCTTGAGCCAAGAGGGGCTCACCTCTATCAGCTAGCACATTCCATCATTGTACAACCCCAATGTAGCTCGGGGGTCCACGGGGAAGGAGAGTACCCAAGGAGTAGGCTGGGAGGTCAACCGGTGGGTCATTACATTCGGATTAAGCACAACAAAATTCAGGCTTGGAGGTAGATGACAACAAAGGAGCTCAAGTAGCGGCAAGTCAAGTTTGGTTCTCGTCCAAGGGTGAACTATACATGTGTTAGTTGTACTATTTTTAATTATGATGATTTCATTGTGCCTATAATCAAGTTAAATATATGTATATGTTATGAAGTTAAAATTATGGACTTGATATGCGTGATTTAATTTTACTGAGTTTCAAATTGTATGATTATGGATTCATTTTGTAGTTACCGTTTAAAAAATATATATGTAAAGCCTAGCGCTCATCTAGTAAAGTATAAGTTGGTCTCTACACTTTGTATCAGAGCAAAGGTTCAAGCTCTAGGACCTATAGGCCCATAAGTTTTAAGGTTTTCCTTTTATTATTTTTGTGAGCCATGAGTTGTAGTCCTTGTGGGCTTAGAACCCATTGGTTTAGATGATGCTCAACCCAAGCTGCTCAAGATGACAAGTGAGAAACTTCATCTAGAGATTTTCATCTGTAGAAAGCTCAAAAAAAAAAAAAAACATCAATACACACCATAAATATATAGGTTACAAACAAGTGAGAAAGTTAGAATATTGAACTGAATTTCTCCAAAAATATATTTCTCCATTATCTTGAACACAAACCACTTGATTGGTGTTTACAGAAATATCTAGTGAAATGTCTATTTCATGATTTCACCTGTTGTCTCATGTAAAAAAAAAAAAAAAAACTGACAATTTCTTCAGCACTTTCAACTTATATATATATGGAAAAATTCAATTTATCTTTACCATGACACACAGTTTCTCACCACTACCCAAATACTATCACAAACCTCAATCACGGGCTCCATGTCTCCCGGCATGATAATTTCCTTGACCCAATCAAATCCTCGCGTTAAACTAGGCTTGAACCAGAGTTTCAAATACTCCTTCCTCTGTGGCCATAGTTTGGATGAGCTCTGTATTGCAAATACTATGTTTCTAAGTCTCAGGGAGGTTTTAGAAACATTTTGAAGCAGAAAACTTCCATTTTGTTTTTGGGTGTCCAGGGGATTCTGAGGCTTTGGGTTTAAGATCTGCAATGAAACCTCCCCGCACGCCAAACTTGGCTAATTCAATTGATTTTCGCAGGAATGGCACCATTATTTGCCAAATTTTTATTACGTAGGCTTGTTTTTAGTTTTGGTTTGATTCTTTGATGACTCCATGGCGCTCTTTACGACCAATAGCAAACAAAATAGGGAACATACATTCTGAATAGGAAAAATTTAGGTTTTCCGAGAATTCAGATGTTCTCGGTGCTTGGCTAGAGGAATTGATACAAGGTTTTTCTTCTTTTGACATATCGATCTTCGATTTGATGCATCGATGGTAGTCTTTAAAACTTATAGGGGACGGAATGGGGGTTTGGCCTTCTCTTGCATGCTAAAATTTGGGTTTGTTCGAATATTAAACCCGCTTGTGGTTTAATTCCATAAATAGATCGAAAAATTGCGTTTTATTGGTAAATAATGGCGGTAGTCGGAGAGGAGAGGGCTCAAATCCCATCTCCCGAGGAAGAAATATCGGTGTCTGAGAGTGGGACTCTACGTAAGGAACCTTCTTTTTCCATATGGTGCTTTGATTTTCCTTCCGAGGCCAATTTTTCTTATCCTGAATCCGTAGATTCAGATGACGCAGACAAGGGTTTTGAATTGCCTTTGTTGAGGCCACAACAGGAGGAGGATTCTCTAGTAGAGGATAACTTGCAAGAAAGAATTCCCTTTACGAATGGCGTAATGCAGGTTTCACAAGGTTCATTGCATTTGAGGCAAGGAGCAGAAAGGGAAAGCAATTTTGCAGTTGCGCCTGAAAACAGATCTAGGTGTGCTTCTTTTAATATAGAGTATAAGGACAAGAACAAGGAAAGCAAGGTGTATGCCCCACAGATAAACGATGGAAATCCCGTAGATTTGGTCAGCAAAGCTGCACCAAGTGAGTCAAATATGGCTCCAATCGTGTACTTGTTGATTCAGCCCCTATTATATATTATAATGTGGTATATAATGTGGTATACCTTCAGTACCTTCTTGACACTATATAACAAGCTTTTGGTAGGAGAGAAGATGGGAAACTTTAGTTTGTTAGGGGAGAAGATGGGGAAATTTCTTGCACCCTTGCTTATGAATACAATTCACTTCTGAATGCAAGGCTTGGTATTGACTCTGGTTCTACGATTTCTATCCAGCATGGCATCCTCAAACCATGTCATGGAAATATTATTTGATTCAGGTGGTACCAACTGCTGTTGCAACTGTGTTGGACATAGATTTGAGCAATGCATCCCTTATCTTTATTTCAGTTACTTTTGAAACAATGTGCAAATCTTCTGCTCCAGTGCTTCTCCTTCTATTTACTTTTGCCTTCAAGTTGGAAACTCCAAGTTTTAAACTTCTAGGGATCATTCTGGTCATTTCTGTTGGAGTTATGCTAACAGTATCAAAGTCAGAAGAATTTAACTTTTGGGGCTTTTTCTTTATGATGCTTGCCGCTATCATGTCTGGCTTTCGATGGACTGTCACTCAAAGTCTTTTGCAGAAGGAAGAATATGTATTTACAAATGCTTTTGCTTCAATGTGCTACCTCACGTTGGTTATGGCATTGATAACTGTTAGCTTCTCTCTTATATTTGAACCCTGGTCAAGTCTTTTGAAGACTTTCTATTTCGATACTCGCCAACATCACAAAGCTCTAATTCTAACCTAAATCTAGATTTCCTCTACATTTTCATTTACAATTTACTTTCGTTGTTGTCCAGGTCTATTGAATGAAAACTAAGGCTATCATCAGTCACAAAAAAAGAAAAAAAAGAAAAAAGAAAAAAGAAATTAGAAAAATCCTCATGATAAAGGGAAAAGTATTTTATACTTGACCACACAAATCTTCAACAATCATGATAGCTTTTTCCTCTATGTTGCTTCAAAATGCCCCTTGTTTCCAAGAATGTGCTCATGGTCTCCATCAGATGCATTTACAGTTTTGTTATGTTCACCCTTTTGAGAATTAAGGTTGCTGTTGGACTCATTTATTATCACCCTTTTGAGAATTAAGGTAGCTGTTGGACTCGTTTATTGTCAGATCAAAATTGATCAAAATCCTTTTTATAGTAATAAGAAAAGAGAGGATCTATAATATTTTCTTTCCAAAAATAGAGTTGACTTCGTTTCTGTCATTCTTACCATACAGGTTCTAAAATTTGTAGCTGCCTTGTCCCTTATTTATGTGATTGTCATCTAGTTGTATAAGAAATGTTTGGTTAATTCCAGAACTGTGGTTTGAAACTAAGGGTTTGACCTCATTCATTTCCAATCTACCAGATTCAAATTATTTAATGGAGCTAGAATTATCTTCATGGCATGTCAAGGCATCTTGCTCTAAGGTTGTTTCTTCTACATCTTTGTTATCTTCATTGTTGTTGCAACAATGATGTCCTTTTGGAAGAGTAGAAACATCATCATACTTTGGAAAGAGCCACAATCCCTCGATCAATATTGGGATTATCTTCAGGGGGTTTAGATGCGCTTTTGATTATATCACAAGACCACTGTGAGAGCAATGGAAGATTATGGCCATGGTTATTGAATTGCATAACAGATGGTTAGAATTGCTTCTTGAACGTTATGCATTAAACCAAAAAATTTTCGTTTTAAGATTATATTATAAGAGTAAATAGTAGGATTTGAACGATGCCCATAAAATTTGTGTGCATGACTGCCTTGATAGCTTTAGGATCCGTTATTCAGCTTGATAATTATTTTGGACATTGTTACCTAACCCTGGCTCACTGCTCTTTGGCCCGTAATTGCTGAAATTTCAGTTTACGTATATCATGATTTATAACCTGATATATATAGCATTCCAAAGAACGAGATGTAACAAATTAAGGGCTTCGAAACCTTTCAAATCTGTCTTATGTTATTTCTGGAACTTTAAAATTAAGGGCATTTTAAACCTTTCAAATATTTCCTGGTACTTGACATATACTGCAGGCACATTGTTCATTCACTCCATCTCATTTTGTTTACTTATGATCTTCTCCCCAGGATGATTTTGACATATCTTTTGAAATGCAGACTAATCCCCTGCCTATTTGTCGTTTTTGTTTTCTTAAATGCATATTGGAGCCCCTCAGCTATAAACTGTAGTTTAACTTTGTCATCATCCTTTGGATGTGGAAAAGAACCATTGTTATACCTCACAGAAACATGTTATTCATTTCATGTGCGTTTATTCTAATTCGTTGTTTTTGAAATGGTCTATATGATCTTGAAATGACAAATGATTTTATTTTGGATTCTAAAATTTCTCAGACAGAATCTGATATTAGGAATTATTTTCTGGATTACAATCGATTTGATTTAAATTATAAAATAGTCCAAACAGAGCTTCTGAGTGCCATTATAATCGAATATTTCAATGTCATTGCAGCACAGAAGATTAATATCTCTTATATTTCTTAGCGAAGACCCGACAGTGCTAATGGTGAGCGGTCTCGTTATTAGAACAGCTAGTCTTTTTATTTTTTTTTCAGGATGAAAAAAAAAACAGAGCGTCTTCATTAGAACAACTACAATGAGTTGTACATATTCTGGGCATTAACGAATTTATAACAACTCTACCATTTCCGTGTGGGTTCATTATTATTATTCGGGGTAAAATATTCCATCCAAATACCAGGCGATGCACATATAGTTAAGCCTTCCTCTCTCTTAAAGGTAAACTAATGTAAACTATAGTGCCCCGCTGTAGTTGATTGGCAGTAATATGACATTAACATTTATTTAGGCCTAAGGCCAACACTTTATTCTTTGAGGAGTTACTTCCCTCCATTATTTATTTTTCCCCAATATCCATTATTTGTGTTTTCCCCAATACTCAGATAGGAGTAAACTTGAAATGTTGTAGACTTAGTGTTTATTACCCACCAAAATTATGTAGACTTACTAATGTGGATAACCCACCAAAATTTATGCAAGTACTTGTATGTGAGAAAATTAATTGATTGATCCACTTCACACATCAATTTATTATTTTATGTGAAATCAAAACTGTAAGATCGGATTTTACTATTGGCCATTATTAATTTGACATTGGTCAATATAGGTTATATTTGTTATAGAATAAATATTGTAAAATTTTAAAGAAAATGAAACATAAAAATGGAATTCAAAGTAATTATAGGTTCACTTAAATTAAAGTGGATAGTCTTATAATACTCTATCCATAAATCTAGGGTTAGACAAAGTGATATATTGAAACACATACTTCAATTTAATATATTTTCATCATGGCTAATGCATATCTGAAAGTTATAATGGAGTGTATATGCATATTAAATGTATCCTTAAAAGTTAGTAAGTCATACATATTTTGATGCTTAGTAAATAAGTTATGTTATTTAAAAATAATACTAAAGTAGTAAATTCCTTATGAGATATGAGTACTAGAGTGTAAATTGATGTTTACGTGGGTAAGAATGTTGGTTTCCTAAATTATGGCAAGAAAAATTTTCACTCTTTGAAAGCGAATCAAGATCCTTTATATAATTGATAAGAGTCAATGCAACAAGATATTCATTCACGCAAAAATCCAATACCAATAGATTGATAGCAATAGATAATATTGAAACAATTATTGAGTCTAGAGCCAATGGAAATAGAGTATGATGACCTAAGAATATGGATGAAAAATATGTCAACCTAAAGATTACTTGGAGGCGACTCCTTCTAGGATGAATCATCCACCTGAAATTAAATAAGAACTCTTGAGGGTTAGAGTTTCATTTCATATCTGGGACAAAATAATGACGAGAATAGTAACAAACGTGTTTCATCCTTTCATCTTGAGAAATCCTAGATGACAGTCTATCGCTTTTCTTATATTAGGTTTTTAGTATTTATATAGTTTTACCAAATATTTTGCCAAAGGAAGGCCATAAGTATGTGTTCATGTGCGTGGTTCTTCACCTAGTTAGTCAAATATGATATGATCATACCCCTTTACTATAAAACAATATAGTTCAAGACACAGTGGTTTTTGGAATGCTTAGCCATCCCAAGTGATTTGGAACACCTAGGGACATGTTGATGGATCCAATAATGACTCAGAGATTACTTGCATTATAGATACATACATACACACACACACACACACACACACACACACACACATATATATACACACGTCAAGGAATAAATGTATGGAATTAAATTTTCATGTCGATTCCTTTATGGGAGAAGAGAGAGAACATGCAATTTCTTATTATTCAACAATTGCACAGTAGAGACGGGCCATGCATATGATACATGAAGGAGTTTAGCTTAGGTGATTGTTGAGATAATGATGATTAGACACATTGAAATTGATAATTACAATACTCTTAGGTTCAAATATGTGACAACTAATAAATTCAAAAGGATTATTACTAATTTGATATAGGTTTATATTGAGTGCTAATTTTTGGAGCCTATCATATACTTGTATGGTTTTTTTTTTTTTTTGGAGCTTTATCATATAATGATATTAATGATATCATGTTAAAGGATATCTACTATGTGAAGATTCCTAGCCTAAAAGCTATTTTATTAATTAAACCTAAGTGGTGTAAGTGATGTAGTTGAGATTAATTCACAAGAAGAATTGATGCACCTTGACATAGGTTCATTACACAGGTGGTTTGAGTTAATGGTCACTCACTACTTGTACATTCTCTTGCGAGATATTTCATGGTGATAGATGTTAAACATATATAACTATGATCATTTTAATTTCATAAGAAATCAATTGTGTTAATATATGAGAAATAAACATATATAAGTTGTAGATATTTTGTTAACTTACTTGGGGATGGTGTTTATACGAACTAATGGTTCCCAAGTAGTCCACATTTGTTACAAAATGAATATTGATGTAATGTATTAGGCATATCCGTACACATTGTTAGTGTCAGCCTTTGCATCTTTCCTTCAGTGATCAAACATGCTCTTACAAAGTGATTTTAAGGTGTCAAGGTCAAATTTTGTCATTTCAATGAGTCTTCAAGAAAAATTTGGTCACTAGGCATTAGGTCTAGGGTTTGTTTTCACTCTTTTCAAATTTGTCCAAATGTCGGTCCATGTCACCATTCAGCTGAGTGTGCCATCATTCAGAGGGTTTTCATCACCATGTCAAGTTCCATTGGGTCATTTTACAGCTTGTTCATGCTTCAGTTGTGCCTAGGTAAGGTCCATTTCCCTCTCCTAGGGTTTTGGAGGTAATTTCTCTTGGATGGTCAAATCATTAGAAAAAATTGTATCCTAATGTTCATACACCCTCCCCTATCATTAATGTACCTTATTAAACAATTCCCATCACTGAGATCCCCCAAATTCCTCATTTTTGCACAAACCCTAGTTTCTTGTCACAACTTGGCAATTTTCTAGGCTAGGCCTGTGTTTTTCCCTTTTGGACCCCTTCCCCTCACTCAATATCTGAGATTCCACTTTCCCCTGCTTCCTAACATCCCTCCCTACTTCCCAAAATTTTCCCAAGAATTTATAAGCCCCTTATCCCCTTCATTTCGCTTCATTTTGACAAAATCCCTTGTTTCACACATCGGGATAGGTTTCACTGAAATGATGTTTCAGAGCAATAAAAGATGAATTTTAGAAAACTGAGAGAGGTTTTTGTACAAAACATGCCAAGGAAGAAAAACCTCCTTCACGTTTTACACAGGTGTAATGGTTTTGGATAAATGTCAAGAATACCGTTGCCTCAGGAGAATTGATGCACCTACAGGAAGTAGTGTTGGGAGATTTGATTTTTTGACAGAGTAAATGAACTCCAAATTGAAATATTCTACTTGGGCTGGAAATTAGACTCTAACATATTTCCAACAAGCTATCACAAGCCCAATTTGGACACCCGGAAGGCCTCCAAAAGCCTTCTGCAAAATGCACTATGTAGCGCGCGGCGCATAGAAAAGTGAGCACGGCGCATTGGGCCAGAACACTATTTTTTGTCATTTTCTCTACAAAAGCTCAAATCAACTCAATATTTAATGTTTCAAGAAGGTTTTTACAACTTTTTCATAGCTATTTAACCCATTTTCAACAAGAGATATGCTCAAAATCATAGCAGAGATCAAATTGGAGTGTTGAAGGGCGAAAATCTTGTTTTGAAGCCATGGAAGTGAGTTTGCAGTGTGCACGGCGCATACAAGTGGCGCACGATGCACACACAGTGCACAACGCATAGAGCTCAGGCATGCTACGCATAGAGATTTTTGGCTGATTTTTCATATTCCAGCTCAGGATTTCGGCCAGTTGGACCAGTTTTGATTGTGGATGTAATTTTCGAGTTATCTTGATGTAATTTTGTGGTTGGCATGTAATTTTGATTCACTTTTACCTATTCTAGATGATTCACTCCCAAAAAAGTAAAAATCAAGTGAAAGAATCAGTTTCCTTCCTTTTAGAGGCATGTTGTTTGGCTGCCTATATTCTAGCTCCTTGTTTAGAATTAGTTGAAACTGCTCCTAGAAGGAGGAATTCGACCCCTAGAGACATGGGAAGGGGTTAGGATAGTCTATATGATGTAATTTCTGAGACATTCTACAGGTTGGACTCTTGGGAAAAGTTTGGCACACTATTGTACATATTTTTCATATTTTGGCTAAGGAAAGATCAGAGGTTTTGCAACACCTGTTGGGATTCTTGTGGCTTTTAGTTCTTGATGGTGTTATCTCTCAGTTTATTGTAAGTTCTTTCATGTTTGATGTATGCCATTCCCTTCTTATGCTTCTGAAACTAAATGAATGAGTAAATGAGGTTGAATCCATTGTTTCCAGTGCTCTGCCTTTAAATTTGTTTAGTTTTACATGTTTTCACCTGTTTGGAGAGGATCCATGTTCTCCCTTGCCCTCTTCAGCTCCTTGTCGTTCTGATCCATCCATACATCTGATCAAAAGCATCAAGACTACTGCCTACCTTGCCCCAACTCGAATTCTGCAAAGATCTGGCCTTATCCCTGGACCCAAAATTGTTTTTCCCATTTTTTCAACAAAAACCCAAAAAATCAAAATCAAACTTTCCTATCTCTTTACTAGCCTAAAATCAGTACCAATTATAAGTCATCTCAGCCCCTTTGAAGATCTTTTGCCGAGATAGACCCGGAGAGAGCCCTCTCCTGTCCTCGTAGGGCTAGCTACGAGGCTGAGCGTGGTTTGATGTAGCCTTGAGTTTTACCTTATTTCATCCTAAGGTAGATTTGAGCGCTAACATAGTGGCGACCATACTAGGGAAGAATTGGTTTGCTTGTTGATGTCATTTGTTTCATTAGCTACAGACGGAGCCTAAAGACATGCCAGGTAGCCTTCGAACTGCTCTTGCTCTACGAGTGCATAGTAGATAAACACTGATTCAGTCCATCTCCGGTCTAGCTTGTGAATGTGACACTCGACTTGTAGATTGTCTTGCCCCAGTACGTGTATCAAGTTCAGATCTGATTGTTGATGGTGGACAGCAGTGAGACACCGCAAGGCTGAAATCATTCACCTGGTGACTTCATTCACTGAAAAATCCAGAAATCGATGCTTCATGGTGACTTCACTGCAGGGATATCAGTAGCTGTGAGATTTTCAAGATGGAACGAATCACGAGAAGATATGCTCCCATGAGCCAAGATCACATTCCAGGTTTTCCGAATAAGATGCCCAAGGTAGATTGGTCAAGGAATCTGCCTACGTTTAACGATGATGGTAAGAAAGATGCTGCTTTACATTTGGTTAGATTTCACATGCATATTCGCAAGTTAAAAGTGGATTTTCCTGAAGATTGCTTGATGAAGATATTCCTGGCCACTCTGGAAGGTGAAGCTCAGTCTTGGTATGAAAATTTTCCGCTGGCCTGTATTTACTGTTTAAAGGATTTTCATGCCCTGTTCATTGAAAGATATCAAGCATCTTATCCATCATTAAATTTAGTTCATGACTGTTGCAAACATGCTTCTACTTTTATTAAAATCCTTGAGAAATATTATGAAGATGATAATTTCATGGATGATGAGATCATGGAAGCCCTGTATGAAAATCCATTTCAGCAGCATAAAGACGATCATGAAAATTTGCAGCAGGATCAAGATTTTAGTGTGGTGGAAGATGAAGGAATTTTTCATTTTGACAGTCAACAGGAATTATATGAAATGGATCAGCAGTATGAAGAAAATCTATATACTCCTTCACTTGAAATCAATGAAGACAATCACTGTTTGAGCAAAAGAAAACAAAAGGTATTATCTCCTCTGTCTGAAGATGAGATAGATCAGCTATTGAAAGGTCATGTTCCAGCTCAAGTTAACACAGATCTGTAGTGTGCACATGGTCAAGAAGGTGATGGTGGACCTTCTTCCTTTTCTGAAAAGGATGACAGTCCTGTAAGCAGCTTTATAGATCAGTAGGTTGAAGATGTCTATATGGCTGAAAGTGATGAAAGAGAAGATCTTGTTTCAGATCTGTCAATAAAAGAAGACAGCATGCAGGAAAGTCAAGTTTCAAATGCAGATTGTGATAATGTCCACTCAGTCATATCAGATTCAGATTCAGATTGTAATGACCAAGCATACCTTGTACCGAATCCTAAAAAGGAGAATTTTGCTGTTGAGATCATAGACAGATTTTTTGATCCAAATGTTCTCATGTCATCAGAACACAGCCTTCATGATGAGGTAATTCAGTCAGTTTATGCAAAACAAGATGAGATCTTCATTCAAGTAAGTGAAACAGTTCCTTTGGATGAACTTATGGTAGATGATAGAAAGGTCATGTTTGGGTTTCAAGAATCATCTGAAGTTGCTTTTCTCATAATTGATGAATGTAATGAGGAACATGATAATCTGGCTGTCATATCATATGAAGATGACCTACAATACATTCAGACTGTAGAAGATCAGAACATTCAGGATTTTCATTCAGATTCTTCTTCATATGTTTCATGTGTTGAAATGTTTTTACAAGAGGAGATCTGCTCATCTACCTGTTCAGAGTTTTTTGAAGCCCAGGAGCATAATTTTACTGAAGTACATGATGAAGACAGATCAGAATCAGGAGAGAAAGACAGCTTGTTTCTTCAGCAGGAGGTAAATCTTCATGGTTTTCATGATCCTCTGGCAGATTTGTTGCAGTCAGCAGAAAAGGTGATTATTGAAGTGTTCAGTGATGAAGGAGATCAGGGTCAATTATGTTTTTGGATGCCCAGTTACCAGTATTTGCTGTTGACCAGGAGATCTGATCGGGAGAATCAGTCAAGAGGGCATCTGCTGGATTGGTTACATTGGAAATCCCACTATACATGATTGTATATGTTTCATCAGTATGTTAAAAATTAATTTTTTGTTTTATTTTATTTTATTTTAGTGATGTTAAATTAGAATACGAATTTATCTAAAATGATGATTTACCTAAAACAACCATTTTGACATTTTGGATTTTTTTTCGAAATTAGTAATTTATTTGAAAATTTGAAAATTGAAATAAATGACTGAAATCCCGATGCTTTATGATTTGGCTGTATAAGTAAAAATAAAAATTGTTAATAATAACTAACAAGGGGTTAATATTTAAACTAAATGCATTATTGAACTACGCATTTTTTAACTCAGGCGACATAATTGATTAGACTTCAAAGGAGTGCTATTTACAAACCGGTTGACCAAATGAGACAAAACAAGCGTCAACAGGAAGCTTATAAAAAAACAATTTCAACCAAGCAATCAAAACAAGAATCTAAAGAAAATGAAAAATTAACAAAATCGTAAGATAATTGACTTAATAAAATCATAAAAGGTGTTTAGCCAAAAATTTTATAGAAAAGGTCCCCATTATTTGATGTGAACAAGTTAAAAATGGGGGGTTGTTGTACCGTACAACACTAGGTGTGTCCACATGTCCATTTCTCCTCTAGGGCCTAGGGTTTGGAGGTAATTTCTCTTGGAGCTTTTGGCTTCAAATCATTAGAAAATTGTATCCTGAAAGGTCTCCATACACCTTCCCCTATCATCACAATGTACCTTTATTAATTTATTTCCCACTACCGAGATCCAGAATTCCTCATTTTTGCACAACCTCTAGTTTCTTGCCACACAACTTAATGTTTTAGGCTAGGCCCGTGTTTTTCCCTTTGGACTTTCCCCTCACCCAATCTCTGATATTCCACTTTCCCCTAGTTCCTAACATCCCTCCCTACTTCCAAAAATTTTCCCAAGAATTTAGAAGCCCCTTATCCCCTTCATTTCGCTTCATTTCGACAAAATCCCTTGTTTCACACATCGGGATAGGTTTCACTCAAATGATGTTTCAGAGCAATAAAAGATGAATTTTGGAAAAATGAGAGAGGTTTTTGTACAAAACATACCAAGGAAGAAAAAAATAATTCGCTTTTTACACAAGTGTAATGGTTTTGGAGAAATGTCAATAATACCGTTGTCTCAGGAGAATTGATGCACCTGCAGGAAGTAGTGTTGGGAGATTTGATTTTTGATAGGGTAAATGAACTCAAAATTGAAATATTCCACTTGGGTTGGAAATTAGACTCCAACATCTTTCCAACGAGCTATCACACGCCCAATTTGGACACTAGGAAGGCCTCCAAAAGCCTCCTGCAAAATGCACTATGTAGCGCGTGGCACATAGAAAAGTGAGCGCGGCGCATTGGGCCAGAACACTAATTTTTGTCATTTTCTCTACAAAAGTTCAAATAAACTCAATATTTAATGTTTCAAGAAGGTTTGTGCAACTTTTTCATAGCTATTTAACCCATTTTCAACAAGAGATATGCTCAAAATCAGAGCAGAGATCAAATTGGAGTGTTGAAGGGCAAAAATCTTGTTTTGAAGCCATGGAAGGGAGTTTGCAGTGTGCGTGGCGCATACAAGTGGCGCGCGACGCACACACATCGCATGATGCATAGAGCTCAGGCGCGCTACGCATAGAGATTTTTGGCCTATTTTTCATCTTCCAACTCAGGATTTCGGCTAGTTGGACCAGTTTTGATTGTGGATGTAATTTTCGAGTTATCTTGATGTAATTTTGTGGTTGGCATGTAATTTTGATTCAATTTTACCTGTTCTAGATGATTCACTCCCAAAAAAGTAAAAATCAAGTGAAAGAATCAGTTTCCTTCCTTTTAGAGGCAAGTTGTTTGGCTGCCTATATTCTAGCTCCATGTTTAGAATTAGTTGAAACTGCTCCTAGAAGGAGGAATTCGACCCCTAGAGACATGGGAAGAGGTTAGGATAGTATATATGATGTAATTTCTGAGACATTCTACAGGTTGGACTCTTGGGAAAATTTTGGCACACTATTGTACATATTTTTCATATTTTGGCTAAGGAAAGATCAGAGGTTTTGCAGCACCTGTTGGGATTCTTGTGGCTTTCAGTTCTTGATGGTGTTTTCTCTTATTTTATTGTAAGTTCTTTAATGTTTAATGTATGCCATTCCCTTCTTATGCTTTTGAAACTAAATGAATGAGTAAATGAGGTTGAATCCATTGTTTCCAGTGCTCTGCCTTTAAATTTGTTTAGTTTTACATGTTTTCGCCTGTTTGGAGAGGATCCATGTTCTCCCTTGCCCTCTTCAGCTCCTTGTCATTCTGATCCATCCATACACCCGATCAAAAGCATCAAGACTACTGCCTACCTTGCCCCAACTCGAATTCTGCAAAGATCTGGCCTTATCCCCGGACCCAAAATTGTTTTTCCCATTTTTTTGAACAAAAACCCAAAAAATCAAAATCAAACTTTCCTATCTCTTTAATAGCCTAAAATCAGTACCAATTATAAGTCATCTTAGCCCCTTTGAAGATATTTTTCCGAGATAGACCCGGAGAGAGCCCTCTCCTGTCCTCGTAGGGCTAGCTACGAGGCTGAGCGTGGTTTGATGTAGCCTTGAGTTTTACCTTATTTCAACCTAAGGTAGATTTGAGCGCTAACACACATATTATACATTGTTGAATGACGTTGTGTGCCCTAAAATCATTGGCATCAAGAATGATAAAATATAATTGTGGGTCTTTATTTTCAAAGCATGCGACACATAATCACCCAAGACCATTTAAACACTATATAAGGGAGGTAATCAAAGTTAACAAGTAAATATAATTTTTATATTACTTGTGTAAAGGGAACCATAAATAAGATGGAAGATGTTTAAGTATGACCCTCAAATATTTTAGTATTCCTTAATGAACAAAATCAGGGAGAAATTGCTTGATTTAAAAATTGAGGATACTTGTCACAATGAGGATAACAAAATTTTAACAAAGGATATTAAGGAAATGAATTCCCTGTCTTAATTTCCTTTCCTAATATAAGGAATTTGGGGCGAAGTCCATTATTAAGAGGGGGTGAATGTAGTGCCCCACTTTGGTTGATGGACACTAATCCTTCATACTTTATTCTTTGAGGACCTCAAGTTGAGGATCCAAACACATGACTCTATTATTAGTAGATTTGATGGTTATGTATGTTTTTTATTAATACCGTGATGATGACATCATTGATGAATATGTATGTTCTCTATTGATATCATGATGATGATAGACTTGATGGATAGGTATGTTTTCTATTGATGTTACAATGATGATGGTTTTGATGGATATGTTAATTTCCCATTGATGTGATGATTATGATAACCATGATGGATGTGTTCCCTATGGTAGCTACTTACATTAGTTCTGATTCAAAATGAACAACGATGTGAATGACGGTCATGTTGATTTTTCCATTATGATAATGACTAACAATGAGAAACTTTGTTACTAATGTTTATTGAGTATGACAGGAAACCACCAGAGACACTCGCATATGATGAGCTAACAACATCTGGTTTGATAGAAATTTATATTTTGTCTTTCTGATTTCAGTTTGAAACTTGATATATATATATATATATATATATATATATATATATATATATACACTTTGATGATATGTCAATGGTTGTAGAAACATGTTAGTTTCTTGGCCGAATGACTCACATATGGGTGATGGGGTTGTACAATTGGATGGAACAACATGGGAGGGGTGGAACAGTGTTTCTGATCTCACCCGCTAGAACTCCCGCCGTGACTTAGGCTGGAAAGGTCGAAATACATTTTCCTTGAAGATCACGATGTCGTGAGGGCAAGTCCCAAATTTGGTTCGCTCACGAGGATTTTCTGGGGGGCGCGCATCAAGGCGGATTCCTTGATCCCCAGCACCATTAGTCTCACTATAGCAGGAAACTCATGAGATGATAGGGGTCTCTCTCATTGCACATATAAATTCCCCTCGTAACCACTAGATACTTGAAGGGAATGTGATGTGGCACCCTTGGGATTTCAAGAGAAATTCTTGAAGGGCACGACCGACTTGGCACCCTTGGCATCAAAAATAAATTCTTAGGCATGGCACCCTTGGAACTTCGAATGTAAGTTCTTGAAGGGCATGACCAAATTGACACCTTCGACATCATTAAATAAACTAATAAATATAATCAATATATGAAAGTCCAACTATTCATATCAAGTGATATATAATGTTAGAACCAAAGAAATTAAATCAAGAATAAAACTTGGGGTAAGGGAGGAATAGGAAGAGATAAAATATTTTACCATGATAACTCTACCTTTTCCATGGCTAAACCAAAATATTAAATGGATAATGTACATAAGTAACTTAATTAGGCAAAAAGGGGGAAAGAGGGACATAGAGTTAAGTATAAAGATTTATTAAAAACTTCATTAGGAGAAGAGGGTGGTGAATTAAAATAAGATTAATAAATTAAAATTTGAGAAATTTAGAGAACTTCCATGTGGAAAAAGCCAACATAAGAATATTCATCAACGGGGAAAATTAAGGTAGTTGGGGGACCAAATCTGAGAATCATCAATTAACTTCAGTAATAAACACAAATTAAGGAGTAAAAGGGGGAATCAAGAGACAACTAGGAGAAGAAATAGGAAACCTTGTTGGGCTGAGGGAAATACTATTTTTAAATGAATAATTAATTAAATTATTTTTGGAGAGTCTTGATAAGAGGGTGACACATGGGTGGGTGAATAATCAAATTTTGGAGCAGTAAAAAAATAATTATTTATGCATGAAATTCCAAGTGTCACCTATGAAACCTTCTATAAAAGAAAGGGAAATGGAAGGGAAAAGGGACCTTTTGTTTACCCTATTGTTGGATGGAGGAGATTATGTCATTTTGAGTGGTTACGATCTATAGTTGAGGTTGGTTGGATAGAGAGTTATAGTGAGGGGACTCTTGAGCCAAGAGGGGCTCACCTCTATCAGCTAGCACATTCCATTGTTGTACAACCCCATTGTAGCTCGGGGGTCCACGGGGAAGGAGAGTACCCAAGGAGTAGGCTGGGAGGTCAACCGGTGGGTCATTACATTCAGATTAAGCATGACAACATTCAGGCTTGGAGGTAGATGACAACAAAGGAGCTCAAGTAGCGGCAAGTCAAGTTTGGTTCTCATCCAAGGGTGAACGATACATGTTATAGTTATACTGTTTTTTATTATGATGATTTCATTGTGCCTATAATCAAGTTAAATATACGTATGTGTTATGAAGTTAAATTTATGGACTTGATATGCGTGATTTAATTTTACTGAGTTTCAAATTGTATGATTATGGTTTCATTTTCTAGTTACCGTTTAAAAAAAAAATATGTAAAGCCTAGCGCTCATCTAGTAAAGTATAAGTTGGTCTCTACAAGATCATCGCAAAAAACTGAATATTTCTTTAGTTAATGCAGGGCAAATGAAGAGACTAATTAATGCAAGTAAAAATTTTGTGCTTCGCATTATCAAGAAAAAGGATGATGTTGATTATGAATATTTTGAAGGATATGATGAAAAATTAAAATCTAATTTGTTTGATGTGGTAAGTCAGCATGGCAAGATGTTTCAAGAACCAAATGGGTTACCACCCAAGAGGGGAATTCAACATGAGATTTAGTTGCAGCAGGATGTTCCACTTCCAAACATTGGTATGTATCGCATGTCAATTATGGAGAGTTTGGAAATCAAGAAGAAAATTCAATAATTTCTAAACAAAGGTATCATACTCCCATCTACTTCACCATGTGGTTCACCAATTGTTTTGGTACCAAAGAAGGACAGGACTTGACGCATGTGCATAGATTTTTGTGCACTGAATAAAATCACAGTAAATAATCGCTACCCACTCCTATGCATTAATGATTTTCTAGATTAGTTAAAGTATGAAAGATATTTCACTAAGTTAGACTTTTGAAGTGGTTATCATCAAGTTATAATAGATGAGGAAGACATTTGGAAAACTTCTTTTAAAACTAGACAAGGATTGTTTGAGTGGCTAGTTATGCCATTCAGTTTAACAAATGCTCCAGCTAGTTTCATGGGATTCATTAATGATGTACTAAGAACATTTCTAGATGACTTCGTCATTGTTTACTTAGATGGCATACTTATATTCAGAAAATCAAGAGAAGAACATGTCATGCATGTGAACAAGATACTTGATGTCTTGAAAAAAGAGCAATTATTTGTAAAGATGTCAAAGTGAGAGTTTGGCAAGACTTCTTTAGTGTATTTGAGACACATTGTTGGAGGAGGTGAGTTGAAGATAGACCCTTCCAAAGTAGAGGTATTTCGGAATTGGCCCAAGCCCAATAGAGTTACAAAGGTAAGAAGCTTTCTTGGGGCAGCACAGTATTCAAGGAAATTCATGGCTATATTTCTTCCATTACAGCTCCGTTACATGCATCAACAAGTGTCAAGAAAGTATTCCATTGCGGATATTTGCAGTAAAAATAATTTGATGCTTTAAATAAAAATATAATTTCAGCACCGGTATTGGCTCTTATGGATCTTAGACGTCCATTTTAGATCTAAACATATGCGAGTGATTATGTTGTGGGAGCAGTTATCATGGAGCATGGTAAGGCTATTTCGTTTAATTCTGAAATTTTTAATGGAGATGTGACTAACTATCCCACCTATGATAAAGAGTTATATGCATTGGTAAAAAGTATAAAGAAATGGAAGCACTATTTTATGGGGAAAGAGACCATTATACATACCGACCATCAACCATTGCAGTACTTACAATCACACACAAAGTTGTAGCAATCAATACATTTCAGATGGATGTGATTCCTACAACAATTTCATTTGGTTATCAGGTAAAAAATGGGAATCTACAATAAGGTAGTTGATATGCTCTCTAGGCCTATTGTAAATTCATCTATTGTACTCAAGCACTATTCAGTTATGCATGAAAGTTAAATTGAACAATATGCATATGATAGTGATTTTCAAGATGTGTATGAAAGCTTGAGTCAAGGAAACCAAAATGAAGAGTTAGATTATCATGTGCATAAAAAAATTTTGTATCACTTGGGCAAGTTATGTATACCACGGGGAGAAAGAAACAATATCATAAGGGAGGCAAACACTTCATTGATTGCTGGAAATTTCGGTGTAGGCAAGACATTAGTGAATCTCCAAAGGTAGTGTTATTGCACACGAATGATTGATAGTGTATATCATTTTATTAGAGGATGTTATTTATGTGCAATAAGTAAGCCTAGTAATAGGAAACTTGGATTGTATACTCCACTTTCGGTTCGGTCACATCCTTGGGAGAGTATCTCAATGGATTTTGTAGGTGGTCTTCCTATGTCAAGGAAAGGTCATGATTACTTGTATGTTGTGGTAGATAGGTTCAAAAAAATATGTATTTTGATGCCATGTAAGAAAACAATTACAGCTGAACAAACCGCTAATATTTTCTTTCAAAATGTATGGGTTCATTTTGGTCTTCCTACTTCTATTGTAAGTGATCAAGATTCCCGGTTTGTTGGGAATTTTTGGTCAAAATTATGGGACATGATGGACACAAAGTTAAAGAAGAGTACAAAATTTCATCCACAAACAGATGGTCAGACCGAGGTAGTAAAAAACAGTCATTCATCTTCTTAGAGGTTATTACAGCAAACATCCCAGGTTGTGGGATGAATAATTGCATTACATTAAGCATGCATACAACAAGGCAAAGCATTCTTCCACAAACACATCGCCATTTGAGGCATGTTTTGGGTACTTTCCAAGATCACCTTTGGACTTCATCTTTGAGAAGGATGTCATTATACATGTTCATAGTGACATATATAAGGAAAGGAAGTTCATTGAGAAAATTCAGTTGGTACATCACACAATGCAAGAGCAACTTGAAAAGAGTCAAAGCAGCTACAAGGAAAAGCATGATAAACACCTGTTGATCACAAATTCAAAGTTGGAGATGAATTTTGGTGTAAAAAGCTCAAGCCAATCTGTTATGGTCCATTTAAAATTCTAGAAAAGATTGGTACTAATGCATTTAAGCTAGATTTGCCTCCTTATATGCAAATATATTTTGTCGTTAATGTTGAGAATTTGAGATTGTCTGAGCCTCCTTTGATTGATGATCAAGGAGAGCATGTTCAGCTGCCATGAATAGATGATTTCTTGCCAGAATATCTTGATTGACTTCAGCAAGATCTCATACTTGAAAGAAGAACCAGAACTTCAAGGAGAGGGAATGTCGACTACCTTAGACTGGAACTCAAGGGACAAAATCCTTCAAAGGCCAAATGGATGGAGAGTGAAAGGCTGAGGGAGATGTATCGTCACCTGCTGAACAATTGATAGTATGTTTTGGGGTCCGAAAGGCTTCTACTAGAGAGGAATGATCAGAGGCTCAATATTTAGCTAAAAAATGAAAGTGTTCATAAATTCTCCAAACTAGAACGACTGGATAGAGCTCGTCACCAAGATTCAAACACAACTCGTTTCATGAAAATATGAGTTCATATGAATAAGTTAGGGTCTGTTGTTAGTTTTCTCAAATAGGTAAAAATTGTGCAGAACAGTGACAGACTGATGGCTTGGTAGTCCAATCAGCACCTTAGGAATATTCAAAGAATATTCTCCAAATTTGAGTCAATGACACTATGACAAGTGTCATCATCAGATTCGCCAATGTTGCTTGGGGAATTTTATTTTTTCCTCCTAATCCTAAGTTTGAAATTTTATCTATGGTGGATTATTATTTATATGGTGAATTTTAGGCCAATGGAGAAGGGCCACGTGGTGCAACCAAAGGTTGCCACGTGCCCTCTGCCATGGCATGTTATGGTTCATATATTATGAGTTGTACTGTTGTGACTTAACTATATTTGGATGCTAGCTATCTAAACCGGCGGATAGGTCAAATTAGTGGATAGTGGCTAAACTAGCAGCGGAGACACATATGTGTATAATCCAAAGTTTTTAAACTTTTTTTATGGTTGATATATATATATAGATTGCAACAAAATACTATGGCGGGGATCAAGGTTGAACCCATGACCACCTGCACCATAGTTCTAACGCTTACCATTATACCATCTATCGTGATCCTTACCCCATAATTGTTCCACATTAATTTTAATTAACAACGCGTCGAGGTTGAGGTTCCGGAGGGGGCCAACCCCCTCCCACATGTTAGCGCACTATGACCAAGAGCCAATACATATATTTTGGAGACAATTTAAAGTTTTTAAAACACAATTAAGCCATGGTTAATAACAACTAATCCGTGGTTTACTTCTAATCTCAAGTGTTAGCATTAAACACGCTTAACACTTAAATGTGTGGTTAATCCCACTTTAACTCGTACTTATCCACTACTAAGTGTGCACTTATCTTGGTGGAAGGTTTGGTGGACCTGCCAAATGTGGAGAAGCTCCACATTCAGTGGAGTTAACTGGCGGACTTCTAGAATTAGTGGAGAAATACTAGGAAAAATTGGTTTTTCCATAACTGAGGAAATTTTTAACCAATTTTGGCTTAGGAAGAGTCATCCTTGGTATATTTTGATGTTTTGGAGTCATTGGACCAGGTTTCAGAGGAAACAGGAGACTATAAACATCACTTTTGCACGATTGAAGCTAATAGAAAGGCCCACACTATGAAGCTGGAACAAGGAGATGTAGCCCAGGAGGGGTGAACTCCTTCATCAAAAAGTTGTGTATTTGTCTATGTTATTTGTGCTTGTTGTGTTTTTATATGTTTTTGTTCAGCATTAAGTTTCCATGCTTTTAAGTTCATGAAATACACTTAATCTCATCAATTTTAATGAATTTCCAATCATAAGCACATGAATAAACCCTTGCATAAGAAGCAGACCAAAGCACTTTCATGTTAATTATGAAACTAATATTAGCACAACATTAACAAACAATCAATTTCAGATCACAAGTAAATTAAGGGTAAATAAAATCGGGTTGCAGATGATCCTAGTAGGAAGATAAAGTGAATCATATAGAAACTATGAGTTCTTATGGGACAGGCTTACAGGATCGAATATTATAGATAGGTCAGTAGGATAACAGGTACATGGAGCTCAGGCACAGGTTACAACATATTACAACTATATGCACAGTTAGTGTTACAGGTACAGGTACAAGTGCACATGATGTTGACCATCATCTCTCAGCAAAGAGCTTCATAAAATTTAGCAACAGGATATATGTGCCATACAGTATTGAGATAAAGAAGATTATACTAAGGGAGTCTCATGTGAAACCATATTCAAGCCACCCAGGATACGAAAATACATTGACAAGAATTATAATTTCTACTATGGGCTAAATTTGAAGAAGGATGCGACAAAGTTTGTGGATATATGTTTGAACTGTTAGCAGGTAAAGGCAGAGTGTAAACATCGAGGTGGATTACTACAACTGATTATGATTCCAAAGTGCAAATGGGAGCTCATTTCCATGGATTTCATCACAAGTTTTTTGAGGACATCTAGACAACATGAGTCCATCATGGTTGTGGTGGACAAGTTAACTATGGTAGCACACGTCATTCCATTGAAGACTACGTATTCAACTAGTGATGTGGCATAGGTGTTCATGAGAGATGTGGTCATATTGCATGGTTTTATGCAGAATATTGTGTCACATAGGGATTCAAAGCTCACTTCCAAGTTTTGGAAGGAGTTGTTTCAGGTTTAGGTACATAGTTTTCCTTCAATACAACTTATCATCCATAGAGAGAGAGGGTCAACAGGGTATTGGAGGACATGTTGAGGATATATGTGATGCATCATTATAGGACATGGGAGGAATATCTTTCATTGGTTGAGTTTGATTACAACAATGGTTACCAGAAGTCACTGAGGATGAGTCCATTTGAGGCGTTGTATGGGAAAAGTTGTAATACTCCCATCATTTGGGGTGATCCAGTGAAAGGGGCATTGATTGGGCTAAACATGTTAGCATAAATGGAATAGGAAATGCAGGTAATCAAGAAGAACCTAAAGGTATTACAGGATAGGAATAAAATCTATGAAGATAGGAACAAGTTGTTCAGGGAATTTCAAGTTGGGGAATAGGTGTACTTGCACGTTAATCCCAAGAAGAGCTCCTTGAGGATTGGATCATGTGCCAAGTTGGCACCTGGGTTTTGTGGGCCTTTCAAGATTCTTGAAAGGATTAGACCAGTAACCTATCGACTTGAACTTCCTATAAAAATGAAATTCCATGATGTTTTCCATGTATCATTGATTAAAAAGTATGTTAAAGATGTTGATCATGTGATTGATTGGTTTTTATTGCAGGTGGAGCTAGATGGATAATTCTAGCTGAAACCTCAATGTATATTAAAGAAAAAGGTGCTCATGATCCAGAACTGAGCAATCGAGAGGTTAAAGTTCATTGGAAGCACTTTGGTCCTGATAAAGCTACATGGGAGATGTCAGATCAAATGCGGGCTATGTATCATTCTATATTCGTTGGTTGAGTGAATCTCCTTGGTATATGTTTTGGTATATGCTTTGGTATGATATTTTGGTATATATGTACATATGTATATGGATATAAATATCACCATGAGTTGTGTTATAAATCTCCAATAAGTGATATGGGTGTCATGTAATTATGGTTGTCATGTTGTTATGTTGTCATGATGGTTTACTTCTCAGCATGTTGATCATTTTAAATACTGCAACAAGATAAGTTATAAAGCTCCATGGGAATTACATTTTGCTTTCAGCAATCTTATTGGTTTTAGACGTCATTGAACACTAAGGACGATGTTCCCCTAAGGGGGAGGGTTCTATAACAGCCTTGTGGAGAATCACATGTACATAAAAGTTAATAAAGGAAAAATAATAACCACAGTTATGGGACACTTATTCCAAGTTGAATGTGGGGGAAAAAACCCTAGTGTGGGTGTTCATTTCAGTTATTATGGCTAAGAAAATTGGAAAAGGAAATGACAAAGGCTTTGGAAAGGAAAAATGACATTTTTGGCCATTTATTTATGAAAATAATTTAAATTAGGAGAAAAGGAAAGTGAAAGGTCACACGTTACATGTGAGGAGGAAAATGAAAGAAAATAATGGAAAATGAAGAAAATAAAGGCCTCATTAATAAAAAGGCTTTTGAGGATCAGTTTGTACCTTTTTTCAGTTGAGTTTCGGAGATCTCTCTCTATTCTGTCTATCTCACACCCTTGGACACTTAGATTTTTCTTTGAGCACTTTGGCATTGGATCAAGAAAGGAAAAAAATCAAAGAGGAAGAAAATATCAAGCAAGGAAGAGTAGGATCAAGAAACTACAACGTGTTTACTTGCAGATATCGATTTGCATATGTGATTTCCTTACTATATTTTTGCATGAATGGTTATGCATGTGTGTTTTTGATTCTCTTGTTTCCATTGGTATGGGTTTTCCAGGAGTGAGAGCATTCTTTACACTTGCCTTTCCATTTCCAAATAGTCATGGTGTAATGGCGTTCTCATGTTTTGGTTAAGTTGGATTGTCACCTGTATTTGAAACTAAGTGAGGTGGATCTCTGAATGAATGAACGCATGTCCTCAGGATCTATGAACCAGACTATGGATTGCAGTAAAGCCACTGGTCTAGTAACCTTGAACCACATTATGGGTTGTGGTAAATCTAGGTATTGTGTTAGGTCCCTATGTTACTAGTGTAGTCCCTTATTGTTGTTAGTGTATCCCCCTTATTGTTATTTTTGTACCCATTTAGTCCCCATATTGTTATTATTTTTCCCCATAAAACCCCACTATTGTTATTTTTGTGCCCTTACATTATTATTGTTAGGTCGGCTAGGATTATATTGTGACCCCATGGACTCCTATATATAGAAAGGAGGTTTTTTCATTTGAATCATCCAAATATTTTTCATTCATGTAATGTAAAGTAGGTTTCCCCCTCGAAGTGGCTGATTTATAAGGCGTTGATCTCTCTTTTCTTCTATTTTAGATTTGGTTTCATAACGATTGGTATCAGAGCTTTGGATTCTAGGGTTTTGATGCTTCAAACGGGTCATCGTGGAATTTTCCCTATAATTTTTTTATACGAAGGTTCAAACGCTAAAAAAAAGAACTCATTTGTGCAAAATCCTGAGTAAGTTCATCTAAAAATTTCAAATATTGGTTCGCAATATTTTCAGAGATATGATCTGTGTAATTTAGGGTTTTTGCAGGCTCCCCAATTGCATCTCAAAGAGGTGACCTTGGTAAAATCGTCATAACTCTCTCTCTGAGCATCGTATTGGAATTCTGTAAAAAGTGGCTGAACATAGACATAATGTAGGTTTATGTGTATCAATTTCAAAGCCTAAGAAGGAAACAATGGCACGTGCCCTGCCGTACAAGTTCGCTCTACTAATCCAGTCCATAATTAGGTCATTGTGGGAGATTGGACATAAATTTGTCTTGAAGAATCCAAATAACGTTAGACCCATGGCATTGGAAATAAGACTCAGAGGGTTACTACAGGACTGAAGATCAATCCTTGGGGATCTGAAATTATAGATATACATTAGTTTCAATATCGAGCTCCTCAAAAGCAAGTAAAAGGTGTGTATTTTTTTTTCAAATTGCATAAGTCTTGTTTGAAAAATTAATTTGAAGTGTTTCCAAGGGCATATTCAAGCATGGATATCAGTATTGGGTTCCCAAATGTCCCCTAAAAAGAATTCAACACCCATTAAGCCCTCAGAAGGCTCTACTATGACTCATGAAGAGGAAGGAGTGCAACATGATATATCAAAATTACAAGAGCAAGTGCATCAAATTCCACTCTCGCAAAGAGAAACAAAAAATGAAATGGAAGTTTTGAAGAAAGGCGTCAAAGCTAATATGGATGGTTTTAAGAAAGGCTTGGAAGCTAAGATGGATTGTTTGAAGAATGGCATGGAAGCTAAGATGGATGACATGGAAGCTAACATGGAAGGCATGACGAATGATCTAAAAGCAGACATGGAAGGTTTGGAGGAAGGTTTGACAAAGTTGATACAAGAAATGACTCCTAATGGCGAAAAGTTAGTACAGGAAACTCATGATGAGAAAAAAATAAATGTTAATCGTGATTTAATAAACCATAATGTTGGATGTAAGACACACCATATTCCAAAAATGGATCTGAGGAATTTTGATGGAAATGATCTCGTAACATGGATACTACAGATGGAGCAATATTTTGATCTCCATAATGTGAAAAACACACAAAAGGTACGCATTGCAACTTTACATTTAGAAAAAATAAATTTGTATGGTATCGATGGCTTTACTCTCATAAAAAATTGTCACTTGGTTAATTTTTATGAAGGAAATGATAGCACATTATGAGGATACAAAGAGCAACACCTTTTTTAGCCAATTGATAAATCTCAAACAAAAGGGCACAATGGTGGAGCACATTGAGGACTTCCAAATAAGGGTAACATATAGTCCAGAGGAACAGAAGATTGATGTCTTCATAGGTTCTTAAAAGGATAACATCGAAGACGATGTTTGCCTTTGGAAACCTGATTCATTTGAGAAGGCATTAAGGTTGGCAAGAAAAATTGAAAGTAAAATTATAGCGACAAGGAAGCCTACCACTCACATCTATAAAGATGGAAGTGTTGCTACTCCTAGACTTCCACAACCTACAAGTTTGACACCACAACAATTGGAAGAAAAAATATTGAAAGGGATTTTCTATAGTTGTGATATAAAATACATTAAAGGTCATAAGTGTGCTGAGAAGAAATTATTTTACATAGATTGTGAAGAAGAGGAAGAAAATGAACAAAAACTTCAAAAGAAGAGGGTATACACTAGGAACCAACCCTAGAGAAACAAGAAATGAGTCTGAATATATCCTTTAATGCATTGGCAGGAATTACCACTCCTTGAACTCTCAAGATAGAAGGACATATCAAGAATAAAAATGTAATAGTCTTGATTGATTCAGGTATTACCTATAATTTTATTCATTTTAAGGTAGCCAAGGAATTGAATTGCTTCCTATACCTAGCACCGGAATGTCAAGTGATGGTTGCAAATGGAGGGACTATAAATTTCTCTGGAAAATCCCATAATATCAAGCTAAGAATGGGGGAATATGTATTGAATAGTCCAATTATTTCCATTCTAATGGGATGTGTTGATGTTGTACTAAGAGTACAATGGTTACAATCTTTGCGGACGATAGATTTTATTTTTCAAGAACTTTTCTTGAAATTTTTTTCGGAAGGAAATGAAGCTGAATTACGGGGTATCGTAGTGAATCTAGGAAAGATAATAAACTCTAATGTCAAGACAAATCTTCTAAAGAAAGAACAACGAGGTGTAATTGCACAATTATGCTCACTAGAAGTTCCAACATCAAAATCATCTATTTCTCCAGATATCCAAAAGTCTTGGACAATCATTCCAAGGTGTTTGAAAGTCCCAAAGGACTCCCACCTATTCGTGATGATGATCATGCTATTCATTGGATTCCAGGAAGTGTTCCTCCAAACAGGCCTTACAAATATCCTTATGTCCAAAAGAGTGAAATTGAACGTATGATTGCAGAAATCTTAGAGGCTTGTATGATTCAACCTAGTCAAAGTTCTTTGTCTGCTCCAGTAGTATTGGTGCATAAGAAGGATGGATCATGGCGCATGTGTCTAGATTATAGGGAGCTCAATAATCTCACTATTAAAGATAAATTTCCCATTCCTGTGATTGATGAACTATTGGATGAATTATATGGAGCAATTTATTTTACCAAGTTGGATCTTCATTCAGGATATCATCAAATTAGAAGGAAGACTAAAGATATTCCAAAAATAGTATTTCAAACTCATGAGGGTCATTATGAATTTTTTTTCATGCCTTTTTGCCTTACCAATGCACCTTCTACATTTCAAGGGTTGATGAATTCCATTCTTAAAACCTTCCTAAGATAATTTGTGTTAGTATTTGTTGATGATATACTAATCCACAATAGGTCTTGGAAGGATCATGTTCAACATGTTGACAGGGTACTCAAACTATTGGAGAAGAAACAATCATATGCAAAAACCTCCAAATGTTTCTTTGGTGTACAAGAGGTAGAATATCTGGGTCATATTGTATCTCAGGAGGGTGTTAAGGTAGACCCTAAAAAAATTAAATCCATTAAGTAATGGAAAGTCCCCACAATCATAAAGCAATTGCGAGGATTTCTCCGGTTAACAGGGTATTATCACAAGTTTGTTAAGAATTATGGGATAACAGAAACACCTTTAACAACATTATTGAAGAAATATGCATTTTCATGACTCCTAAAGAAACTAAGGCCTTTGAACATCTTAAAGAGGAAATGTGCCTAACAATGGTCTTAGCTACACCATACTTCACAAAAACCTTTGTTATGGAATGTGATTCCTTAGGAAATGGAATTGGTTTTGTTTTAATGCAAGAAGGAAGACCCATTGCTTTTGAAATTCATGCAATGAAAGCAAAGTATTTACAGAAATATATTTATGAGAAGGAAATGTCGGAAACACTACATGCACTAAAGAAATGGTGACCTTACCTAATGGGAAGACACTTCAAGGTAAAAAATGATCATGATAGTCTTAAACACTTTTTGGAACAAATACTATCTTCAGAAGACAAGAAAAATGGGCCACAAAGATGTTGGGTTATGACTTTGAAATCATCTAAAAAAAAGGGAAGCTAAATGTTGTTGCAGATGCACTCTCAAGAAAGGATCAGGATGTGGAAGTATTGCTTTGTGCCATTTCTATTATCCAACCAGATTGGATAACCGAAGCAAGGGAGGAATGGAAGAATGACGAAGAAGTTTGGAAACTCATTCAAAAGTTGCAACAAGATCCCAGTACATCCAATGTTTTTAGTTGGAAAAATGATTCCTTATGGTACAAATATTGCTTATATCTTTGTAAGAATTCCCAACTAAAACAAAAGATTATTTTGGAATTGTACACCTCTCCTGTAGGAGGACACTCGTGGTTTTTAAAATCTTGCCACAAGGTGAAAAAATAATTTTTTGGGGATGGCCTTAAATTTTATATTCAAAATTTTGTGGAAGAATGTTTGGTTTCCCAGCAAAATAAAGTTGAGACAATTAAGACCCGGGTTCAGCTAGAACCTTTACCCATTCCAAGTATATGTTGGGAGGATGTTTCAAGGATTTTATCACCGGTTTACCTAAGTCCGAAGGAAAGAGTGTCATCATGGTGGTAGTTTATAGACTTACCCAAGTATGAACACTTTTTTGCATTATCTCATCCATTTAAAGCAAGTACAGTTCCTATTGAATTTATGGAAACAATTCAAAAGCTACATGGAAACCTAAAGTTTATTCTAAGCGACAGAGATCCCATTTTCAATGGAAATTTTTGGACGGAATTACTTTCTTGTTTGGGTACTCAATTAGCCCATAGCACATCTTATCATCCTAAATCCAGTGGGAAAACTAATATAGTGAACAAATGTTTGGAAGGATATCTTCGTTGTTTTGTATCTGATAAAAAAACACAATGGGTCAAGTGGTTACCTCTAGCTGGATGGTGGTATAATACTTCCTTCGATACTGCAACAAAAATGACCCCATTTATGGCACTTTATGGATATCATCTACCGTCCATCACATCATCTTTAAGAGAAAATTCTGATTTTCAAGCAGTGGAATATCACATCGAGCATCGACAACAAGTTCTCCAACTCTTAAAGGATAACCTAAATTTGGCACAAAATCGAATGAAACAACAGGCATATCAACATCGCAATGAGAGAAGTTTTGATGTAGGAGACTGGGTATTTTTATGGCTACAACCATACAAAAAAATGTCCCTCAAGCAAGGTAAGAAGGATAATAAATTATTGCAAAAGTACTATATCCCTTACAAGGTGCTGTAAAATATTGGAACTATGGAAATCAAATTGGAGCTTCCTGCTTCTTCTTGAGTGCACCCAGTTTTCTATGTTTCATGCTTAAATAAGGTTATAGGGGACAAAATTCAAGTTCAAACAATATTTCCAGAACTTGATGAGAAAGGAAAACTCATATTGTAACCTAAAGCAGTCACAGAAACAAGAACTCGACAACTATGAAATCGATCAATTTCAGAGTATCTCATCAAGTGGAAGAACTTACCCACTAAAGATTCCACATGAGAGGATGAGAATTTTATACAAAATCATTTATAGCTACTCAAGCATTGAGGACAACACTTGTTTGATGGAGAGGGGCATGTTAGGTCCCTATATTACTAGTGTAGTCCCTTATTTTTGTTATTGTATCCCCCTTATTGTTATTGTTTTACCCCTATAGTCCCCATATTGTTATTATTGTGCCCCATAAAACCCAACTATTGTTATTTTTGTGCCCTTACATTATTATTGTTAGGTCGGCTAGGATTATATTGTGACCCCACGGAATCGTATATATAGAAATGAGGTTTTTTCATTTGAATCCTCCAAGAATTGTCCATTCATGTAATGTAAAGGAGGTTGCCCCCTCGAAGTGGCTGATTTGTAAGGCATTGATCTCTCTTTTCTTATATTTTGGAGTTGGTTTCATAGAATATTGTGTGCCGCAGTGGTTTTTTGAATCCTCGACCGATGAATGTAGGGATATATGGTAAATACTAGAGGTGGTTGCCTTTGATCAGGCCTAGGAATCCTTAGTCGATGAATGGAAGGATATACGGTAAAGCCTATAGGGTGGTGTCTTGATTATGGCCTATTGATCCTTGGATCAGAATTTGGATTGTGGTAAAGCCTAAAGACTAGGAGACATGAAAAATACTCATGGTGTAGGTGCAGAAATCCGGTGGCATCCATGCTTGTTTATGGCCTAGTGATCTATTGAGGATTGTGGTAAAGCCTAGTTCTATTGATGAGGTTGAGGTGGTTTAGCCTTAGAAAGCCTTTTTTTGTTTTTCTTTTGAATCCCACATTCATGCTTGTAATATGGCATAGGGGTTATTTTCTGAAGAGAGATTTGGTTCAGCCAATCAATGGTTCGTTGGAAAGTGGAAGTCCCATACCATGTTGGCTTTTTCATTCATTAATAAGAGTTAATTTCCTTGGTATTTTATGTCCAAATGTAATGGTTCATATTGGCATTTATGGCTGTTGTATCCTCACTATATTTGTTGTTTATGAATATGTTGCATGAGACTGATAATGTATGGTTCTCATCATGTTTTGATTTGTAAATGAATGAGTAATGAATATATGACCTAATAGATGATAATGCAGCTAATGTGACAAGGAATCAATGCTTCTTAGTGATTTTCAGATAAGTATTAGACCCCTATGCTCAGATATATTATTATGACCTACAAAATGCATATTTGTGATATGTTTGACGAAATTCATTTCATGGCTAGTAGGGATCCAGTCAAGTATTTTTTCAAGTGTTTGAATTTGTATCATTGTTTCTACGTTACTTTTCATTTATGTAAGTTAATGAGTTTCTCGGTAGTGGCTTGGTTCTAGTCCTAGAAAATAGCCTTAAATATCATTGTCGTTGGCATAACACTGGCAGAAAAAGGCTACAGTCACACTCAGGCAGGCCCATCGAAGTGACTAGGGCTATCAATCACATGGAGGCCTTGGAAAGTGAGTTACTGTGGGTTTAATTTCTTGAAACATTAAGTTCCCTCAGGGGTTGGTCACCTGCAAGAGTGGGTTAGCTCCTGGAGGTTCTGTAGGATGTGTAGAAGATCAGATTGTTTGTGATGTGTCTGGTCCACTTCCTTAACTGTACATGGAGAGTTGAATCAGATCATAGTAGCCTCTCGTCACATGTTTACTCCAATTGGTCGATTACTTGGGTAGATGTGGGAGGAGGGGGTTACAATTCTCAACTCCTCCCCATAAAATTTAAATCTAAAATATAATTAAAACTAAAATTCAAACAAATCATTTAATCTACATTAAAAATTATAATTACAACATAATACTTAAAATTACATAAATCATAAATAATGTCTATATTATAACTTATGGTTTAAACATATATACCATTTAATTTGCTTTAGACATGTTAAAAGCCAAACCCAAAACATGATCATGAATCCATTAACAATATGTAGATTCTCCGAATATAACTAGTATAAATCCATAAGCACATATCTAACATGAGCCGAGAGAGTTCAAATTTATTTACGTGAAAATTTCTTTAAAGTGCAAAATACAATGTGTAATTTTTCATTGTTTATATTGCATTTTTTAATGTTATATAACGTCTATAGAGGATCAAACTGTAAAATATTGAAACCGGTTCAAATATTTTAACCATAAAACTTATTTTTTTCATGATATATGCATAATTGTTTTAAATCTATATATAACATATGCATTGTTGACATTAAAATATTTTACATAACATGTACATCTAGACATTTTATCAAAACAAATTAAAATGTTTTTTTTTATTATTAATATATTTTTAAAATATTTTACATAACATGTACATGTAGACATTTTATCAAGACAAATTAAAATGATATTTTTTTATTACTAATATATTTTTATGTATTCGTATTAAAATATTTTATTGATAACCCACACTAAATATTTTATTATATACAACTAGAATATTTTATTTTAACAATTGTTTTTCCATATATAGATATATATGAAGTTGATTTTGACATAAATAAGTTAACATAGATCTTCAAATAATTTATTTAAATCGATTGTTGAAATATTTTTTTAAAGTGTAAGGTTTAACATATTACTCGCATTTTTTTTTTACTTCTAATTACTTTACATGAAATTAGTTTAGATGCATAACATATTCATTTTTTATTATTATAGCCAACATTTTTTTTCTATTTAGAGTGTATTTTATTTTTATTTTAAGAGGGACACATGTCAAATCCACGTTGAGCAAGGACATACTTAGACATCCCCTCATATTGGGTTGTAAAAAAAACCTCTAGGCTTAACATAAACCACCCTCATATCATAATACATAGCTTATTATCCTGCAAACTTTCGCAATTATTCAAGTGGCATAAACGAGAGAGCCCCTCTCCTCTTTCAATGATCAAATACCTTATTGAAACTTCCAATTCAATGCCTTACTCAACTTCCAATTTAATACCTTACTCTCACAAATTTGATACTTTGATGGTGTGCAACAACTGTTATATGGTTGTTTGTTCCCACTTTCATTGTATGATGTCAAAATTTCCAACAATTTTGGACCCAACATGCTTGGGACTACTTGCAAATTGATTGCAAACACAAAAAATCCAGACGTTGGAGTTAGTGATGGGACTTATTTCATATTTTGTGTATCCTCATACACTACGGGCATATGGGTGATGCGTCCAAATATTTAAACATGGGTGGGACTACTTGCAAATCGATTCCAAGCACCAAAAATTCAGAGGACAAAGTTGGCGATGGGACTTGATTTCATATTTCTTGTATCCTCCTACACTACAGGAATATGGGTGATGCTTCGAAATATTTGAACACAGGTGGGACTACTTGCAAGTTGATTCCAAACAACAAAACTCTAGAGTCCGAAGTTGGTGACGGGACTTTTTTTCATATTGCTTGTATCCTCCTACACTACGGGTGTATGGGAGATGCCTCTAGAGATGTTAACATTGGTGGGACTACCTGCTAATTGATTCCAAACACCAAACCTCCAGAGGCTGGAGATGGTGATGGGCTTTCTTTCGTATTGCTTGTATCCTCCTACACTATGAGCATATGGGTGATGCCTCCATAGATTTGAACATTGGTGATTTCTCTCCAAAATTTGGTCCCTATAACTTTAAAATTTACCCATGTCATGCCGTCATTCTGAGATTTATCCTTGTAACTTCAAATTTTACCCATGTCATGTCGTCATTCTCAGCTTTATCCCTGTAACTTTAAAATTTACCCATGTCATGTCATAATTATCATCTTTATCAGATATATTTATAACCATTTTCTGTGCATTTCAGCATTATTGTAGGGAAGCACTCTTTAGGGAATCTATGCATCAATTGGATGAGGAGGGTGTTAAAGTATTAAAGTATGGATTGGAATATGTGTGTGTGTGTGTGTGTGTGTGTGTGTGTGTGTTTCATTTCATATAATGCTATCACATGTGTATTACATTTTTTTTTAAGTATTTAATTTTTTGTTTTGACCATGTATTATTTTATGTTTGACAAAAAAAAATTATGCTACTTATCCATAGTTTAACGTTGGAATTCGTTTTTTTTAATTTAAATTAATTTATTTGTAAGATGATTGACTAGTTTTACTATGATCTTTGTTTAGTAACTTCCATTGTTTCATATTTTCGTTTTTATTTTTATTTCCTTTTTACTAATATATTTAGGTTGATAGACGTCTCTTCTTGAAAATGGTCACACCAACCATTCATCTATCATTGACATTTGTCTCAGATCATTCTTCAAATTGAATTGGATGATGTCATCTCTCCTATTAGCACGTATCCCATCATTCCCCACTGCATTTATTGGCCACCCTCGACCCGTGCCTCCATTCTCTTCAAGTATCAAAGGCCTCCCTTCATATATCCCTTGAGATTCTTGATCTGTGAACACTTCCATGACTCTTCTCACTGTTGCTAGACCTTCAGCAAGCATCAGATTCAAAAGTACATTTCTTCAAATCCTTGTTGCACGATTTCAATTCTAAACGAGGTGAAAATAATGTCTGGAGGAGTTGCGATATGGGTGGAAAACCCACTACTACAAGATTCACCTCATTTCGTGTCAATAGGTATAAATTCCACCCATATTCATTGAAATCATGCTACAAGTGATAGACTATAAAAGTACAGAGCTACAGTTCTCGGGAACACATTAAAGAAGAAAGAAGTGTATTTATAACTGAATGAAAAAATGAAAGATAAACACAGATAGGTAAATGCACAAATATATGTGGTAAAACCTTGACAGGGTGTCAAGGAAACCTCCACGGGGCAAGGGATTGGAAACTCTATTAATCAAGAATGATTCTCCACACCTTACAAGCCTCTTGGGCCATCCAATTTAACCTGGGCTATTTCGTTATTATAACTTCATTTCATTATACAACCAACTAACAAGTAATAATTAAATTTTCCCAAAATTAGATTATTTACATTTGTTGTCATATTTCAACAAAATCCACCTTGACAACAATTTTCCTAATCCCTTACCAATGCCCATTCATCATCTCTTCTACAAGCTAAGAGAAGCGAGACACCATCTCAGCTTCTCTATTGTAACTAGCTTCGTGAATATATGTGCATGATTTTCTTGTGTACGGACCTTCTTGAGAACTACTTTTCCGCCTTTGATTATATGTCTCACAAAGTGATACCTTACATTGATGTGCTTGGTCTTGCTATGATAGGCTGGATTTGTAGCCAAATGAATAGCACTCTGACTGTCACAGAATACATTCACTTTCTCCTGCATCATTCCAATCTCATCAAGGAGACCTTTTAACCATATTTCCTCTTTACAGGCATCTAAAGCAGCTATATACTCTACTTCAGTAGTGGACAAAGAAACCGTCTCTTGAAGCTTTGACATCTAGCTGATTGCTCCACTTGCCAGAGTAAAAACATAACCTGTAGTAGACCTATTTTTTTCCAAATCACCTACATAATCAACATCCACATATCCGCAGATTGAACCTTCAAGATTATCTAAGCTGATGCAATGGTCACTTGTGTCTCTCAAATACCGAAGCACCCATTTCACTGCTCGCCAATGTTCTTCTCCTGAATTTTCCATGAACCCGCTGACAACTCCAACTACATGTGAAATGTCAGGTCTTGTAGATACCATCGCATACATTAAGTTTCCTATCACATTTGCATATGGTACACGAGACATATACCTATTTTATTCATTATTTATAGGACTTAAATATGAAGAAAGCTTAAAATGGGAAGCTAATGGAACATTAATAGGTTTCACATTGTTCATACCAAACTTTTCAAGTACTCTCTCCACATACTTTTGTTGTGATAACCAAAGCTTACCATTCTTCCTGTCTCTGCGTATCTCCATGCCCAAGATATGTTTTGCCACTCCAAGGTCCTTCATATCAAAAATCCTAGAGAGCTGAGCCTTTAACCTGTTGATTTATTCCTCGCTTTTGCTTGCAATATGCATATCATCAACATACAACACCAAGATAATGAATATGCCATTGAAACTTTTGAAGTATGCACAAGGATCATACTCACTTATGATAAAATTCTGGCTCGCCATGAAGGATTCAAACTTCTTGTACCATTTCCTGGGCGACTGCCTCAGGCCATACAATGATTTCCTGAGCTTGCAAACTAATCTTCTGTTGTGACCTTGTACAAATACTTCTGGTTGATCCATATATATCTCTTAATCTAAATCACCATGAAGAAAGGCTATTTTAACATCTAACTATTCTAACTCAAGGTCAACTAACGCAGTTAGTGCCAACACAGTACGAATAGAAACAAGTTTAAAAACAAGTGAAAAAATCTTATGAAAATTAATACCTTCAACCAGAGAATATCCTTTTGCGACCAGCCTCGCCTTATACCTCTCAATACTTCCATCAACTTTTCTCTTCACCTTGAAGACCCATTTTCACCCAACAACACTTCTCCCTTCAGGAAGTTCTGCAAGATCCCAGTTATTTTTCTTGGCTAAGGAATCCATTTCTTCTTCCATAGCCTTTTTCCAAATCTCGCTATCTGCACCATCTAGTGCTTCCTGATAACAAGAAGGTTCCCCATCTTCAGTAATCAATGCAAAAGATGAAGCAGAATCTTCATACCTTTTGGGTGTTTTTCTTTCCCTTGTAGACCTTCTTAGAGTGACTGGTCGTTGAATTGGTTCTGGAATTTCTCCAGTTTCCTTTGCTTCTCCACCTTTTTCATCAGAAGTCTCTCCTTCCTTTCGACTTTCTGGAAAAGGTTTAGTCTCCAGTTGAATCTGCTGATTTGGTGATACCTATTCTTGTTCAACTTTTCCAGCATCTAATTTTAGAAGAGAAGATTCTTCAAATTTTACATCTCTACTAATGACTATCTTCCATGACGAAGGATCTCACAACCTATATCCTTTCACTGCATAATCATACCTAAAAAAGACACAAAATTTGATTTTGGATCTAACTTTGAATGATGATTTCTAGGAATAAGAGCATAGGCATTACAACCAAAAAACTTAAAATAAGAAGAATCACAAGACTAACCCGACCAAACTTCTTCAGGAAATTTACAGTTTATGGTAACCAAAGGTGATATGTTAACTAAATAACAAGCAGTAGATATTGCTTCTTCCCACAACTCCTTTAGCAGGTTAGCATTTCTGATCATGCTTCTGGCTCTTTCCATAAGAGTCTGATTCATCTGTTCAGCAACGCCATTTTGCTAAGGAGTATAAACAACAGTTTTATGTCTAACAATCCCTTCATCCTTACAAAATTATTCAAATTATAAAGAAGTAAATTCACCGCCATTGTCAGTTATTAAACATTTAATTTATTTTCCTATTTTATTTTCCACCATTGCTTTAAATTGTTTAAAAACATTAAATACATCAGCGTTCTTTTTCAACATATAGACCCAAAATTTCTGGGAGAAATCATCAATAAATGTTAAGAAATGTAATGCACCTCCATAAGACACAGTAGGAGATAGTCCCCACAGATCAGAATGAATGTATTCTAAAATTGGTTTACTATTATGATTACCAGTCTTGAACCTTTGTTTACATTGTTTTCCATACACACAATGTTTACAAAAATCCAACTTCAAGGATTTCAAATCAGGAAGCAACTTGTGGATCATCAGTACCTGAAGACCTTTCTCGCTCATGTGACCCAACTGCTGATGCCATAGACAAGAACATTCTTCTGCTTTTTCTAATACAATCTTTGCTTCAATAACTTGAGTGCTTCCTTTGAGTTTGTACAGATTTCCAACCTTTTCAACCTTCATAACAACCAAGGCTCCTTTTGAGACTTTCAGCACTCCATTCTGACCTATAAATTTATACCCATTCGAATCCAAAACTCCCAAGGAAATAAAGTTTTTCTTTAGTTCAGGTACATTCCTAACATCAGATAATGTTTTAATTTTATCATCATACATTTTAATTTTTACATTTCCCATCCCAATAGTTTGAAAAGATGCATTATTTTCCATAAACACAAAACTACCATTTACAACTTCATATGAAGTAAACCAACTTCTGTGCGGACTCATGTGATGAGAAGCACCAAAGTATAATAGCCAATTTTAAGCATCTTGAGAGACATTATAAACATGTAGGGTTTCAACAACTAAAACTTCATCAATCATACCTGAATCAACCTGATTTGGTTCCTTATTTTGGTTTTCTGACTCCTTCCATTTCCAATAGTCTTTCTTGAGGTGTCCAATTTTGTTGCAGTACCAGAACTTGGCTTTACACTTCTTGCCGCCCTTTGACTTTGATCTAGAAGAACCCCTTGCTTTCTCCCCTCTTTCCTTTAACCGACCTATGGCTACCATGGCTTATGGTGCAGATGTCTCAATACTAGATTTCCTTCTTACTTCTTCAGATAACAAAGCACCCACAACTAATTCATAATTCAAAGAATTAGTAGTGCTAAAACTGATTAAAGTTACAAAGTGGTCCCATGACTCGGGCAAAGAACACAACAAGGTTATCGCCTTGTCTTCTTCCTGCATTTTAACTTCCATATCTGACAACTAGAAAATAAGTGTATTAAAAACATTTAAATGTTTTGCAACTTTTGTACCCACCTTCATCTGAAGACCGTACATTTGTCTTTTCAAATAAATTCTATTTGTCAATGATTTAGTCATATACAAGGTTTCCAGTTTTTCCCACAACCCTTCAACTGTACTCTCTTCAACAATATTAAAGAGAACTTCATCTGCCAAACATAACCTAATGTTACTGAGGGCTTGGGCATCTAAGTCCTCCAAGTCCGAGTATGTCATGCTTGCATATTGTTTCTTTACCCTGCCTAATGCTTTGTGCAACCCTTTTTGCACCAACAAGTCCCTAACTTTCGGTTTCCACAATGCAAAATTGTTCTTCCGAGTGACCTTCTCCACCTCGAACTTTTCTTTCATCATTTTGGCCATTTATTCTTCCTAGAAATCTTTCTACTGTGGTTTCTTTGTTTCCCTTCTTTCTTAACCTCAAACCAGTGTTTAAAGAAAAAAATTTTGATTTCCCCAAGGTTTCTGAGTTCTCTTTATTTTAATTAAATAAATTCTTACAAAAAATTCTGAGATTGTTGAAAGAAGAAAAAATTTCCAGAATTTTCCTTTCCCTATTCCACTTTCCAGAATTTCCACAAGAAAAAGTTCTAAAAAAAAAATCTCTTTAAACTTCCTTTGTTTTCTTCAACTCCCCCCTTAAAAAAAATATCAAATACCAACAGAAGCAAATTTCAAATTTCAGCATTTTCAACAAATTCGATTTTCAACCATTTCTTCCAATTCAAACTTACAATTTCTCTGTCTTAAAGAAAAAACTGTAACATGTTAGAAAAAATTATTCTACCCAAATTCTTAGCATTCTCTACTTAATGTCGGCATTATTTCTCACAGTGTGATTGGCAATTGCGGTCTCACCAACTGCGCTAGATGCACCATTTTTATCCAGCATGAAAGCATTTCCTGCAATGCTAACCCTCTTTTCTGGCACACCCACTACTTCTTTTTTCCTCTGGAAACATATCTGGATAGCGCATAATCCTCCAACTGATTGACCTCTGCTCAACGTGCTCCACTCTTCCTTTGTATCTTGAATTTTCCACCAGATCCGATTTAATTCTCAGACGACAACAGACTGACAACCCACTTCTCAGACTGCGGACTACGGCTCCAACGAGCAACAACAATCTCTACAGCAGCACAACAGTAGCAATATCTATGGAAGCACAACAATAGAAATCTCTATGGTGGCACAACATATAAAAAAATGGCAGAAAAAAATCCAATGCCTCGATCCTCCAACAGTGAACAACACCAAAACTTCACCTTTGCTATTCAATTTCAACTTTGCCTCCATCATAGTGACCTCTTCTTTCACTGCCACAACCCTCACAATTTTTGTAAGCTCTAATACCACTTATAGTTCTCGGAAAAACATTAAAGAAGAAAGAATTATATTTATAACTCAATGAAAAACTGAAATATAAACACAAATAGGTAAATGCACAAATATACATGGTAAAACCTTGACAGGGTGTCAAGGAAACTTCCACGGGGCAAGGGATTGGAAACTCTATTAAAGAAGAATGATTCTCCACACCTTACAAGCCTCTCGGGCCATCAAGTTTAACCTGGGCTATTTCTTTATTCTAACTTCATTTCGTTATACAACCAACTAGCAGGTAATAAGTAAATTTTCCCAAAATTACATTATTTACATTTGTTGTCATATTTCAACAAGATCGATACTATATTTCCATCACTGTACTCTCTTGTTCATATGTTGGCCTTTACGCATAGGAGGAGAAATGAGGGGATATCATTTATCTTTTTCTTAGGCTAAGGTACCATTTTAGTGGAGATCCTTTTTAATGAACCTTTTGTTTTTGTTTTTATTTTTCCTTTTTCCAGAAACAAAGTATTCAAATGAATGCTTAGTATTGAAATTTTTAAACATTTGAGCTCATATTTTTGGTGAATATTTTCAGGTACATCATGTTTTATATGAGATTTCAATGGTTTCCAACCTGTTGAAACAGATTCTTTTCTATCCCATACATCACAAATATTTTTATTTTTACACTTTTCCCTAATTATCATTTTTTTTAAATCCCTCAAACTACTTCTGCTGAGGCTAGGTTTTTCTTTAGGTTTCCTTGGTTGTTTCTATTTTTTCAAAAGGTTAGAACGTTGGATATTGTTTTTTATACATTAATTAAATCTAGATTTGTAAATATGTTGTAGTTTACCACATCTAGCTCAGTATACATTCTCAGCGCATTGTTGTATGGACTCTGCAAATACCTGAAACGACATATCTCTGGAGTCAACGCCATATCTATGGAGTATACAACTTGTTGGGACATAAATGGGGTGATTTCTGTAAATAAAATAAAATAATTTGTATTTGTTCTCGACAGTCAAGCCTAGAATTGGATGACAACACTTTCAGTTGACTATTATTATGTTTGAAAAAAGCATTGCTGACATACTTTCCTTATTTCTGCCTGGGGGTCCTTTGTATCCATCCTGCTTTGTCCAAAGGAAGCATATTATAAGCTAGATGACTCTATTATAAACACATTTGGAGGGGCAATGGCATGCTTAGCAGCATATATCTATTCCAATTAACTCTTAATTAACTACTTTTACCTTGCCTGCTATGGACAAGTTCTTGAAGCCAGTTAATTCCTTTACAACCCTATTTAAACCTAGTTTCATCTATCCCAGGAAAAGGATCCAATTTAAACCTCCATTTATTAGCGCATATTCCTTTCTTGTGTCCTTATCACAGAAAATATTTGAAATATTAGCTGCATTGAAATGGTTATGGACTGGTTGAGCTTTGGCCAAAGATTTACCCAAACAATCAACATGTTTTGCAAAAAATTTCAGTTAGAATTGTAGTTAATCACAGTATCTTCCAACCATTTGGTATGCAGCAACTTATCCATAGGAATTTTTGTCCCTGGTAATATTTTCTAGTGATAAGAGGGATATCCTTGCAATCAACATATTGCATAAAATCTTTTGCATGTACACTTTTTCTCTTCTGTAATACTAGTTGTTCTCATTCCATGGTCAATTTCCAGTTTTCTCGATAACTATGTGTTGTTTTTTAGGATATTCTGACACAGAGGAAATAGTTAATATTAACTTAGTCTAGTGTAGAGTTAGGTAAGTTACCCACCCATAACTTTTTGGCATAGCAAACAGGTGGCTAAATATGTTGCAAAGCCTTCAAGAAAACATTTCCTTTGAAAATACAACCATTCTTGAAGTCTAATGTATCTTATATCCTCATAAAAATCTTCACTGTTGTTTCCCTCAAAAGTGTTCAAACCTGCTATTTTACTCTGAAGGGAACTGTTTAAAGGGCCTCCATCTTCACCATTTCATCCTCAAATTTACCCCCCATTTTCCTCATTCCCCCTTATGATTTACCCTTCAAAGCCCATTTTATCCAAAATTCCCCTTTAAACCTTGTATCTCCCTCATATTTGGTTTAAAAATACTTTTTCTCACCTATCAGAACCTTCATTCAGCCTTAAAATCCATTTTTTTAGGGCCTAAAGTAGCCTTTTTATATCATGGAGGTATTAGCCCCTATGGGCTTAAATCCCCTGGCCCCCTCTTTCGCATGAAACCACGCGCTATGACCAAGCACTAAGGGCCTCATCGCAATCACAAAATCCTTTCTCCCGAACTTCCCTTCATCTCCTTTTCCCCGATGTGATAAGCGCTTTTCCTCCTGAACCCTGGTTCCGTTCATTCCCACAGAACCATGCCTCGGCACTTATTCCAGCCCCAATCCATTGCATCAGCAAGATCTTAATTCATCGGTCCCATTCCCTTTCCTTCTGTGAAGTGCGATCCCCTGATTACATCCTCCGTCGTTGATTCCCATCATCCAACGGCTCCCACTTAACCCGATCGCTCAACCCCACTACTCCACAGTCCGCTCCGTGACAAAAGAGGTTATGTCACCTACCTAGCCCACTACTCATCCCACTGTGCAGCTTTCGGCCTATCGTGCTCATGCCTCACTGTTCGATCTGAGACCCCAGATTCGACGGTTCATGATTCATATTGCATCACTCTGCCCCCCTCCCCATCATTGCGCAACTCTTTTGCGAAATGGGCAGTATTGGAAATCCACGTGTCCAACGATGAATGGAATCGAATTCCATCCGTCCCAAACCACTTACTGCCCCATCCCTATGTGAAAACCACTCCTCATTTTTCCATTAGCACCTAAGCATTTTTTGTGCCCCATTTCAAATTTAAACCTAGTTAGCTGCTTTGCCAGGGTTTCGCTCCTCCGCCGCTGCATTCCGTCACTCTAACTGCTCCTCCACCATTCACCGAGCCTCTGTTGCAGTATCCAAATTCCTGCAGGTTTTTGTAACATGTTTATTGTGTTTTGTAGGGTTTAAAAGGTGGTTAATTCATGCGATTTCCACAGTCGCAGTCAGGTGACATAGGTTGTATTGTGACAATCCTATAGCCAAAGATTGCAAAGGAAGGAATCAGAAAAGGGTTTAATTTCATGTTTATTTGAAGGATCACTATCTCTGGTCTTTGACAAACCCTCCAGATTAGAAAAATAAACCCGAACACCTGAGTAGAAGAAGCAGCAAGGTATACCGGAGGGGATTAAATATTAATGCATATTATTAAAGATTTGATACTTAATCCACAGGGTACAGACAATAATGCAGTTCGAAGACCCCAAAGATAATCAAGGGAGCTTAATAAAGCTTGAAGCACAGATTAAATGTGGATATCAGTGATAAAAGCAACAAAGGATACCTATCTAGCAGAACGTTCTTCCCTATAGAAGGACTGATTCCCACTCTCTACTCCATTTTTCATCGAGCCCCATAACAGTTATTATTCTGATAGAAAATTCCTAGAATTTCATTACAGTGATTGCAAAGTATGAAAGACCTAAAAGGTAAGATCTTCACCTTACTTGTCTCAGAGGATTAGACAGAGTACTACAGCTAGAAAAGTACTTCAAGAGGCATACCCCGGAAGTTATTGTCAATCTGACAAAGAATTCTAAGTCATCTAAAGGGTACCAATAGTTAATGTGAAACCATTAAGCAGAGTGGGCATTCGAATAATTCTTCCCATTCGTCTTAATGAATCATTTAAGGCCTATCTACCAATATTATCACTCATTCACCTATAAGAACTCATCGAAAATAAATTGTTAAGGGTCGTTCGAAATAAACCGATTGTAAGCTGTTTATTGAGTTAGAGTTCTTTGAGTAGTTGTTGTAAATAGGCTGGGAGATGATTCCTGGAGTGTATCAAGTTATTGGACAAGAACGTATGTGACTGGTTTTGCTCTGCTACTATGACAAGCATGTTCATTGGATCCCGATCCAAGTCATTGGTGATGTGTCCCTTCTCTGTTATTGTTTTCCCTCTGTGTTACATTGTGTTTCATTTTCTCTAATAAGAAACAGTAATTTTAGCTTAGGATATACTGCTGCAAGTACCCTATTGATTCCTGCACATTCTTATCTTTATGTTTTTTTCTATTTGTGTATCTTAGAACAAATTCAATATAATTTAACCAGTTGAAGAGTTGGTTTGCCCATGCTTACTGATGTATGAATTTAGAGTTTGTTTCTTAGATGTTCTTATTTGGTTCGGCTGAAAGAATTAGGAAATAGGGAGATTTAGTGTTAGCCCTGTCCCCTAAGTCCCCTTTCCAACGGTTAGCTTTTTGAAGATCCCTTTGAGTTAAGTATCAAAAGCAGAGAAGGTTAAAAGTCTTTCTCTGATCTTAGACTTCACTCCGTGTTTAAACTTATGTGTTTTCTACTGTCTGAAAGTAGTCAGGAGGACTGCTAGATTGTTGTCTTTGAAATTAGCCTCATCAGGAGTATTGATCATAGAGGTATAAGGTGTGCCCTGTCCCTTGACTTACTCTAAAGTTGTCACCTTGAAAGGCTTTCCTCATTATTCCCATTCATTTCCTTATTGTTTCATCCCATACAATCATCTAAAGATATCCCCTGATTTAGATGACTAGCCCTTTTAAAGCCTTGGGTATTGAGATTGCAAGTAAACTCTTTCATGACCCCATTTCCTAATGAAATTATACTCTTTGAGTTATCTTCCCATTGCAGAAAATCCTTTCACTATCCATTCATTTACCTTACATTAAACCCTTCTTTCAATATTTCCCAACCAAACAAACAAATCAGAAACCCCTATGCTCTATAACTAGCCTAATACCTTAATTTGACACTACTACATTTGGCGGAAATTTCGACACTTGGTTCCGACGCTTCTGACCAAATGTTGGAAATTTCCCCAAATTTTTTCCATCCCGCCCGAAACCGTCGCTATACCGACATTTATAGAAATGTGTCACAATACCGACACTTAGAAACATGTCGCAATTGCGACGTTTGGAGGAAGACGTCGCAATTGCGAGACTATGGCCCAAAGCGTCGCTATTGCGATGACTGCCTCCAAACGTCGCAAGTGTGACACAATGTCTAAGTGTCGCAATTGCGACGTTTGGAGGCGACCGTCGTAATAGAAACGCGTTTTCCGCCATCGGTATAATGACACTTATATGCGCGCTACATAAAAATACGAAACTTATATGCGCGCTACATAAAAATGATTTTATTGTTTCGTATCCGTCGCAATAGATACATTAACGTCTGATATCACACGCGCATTCACCCTCTGCTCTTGCAGAACAGCATTCGCCCTCAGCATTCACCCTCAGCTCTTGCGGAACAGCATTTTCCCTCAGCATTCGCCCTTAGCGTTTGCCCTCAGCTCTTGCAAAATGGTAAGTTCTTACTGCAGGCCCTTCCTCCTATAGTAGGGTTGACTCTATTTGGGTTTTTTTGGTCAATTCCATTGGATTGTGTTACACTGTAGGGTTCTCTCTAGATGTCAAGAATCAAGATTCAATACCCTCTATTATCTGCATCACCCAATACAAGATTTAAATTTTTCCCAAAGAAATGCTTATAAATTTAGCAGCCATTATTTCTCCCTGCTTTAAAAACCCTACATTTAAATGAGAACAAGCATTGCATTTCAACTACAAAATTCTATTAGTGTTCAAATGTACATGTGTGCTACATTAACGTCTAATATCATGCACGCATTCACCCTCTGCTCTTGCAGAACAGCATTCACCCTCAGCATTCGCCCTCAGCTCTTGCCGAACAGCATTCGCCCTCAGCATTCGCCCTGAGCCCTTGCAGAACAGAATTCGCCCTCAGCATTCACCCTGAGCTCTTGCAAAACAACATTCACCCTGCATTCGCCCTTAGCTCTTGCAGAACAACATTCGCCCTGCATTCGCCCTCAGCTCTTGCAGAACATCATTTGCCCTCAGCTCTTGCAAAATGGTAAGTTCTTACTGCAGGCCCTTCCTCCTATAGTAGGGTTGACACTATTTGGGTTTTTTTGGTCAATTCCATTGTATTGTGTTAGGATGTAGGGTTCTCTCTAGATGTCAAGAATCAAGATTCAATACCCTCTATTATCTTCATCACCCAATACAAGATTTAAATTTTTCCCAAAGAAACGCTTATTAATTTGGCAGCCATTATTTCTCCCTGCTTTAAAAACCCTACATTTAAATGAAAACAAGCACTGCATTTCAACTACAAAAATCTATTAGTGTTCAAATGTACATGTGTGCATCACTTGTGTAGGGTATTCCTTTTCCACTTTCACATTATCCAAGAATGTGTGCAGTATAGTTCATATTTTTTGTGATTTAGATTATCTTGAAAAAGGAAAGGTAAATTATTTCCTATGGAAAAAGAAGGTTTTCCCTTTTTACTACTAGAAATGGTACAACAAAGTTCCATTTCTACCCGAAACTCCTATGAAACAGGAACCAAATAAAGGCCATGTCCTCAATGGACATCATTTGGCTTTGAAAATGGCCATTGCACCGTGTTGTTTCTTATATTACATCACGATAGTTTCTTAGGTCATTTCTTGTTTTTTGAGATGAAAAACAACCAAAGAAATTGTGAAGATCCTTTCAAGAAATAAATGACCATTTCTCAATCATATCTCAACTATTTTTTATTTATTCAGTGGTTGCTTACTTTGAGAGAAATTTGACACTTTTATAAGGAATATAACATAAAAACACAAAATGGGAAGGAATTGATGAGGTAGATGACCTTTAGTTGTTGTCAATTAAGAATTGATAATACATGATGCATGTTCTGTACTACAAACTAGATTTTTTCCTGGAGTTAGGACACAGAGTATTGAATCAAAGTTGTAGTTTCTAACTTCTTTTATCGGTTCATCAATCTTGAAATTCAGACATTGCATGTCTTCATTGCTTCATGTTTGAATAATTTGCATCATATCGTACAATAGGAAATTAGGAATTATGATTATTATTACTTTATGGATCTCTTAAGTTACTTTTAAGTTTGCATGGTTTAGTGTGAAATTATTCTAGTGTGCCCCTAGGCCCAGGTGAAGGAATGCCAAGGACTGAGAACCCTAGTTTTTAAATGGTATTGTTTCTTATACCCAAAACCCCTCAACATCACTTCTTATTAGTTCTTAACAATAGTGTTGTAAACAATTTGAGAATTGATATAGCAAAATCTCGCACTTCTCAAGATAAAGTCCTAAAGCTAAAGTGTGATACCATGTGTAATTCAATAGCCCCATTGTCACCTCACCAACCTCTTTTCACTTCGGGCTAGCTCTCCTCCAACTCAAGGGAGGTTCTCCCTAGTAGATGCTAGGGATCTAATGGCCCAACCAAACCAATTCAAGAGCCCCCTAACTCTCTATGTTTACTACTATCAATCAAAATATTGAACAATAGGGTCAGACATGCATCCTGAAGATAAAATTGCCAGGGTATTTTTGGGTAATTTCAAAGGGAAAGTCCCCAAACACATATAATCAAGGAATTATGACGTGATTTCAAACATCAAATATCAACAAAATCATTTAAAGGATATTGAAAGGAAAAAGGTGATGGAAGATAGAAAGTGCCTTACTTAAATGCTCTAAGGATTTTTCAATAGTTGCTCCAAAAGCTTCACTTCAAGGCCCTTCAAGATCGTCTCCAATAATGCTATACCATCAGCTTCAACAATGTTGCTCCAAAAATATCCTCAAGGTCTTCACAACAAGTTTACTAGAAGTTGCTCCAACAATATATTCAATAAGGTCTTCATTATCAACTCGTCTCTTGTTTGGGTGCCTTAATGTGCAATGACATGTTTCCAGGACTGAATTCAATGCAAGGCATATTTGAAACTCTAACTCTGTCTTCCGGTGTCTTATTAGAAATTATTTCAGTTTTAATTTTGTGTTTTCAAGTTAGATATTGTTTTCAATTTTTTACATTTATAATTTTATTGCAATGTGGCAGACTGATCAGAGCAGTGCAGGAACAACCCCGAAACGGGATGATCGCGGAAAGAGGCCAGCGGAAGAACATGTAAAGTGCCAAGATTGCTCTATCTTCAGGTATTTTAGTTATTTACATAATTGAAATAATATTAATTTTGTTCAAATATGCAGACACCTAGCCATGGTACGCCTGATGATTCCCTCTTTGAGGAAGAGCTTTCTTCATCCCTATCTCTAGTGTTCTTGTTGCAAAAAAAGGCACGAGATGCAAGGTCGGAATTTAATACTTTGATAGACGAGCCTCAAACACCTGAAACAGAAGAGAGGATAAAACATCTTATGAGCCAGCTAGAAAGATATCAGGTAATAATAAAAATTCAAAAGGATATTTTTTTTGTTCTGCACGAGATGAATTATGATAGTTTGATTTTTAATTTTTACATTGACTAAACTAGCAAAAAGTTATTTTGTATGTAGCGTTTTATGGCACTTGCTGAACCCGGTGTTGGTGGTAGTGAGACACAAGGGAAAGAGATTGCCCAACAACCCTCTCGTACACCTTCTACTCCTTTAGGTGCCAGCCAAGAAACACACCCTGCCCAAGTAGACACCCAGCCAACCGCTGAACGCGTTGGCAATGATGAGGCTGATATGGCCAACTACATTATTGTGTTTCCTGGAGCTACACGTGTCATCTCCACAGGGACCATTAATGGCACATTGTTGGTGAATGATGAAGGTGTCCCTATAAAGCATGTACAAATCCCAGGTAAATTTTAATATTTTAACTATTTCATGTACTTTATCTAAAACATATTTATCATGATTTTTATTTTTAAATTAATGATAATATATATTTATTTATTTTCTATGTAGGAAACAATGAGTTCTACAGGTTTTTGGAGAGCCATGCGTTGGTAATTTTTGGCCCAACCATATGCATAGGGTGGAATTCACAGAATTCCAACCTGAAAAAAGAACTTCTAGATTATCTAGAAGCCCTTTTTGGGGTCGGCACATTTGACAGAACAGCGGTGGCTCGGGTAGCCGGCAAATATTTGAAATATACCAGGGACACCTATAGGACGCAATTTCAATTTAACCCTAGATATGAGCGTCCTCTCGCAGTTTCAGAGAGTGAGTGGAGAGCACTCATCCATGACGGAAAAGAGAAAAAGGCAAAGAAAGAAGGAAAAATGCCAACTGGACCCGCAAGGTAAATTACAACTTTAATTCAATAGCTTTAATTTTCTTTATGTCTAAAATAAAAGTGTGCTACGTCATATTTGACTTCAATCTTTTGATGCTAGGTTTCCTGACACCTCAAAGGCAACCAAAGCTAGGATTGAGAAAAAGGGCCATCATAAGCTAGGCCAGGGCGGCTACTTGAAATTAGCTGCAAGAATTGTAATTAAGTAGCTAAACATATTATAATTAATTGTATCGCCTTCCAACGTTTTTGTAATCCTATCAGATATGATTAAAAATACACAATCATATGTAATGTAGGGTGATGACTTCGGAATAGAAAATACAGAGGAAGATAAAAATATCGCTTTCCGTTTTGGCTATCAAGCTGTAGTTGAACGTCGCAGAAGCTTGGGGCAGGTCCCAAGATCCAGAATGCCTGATAAGGTAAAACATTAACCTTTCAATATTTTTGTTTTCGTCCATAAATTTAATGTCTAACAACTTTGTTTAAATCAAGGGAGTAGCACTACCGACGAGGCAAATAACCCAGTTTTAGAGCCAGATGTAGATGATCCTCACGTGCAACCTGATCATTGTAGTGGGGACCAGGCCGACAATGCTACTATCAGTGAGGACCGTGATGGTAATTAATTTCCACTTATAATTTTTTCTAATTATACCTTGATGGTTTTCCTTATAACGTTTTTTTTTAAATGACAGAGAATGTTTCCCTTGAGGATCTTACCACCAGAGAGGAAGACAGGGCAACAGTCCCAACGGCGACAACTGGTGCACCAGGTAAATAATCTCATTGCAATTTTTTTTATTAATATTACCGAACTAGTTCAATGATATTTAAAAACTAATAATTAAAATTTAATATTATCTGTTTTTGGAGGCGATGCCCCGTCACTGGATGAGACCAGACATCGTGACAATGCAACTAGGTCAGCGGCGACAACTGGTGCACCAGGTAAATAATCTCATTGCAATTTTTTTTATTAATATTACCGAACTAGTTCAATGATATTTAAAAACTGACAATTAAAATTTAATATTATATGTTTTTGTAGGCGATGCCCCGTCACTGGATGAGACCAGACATCGTGACTACACAACTAGGTCAGCGGCGACAACTGGTGCACCAGGTAAATAATCTCATTGCAATTTTTTTTATTAATATTACCAAACTAGTTCAATGATATTTAAAAATTGATAATTAAAATTTAATATTATCTATTTTTGTAGGCGATGCCCCGTCACTGGATGAGACCAGACATCGTGACTACGCAACTAGGTCAGCGGCGACAACTAGTGCACCAGGTAAATAATCTCATTGAAATTTTTTTTTATTAATATTACCGAACTAGTTCAATGATATTTAAAAACTGACAATTAAAATTTAATATTATCTGTTTTTGTAGGCGATGCCCCGTCACCGGATGAGCCCAGACATCGTGAATACGCAACTAGGTCAGCAGTGCGGGTTGAAAGGCACGAAACAGGAGCAGAGCACGATGATATTGATGATGTAATTAGGAGCTTTAAAAATAGGAAGAAGAAAAAGAAAATTTGACAATGTAAAATATTGTATTATTATAAGACAAACGTTACCATACTTGGAACGCTTTTTGCGTTATATAAAAAACTCATTTATCATACTATTTTTATGTCAAGCATTAATTGCAATGTTTCCTTGCGTACTTTTTGTTGAATTGTTTTTTTATTAGTTATTGAATATTTTTTTTTATTCTCATGAAAGTAAAAAATGAAATATAGATTGGGTATTGGGGAATTGAGAGTGATGTGGGGGGTGGGGGGGAGAGGCCATAAGAGCTTCCACTTTCACGTGGTTGGCCCTGTTTAGTAGAGAATAATTTATTGGAGCGATTTAATCTTGGAGCAAACCTCCCTCGATCCAACATAGCAAAAAAAAAGTCACTGTTGACTTAGTTGCTACTCTTTCAGATCGTGGGAGGCTTGTTCCAAGTTCATGCGACTCCAATAAATTGTTCTTGAAATGAAGAGGAGCTTATTTAGGTATGTTTTGACATTTTTAACATATGTTCTAACATTATCATAAGAATTTATCTTAGAGTAAAAAATACTACATCAATTACTTGTATTTATTGTATAGATAATGATGGATTTTGATTGACTTGGCAGTGCAGGTACAAATACTCTTGCATCATGAGCAATACAACTTGTCAACCAGGGTCATGTCCAAGATATTTTTGCTTGTGCGCTTGACCAGGTTCGTAATGTCACATTTTGTAAGTTCCTTTATAGTTCATAATTCAATATTAAGCTTGTTCATGATTATTATCTAGGTTTCTTGTATGTGTTTTTTCATCTATTTGATTGTAAGCAACTCTGCATGTTTCCTGTTGTTCACTATGATTTCTCCCATTACCACTCCCAGGATGAATTCGAATTTATTTTTACATAGGTTACTTTATTGTTACTATGATTTCTCCATTTACGATTTCATAGGTTACATCATGTAAAGTTGTCAATCTCAGGTTGGTGATGAGCTTTAGTTCTCCAGATTTGGGGATTTTCTGATATTTTCTCCCTCATGTCATTTCTGCATCACCTCATTGTTTGAGCATGCCAATTTTCTACCACTTGCACCAATTGGCACATGTTAATCTCTGAGTGGTGCCACATTTCACCTATTTTCAGTGAGATTTTAGGGTTTCTCTAACATAGCTTCAGAAATCCGATTCAGTGCATGCTTGAATATCGTCACATAATACTCATGGTTTGGATTGATGAGCATGTTCTTAATGGTTGGTTGATTCATAAGAACCACCCATATAGTCATCTTGAGATATTTCAGAAGTTTTCTCGAGTTTCCTTTTTCACCGTTTCTAGTGGGTGGGATGGTGTGGGGTGATCCATCAATACTGGTAATATGGAAAACCTTTGCAACAAGAAAAGGTATGAACATATTACATAGCCCATCAAGTCAATCATGAAATATGACACCTATTGGTATAGGAGTCTAACACTAACTATGTTATCACTCAGATTTTCCTTGAAGTTGTAGAGAAGAGGAAAGGGGTCCGAGGTAACCACAAACCAATATTTTAGGTACAACATCTAGCCAATCTGTACCCAGAGAGGGCTCTCTCTTTAAAATTTAGCTTTGTTTTGAAAGATATTAGGCTAGTTATAAAGTTCAAGGGTTTTGATTGAATTTAGGTGGTGGAATTCGATAGCTAAGGACAAGATTGAAGTAATTCAGGCCATTGGGCTATGGAGTCAAAAAGATGGCTTCACTGGATTAAGTTTCTAAATAGAAGATGGTTTTACAGGGCAAGATAATCAAACAGAGAACAATTTTAGATATTTAAAGTGAATGAGATGGAATTAAAATGGATGAAAGGCAATTAAGAATCTTTCAACACATTCAAAGAGGGAAATTGAGTGATTATCAATAAAGAGCATTCAAGTATTCTTTACTAAATAATCAAAATGATTAAACTAGTAAAACAGGAGCAATTAAGGGAGTATTTATACAAAAAATTATCAAAAATATCTCATAACAAATTGAGATATAATCTAGGGTGACTCATGAATAAGTTACAATAAAAATAGAGACAAATGGTCTCGTAGATAAGATAAAAAGTAACTGATGTTGTGTTGTTTCCTTCTTTTGAGAATGTGCTAGAGGCAGGCCCTATGTTTTTGCCCATTGCTGTCATCCTCAGTAATTCTGTTCTGACTGCCTTGCTTTACTGATACTCTTTGTTTTCACTGATACACTTTGACCTCTGTTTATCCTTTTTATCATGGTATATTATAGTAAATAGGCAAAATTTCATATAAGGATAAATTTTACAAAAGTTCCAAGAGTTCTTCCCACCATTTATCTTCAGGTATTCTGGTCCATTGAAGTTTTCTCAATGTTTCATCAGCCTTAGTATATCTGAAAAGGGTAGGCTGAATTGGAAACAAATGCTTTACTTCATGCTCAAGATAAAATAAATTTTCCAATCTGTCATGAATATTTTTTCCTGTTGGCAATGCTGCTTCTGATGTACTGGTTGAAGAATTGGCCTGATTGTCAGCATACTTGTCCAATTTTTCAACATAGCTTTCAAGGTCCATTAGTTTATCCTCTAAAACTATAGGACTGAGAAATCCTTTCTTCAACAAAATATCAAATCTTTCTCTGAAGGCAATGATTTCTTCTTGCATATCTGAGCACCTTCGTTCTAGATTCTGCATAAGGGTTCTCTTAGTAAAAAATCTTTTTATTTCCAAAATTGTTCCGGTCCTATCCTGAATACCAAGTTCTGCAAGTTGGTGTCTGGTTTGAGTGTTTAGAAACTGTATGAGTTGATTGGCTTCCTCGGGCCTATTTCCCAATTCTTCTCTTGTACTTTGAACTTCTTCTATAGCCAATTTGACTAAATCATTCTGTTCATACATAATCTGAATTGAACACCAGACATTCTTTATTGATTGGATAATGTTGTCCCAAAGAATTTCATTTATTTCCTTTAAAGGTTTCTCCAATGTGAGATCCTTTTCCAATGCTTTAACCAATTTTTCTAATCTTTTGACATCTCTTGTTTTATCAGCACCACTCATTTTTGAGAGATCATATCTTTTTTCTAAATTAGTAAGCTGTAACTTTGTGTGTTGGAGTTCTGTTACTTGAAGTTTCAATTCATTCATTGACTTTATTAATTCTTCAGAACTCAAATTGGAAGTATTTACCTATGATAGCTCTGTTGGCTGACTTGTTGTGGATGTACCTGTACCTGTAATTGCCTATGTTGTTGATGTTGGAATAGTAGAATGCGTGTTCTTTAATGCCTGTTCAAGCTCTTTTTCTGTTTCATTTAGTTGCTCATTCAGTTTCAAAAGAAAGTCCATCATTTCTTCTTCAGAATTTTTCTTTATCATCTCTTCAGTTTGTGGATGTCTTGAAGCTGGCAATTTCAACTGCTTTCTCAAAGATGCAATATCATCATCTTTTTTCTTGATTAGGGCCTCTATACCTTTGACATCTTTAGGATTGTGACCCAATCCAATGATTATTTCCTCCAATGTCTTTATCTTGTTGTCTTTGGCCTAAGAAGAGGCTTTTTCAAGCTGCAATTGTGCATTAGTCTTCTCCAAAGAATCCTGCAACTTCTGAGTTGCCATTGCTTTATCAGTCAGAGTAGAATAGATCATTTCACCAGTCTGCTTATGTAACTCAATCTGATCTAAAGGTTGAATATCCTTTGCTAAGACTTCAAAATTTGTTCTAATATAATCTGCAGCTATTTGAGGCTGCTGCGCTTTTGGTTTGAAGTGACTCATTATCATTTTGCCTTGTTGAATGTCATAAGCTGACATCAATCTTTCTTGATTCTTAGGAGACATCTTCAAATACTGATTGTAAACCTGGAGTCTTAGTGGATCATTCCTGGCTTTTATATTGATAAAGGTTTTCTTTATATCTCCTGCATCTTTAACTGGTGGTTTGAAAGAAGATATTTCAACACTATGTGGCTTTTGCAGCTCTTTTCTCTGTAAAGTAGTGGATGCCCCACTGACTGTACCTATTTGTTGACTATCCAAATCTTCTCTCTGGCTATCAGGAATTTCCTGAACAAAATCTACTTCTGGAAGAGGATTTAATTTTTGTCTTTTAGCATGAGGTTGTTCTGAAGATCCACCAACAGGGGTAGCAACTTCAACATCTCTCTTCTTGCCTTTTTCTATATTGATAGGAGTTTGTAAAATTGAAATTTCTGGCTCATTGATCTGAATAGGAGGAATTTGTACTTGACCCCGTTCTTTAGAAGTCTCAGGTTGCTCTGTCATTGTGAATTTTTCAAATACTTGTATGTCAGGCTCCTTTTATTTTCCTTTAGATTGTACTGTGGCCAATGCACTGATCTCCTGTAAATTTTGCTGAGAAGTCCCTGCAGAAGAAGGACCAATACCTGGTATCTGCACCTATCCAAAAGAGTCTAGGTCAAGTATTTTCTCAAGGTCTTTCATTACATTTTCAACATTGACCTGCTCACTATCTTGTTCTACCAATGTTCCTTCCATCCATTCATCCATATTGGCATATTGTTCAATTTCTGGAATTTTGTGATGAATGTATGGTGATAGTTTATTTTTCATTCTTCTATCACAGATAAAGCTATTTGGGTCATAAGGCACCCAGTAAAATTTTTTTTGTAATCTGAGATATTCTTCTAAGATTCTTTCTGCTTCCTTTCCAGCATCTCTAGAGTTACAAACAAAGGGACCTAATTGACTTTTGATCCTGAGTTGAGCCTTTTTCTTTGCATTGCAGAAATGAACTATATTTGAGTTAATCATCTGCCTGAAATACTCTAGTGCAAAGAGTCTCATGGGGACATATTTGGGCAACTTGAAAGGGCACAATTCACATCCATATATTCTGATCTCAATGTGATTTTGATACAAGTACCAGTCACCTACCCTATATTGTTTTGAGAGCTGTAGAATTTTCTTGATTTCATTATTGACTCTAGGAGGGGAAACTCCTATTAACAAAGTGGTTGTAGGGTGTACAAATAGGTCAATAAACTCATTATAGGAGTAAGGAGAATCAGAGGAATTATGGGTGATGGCAAACCAAAATATCACAGACCTAGGATTTCCTTTGGCATCAAGTTTCTGAACATGGAAAGGGAAACGTTCTGATTGGTAATAAATCATGAGATGATATATAATAGAAGAATATTTGAACACTTTCTCATTCTCAAATATCATGAACTGATCATGGACTTTATCAGCAATGTAGGATGCAAAATCATACTTGACAGCAGGGGACTGTCCTGGGGTAAATATAGACAACAATACTAGGGTTAATTGATCAACATATTCACTAGTATTGAAACCCATGATAAAGGATATCATATTTAGAATAAGCCTTCCCACATCAGTGAAAAAATTATAACCATAGGGGGGAGGGCCTTTGGGCTGATGCTCTGGTAACATGAAGGTTTGACAAATGCGATTTAACTCTTCATGGGACAAATTGGCAGACTTTTGAAGTAATTCTCCCATGGACAGGGGAGTGAGGGCTTGACCAAGTTGAAATTGCAGCATTTCATTTATCGACTGAGTAGTGATTGGGAAAAGGATGTTTTGACTCAGGGACAAAACTGCTCTTTGATTGGGGTCATAGTTTGCATGGCAGTAATGAATTAACTCAGGAAAAATATGGACTGAGGGGAGAAGATACATGGGGAGATTGGATTCCCATAATCCAATAATATCAGAACCGTTTATAAAGTTATCTCTACAGCGGCAAAAGGTTCGAAGAGGATTATCACTAAGAACGAGGTCTTTAATTTGAAAATCTCTATCTGCTAGGGGCAGATAGTCTAAATCTTTGAGGGGCATTCAAAGGTGCGACGTTCAGAGCCACTGGAACCTCCATTTCTAGTTCTTGTGGATTTAGAAATGAATTTCAGGTTTTTGTGAAGAACAAACACAATTACAAGTTTTGGGAATGCAATTTACAATTCTGGGGATTGAACAAGATCAAATTGAACTTTGTTTCTATCTTTCGTGTGGAATTTAAAACAAAAGCTAGGATTTCACAGAGTTTTAACGGGAATTGGGGTAAATACCTATTTTTTGGGAGATGAACAGTGATTAAACAGGTACAGGTTATGGCGTACGAACTCTGGATTACTGGTATGCAATTGTCTTCAACAAAATATAGTTGATGGTGCTTGACAGTTTGTTTTTTAAATTATCTGCATGAGACTTTGGTCGTTCACAGAATAATGAAAATGACGATGGAAAAATTGTTTTATTCACAAATTCCAAAGGGTGACGGGGTTTTTTTTATTTATTTAATGGATGACGTCAGCAGGTACGGAGGATGAGTCATAGGAGGCAAGTGGTAAGCGGTTTCCATCGCACCACTTTTGGGGAAAAATGGTTTTGGGCGGAGGGCGAGCGATTCCATAGAATGATTGACGCGTGGCATGGCACTGTTTGAAAACCGCCGGGCCATCGTGCATTATTGTTCGGACGCGGATGGCTAGCGATATCATTAATAACCATTGATCTCAGATGGGTTGATCGAACGGCGATGGGGACGTGGAATTGACGGGAATTTAATATGGAGGGCCCGACGCAATTAAACGTTAATTAATCTCATCGGGGGGAATATGATTGGAGGAGTTAATTAATCATGAGGATTAATCAATTTGTTTATAAAAATGCAGGAAAGTGATCGGGAAATGATTTAACCAAGGTTAGCGGTTAAGGGAGGTATTGTGGATTTTACAAAGGGTTTATAGTTTTAACCTTGGGAAAGGGAGTCGGGGGATTAAAATACACAGGGGAAGAATTATTTTTGTATTAAAACACTTAATAAAACATGTTTTAATTATTTTTTCAATATACTTTTATTATATGATAATTAAATCAGATTAATCTAATTACCATAGGGGGCGGAATTTAATATTACGATATATTTAGCCAAGGGGGCATAAAGTGGGTTTTTTATTTAAACATGTGGGAATAAATAACTTTGGCTAAAATTTATTAATGGGTTTTTGGGGATATTATATAAAAAGGAGTTATATATAATAGGAGAAGTTTATTTTTGTAAGGATTTAATACATAAAATCAATGTTAATATGACAAGGGGACAATGTAAACTCAAAATACATTAATATAACTAAGACAGTGAAGATTTAAAAGAAAATTGCATTATAATCACTTCATCACTTAAACTTGGAATAAAATGTGATTTTGAGGGTTTTTTATGAAATAATGCATAATTTTCCTAAGTAAAATGGAATTTTACTTAGGAAAAAATGTTTAGAAATGAGTGAATGTTATGAAGAATGACTTCAAGTACTTAGGCTTTTCCAATTATTGGGCCGAGGATCCGGTCCCTCCAAAAGTCAAGGAAATTCCTTGAGCCCCTCTAATTTTCAAATACCTTAGTACTTAGGGGAAATTAGTGAAATCTTTAGGGGAAGATGAGAAGGGAAGTTAATAACTTTGACTTTGCTTTGCTTTGAATTTCTTCCAGTATAGTATTTTCCTTTGCACTTTGTGATGAAAGTAAATATTAACACATTTAGAGTCATCACATGCAATTCTGCAACATCATCTACCTACCCTACCTACTTTACTCTACCATTTTTTCTTCTTTATTAGGGTGCACTTAGACTAGAAAACCCTTATCACACTTTCTTTTCTTTTACATGTAGAAATATATCTAAGTCTAACCTTATTACATCCAAGGGCTCAGATTAAGCTATTGAGCTCCTTTTATTTACTCTACCTATCTACTTATCTGCCAAGATTAAACAGTTTGGTCAGATTTTATTCTCTATCTCTAAAACATGAAATTGAAAGATGAAAATAGCCAAGCTTAAACTGTTTGACTATTCATAAATTGTGGCATAGGATACAAGTTGCACACAATTTTATTTATTACATAAGAGTAAAAAGTAGTGGCATTTAGACTTGCACACTTTCCTTGGCCTTTCTTTTGGTGGGGTTCATTTTCTTTTACTTTTTTGGCCATTTTTATTCTTTTTACCCTTTGATTTTTCTTTTAGGGTATACCCTCTTTACATTTTTTTAAATTTTTTGATTTTTTGATAATATGGAAAACCTTTGCAACAAGAAAAGGTATGAACATATTACATAGCCCATCAAGTCAATCATGAAATATGACACCTATTGGTATAGGAGTCTAACACTGGCTCCACTTGGGAATGGCTTTTCCTGGTTGAAAGTCAAGAACAACAGGTCAGTTGTCCTCATCCATTGACCTTGGTGAACCTGTAAATGTCGTCTGTCTTCTGCAAACTGAAATCTGATCTGAAACTAAAAAAACACACAAAAATTTTCAAACCAACTTAATGAAAAACTAGCTGAAAATTGAAAACTAAAAAAAAATTCTCAAAATTCTAAGCTTATTGGCACTCATCTACCTACTCAATCTACTAAAAATATTATTGAATTCAGGTAATACAAAAATGCCAATGAAGCCAATCAAGTAGCTGTAACAATAAATGGATAACTTGATTGCTTGTGATCAAAATTGGAAGTATATTATGATCATGTGACTTTATAATAAATGATATGATGTGTAAAGGCCACTTTGGATGTATTTTATCCTTATAGAGAAAACATATTTGCAGATTTGGGCTAAAAATATTCTCCATATAATCTGATATAGGATCAATAAAAGTATGATGTATGTTATTTACTTCTAGGCCTTCAATGACTGGTTGCTCAGTTTTATTCTGAATATTAAGCCTTGAAACTATTTCTTCTGTCTTGTGTTTGAAAGAATAATAATCCTCAATATGCAAGTCAAAAGATAGTACAATTTCCTCTTGCTTAGGAAAAGGAAGATTTTCAAAGAATTCTTTAGGATTTCGGAAATTGTATGACTGAAATTGAGAATGCAAAAGTTTAATTTCATTTTCATAATTTTCAGAAAGTATCTCAAGAACACATATTTTCAGTTTGGGAGAATATTTTCTTGATTTCAAAAGAAGAAATAAAGCTCTCAAAAAATCCTCATCAAGCTGAAGTTCTAATATCTCATCCCTAAAAATAGCTAGTGATTGTTTTGTGAAATTATCATAATTATCATCATACTGATCATGTAAGTCTAAAAAATCTTATAAGAACCTTGATTTTCTTAGGAATAGGTCATTTTGTAATAGCTTGCATCTTTGAGGCTCCAACTTCACTCCTTCCTTTAAAACAATATGAACCAAATACTCGAATTCTTATTTCCCAAAAGCACATTTGGATATTTTTACATAAAAATGATTGTTCTCAATAATTTATATAACTTTTCCACATGTTTACTAGTTTGGTATTCCCATGATTTATTATAAATATGTGTATTATCAAAGAAAACCAACACAAATTTTATAAGATGGGATCAAACAAAATTGTTCTTAAGTCGAGCCCATCGGACTTCAAACGGTGATAAACCATAATTCAAACCAAATTCGTGTTCCAAAATAGCCTGCTGACGTCAGCCAATTTTGTGACGCGAAAACCAAATGAATTCTGCCCTAATCTTTTTCAGGTCCGAAGTTGCGCTGGCGTATGGAGGGAGATTTGTGACGCGAATTTCTTATCAAATTCGCCCTAATCTTTTTCGGGTCCAGATTTCCACTGAGCGAGCGGCCCAAACAAATATCTACTCCAATCAATTTCTACCACGTGCCCGGCTGCAGGTGCATTCGATGGCGTTTAAGGCGATGGGACATGGATGTGGCGATTTCATATCAATCGCATTAAGTTTTAACGATGTTCAATTAAGTTCCAAGGTTTTCACATCTAATCGCATTAAGTTTTAACACTGTTCAAGATCGGACCTCCACTCCTGTTAGCGATTCTGCATGCTCCAATATGATCCGGCCTTCGGCTCTCATTAATGATCAGAGATTAATTATGACAGGCGTCCTTCGATTGAATTGCAGTTAGGTCGATAAAATGGCATTTCACTATGGTTTTTCAGACGAGCCAGTTGCTGGGTTACACTGCCTGCTCACTGTGACGAGAAGGAGAAGTGGCCAGCTGAACTGCTGCGTAGACCTTGCTGCATATCTGCATTTCTCTTGGTCTAGTCCTTGTCTGTCTTCCTCTGTTTCTTGGAATTCTACTTCTCTATCTCCTCTTGTGCCCACTGCTAGTGAGACTGCACCCATGCCTTGTGTGTGTCAAAGGATGCATTGCCGCAGGGGGAGCAGTAGAGGTCAACTCCTGCACACTCCCTCCAACCCCTCAACCGAGTTGTCTTCCGGCCAGTCCAGTGATTATTACGCAGGTCGTTATCCAAATACTAGGAGTGGGTGGGGTCGGGTTGTAGGATCTGGCCATCGTATGGATTCCCCTGCTCCTCGTTTCATCACCGCTAGTTGACCTTCTCCCACAACGCGCACTGCGCAATTTTCCTTTAATTTCTCTCTCAACTGCCCACGAATTACAACTTCAGTCACTGTGGTTTTCCGCGAGGAGGCCTAAATGGAGGAAGAATGCACCCGTCCAGCATTCGGGCCTTCAGGAGGGGAGTCGTGGCATGAATGTGGAGGTAGCACTTAGCGATCCTGGACCTTCCGAAGGATGGTGTCGAATCGTCGAGGAGCTGGAGGAGCAGTTTGGTTAATTTGTTTTTCTTGCTTTGCGGCCCACTTAATTGGGCTACTTTTAGATTATTTTATTGTGCTGGACCTTTGTAATATTTTTGAATTCTGTAAATTAAAAGTTCAAGACTGGTTTCCCCGTATGAGGGCAGTCTTCTTAATTTTTTTATTTTTTGATGACAAATTTGCCATGAGTCTGGGCAATGATTTTGACTTCGGTGTAATTTTATTCCCACTGTTAATAGATTAACTTTACTTAGAAAAAAAAATGTTGCCCTCTTTCTATTTTAAACCTGTTTTTTGAAATACAGAGCCATGTTTATATGGTCTACAAATTATACTCTTTCTCTCGTATATCTAGTACAGAACCTTTTTTTTGCGATGAATGTGGTGGATGTTGTAGTGGCTACTAACGAAACAAGCGAGTTCAACCTTATCTCGATGCACGATGGTTACCACCTTGGAATCAAGCGAGCCCGATCTTTATGTTGCAGCCTCGGTTTCTATGTGATGGTTATCACGATTTCTCACATGATCAGCGTTTTTCTCTGCTCAAGGATTTTGGGTACTTTAATTTGTATTTGGAACAATGGACGTCGGTACTCTATCTGTTGCTTTACTATTCTACATACTGCTATTTCACTTTCTTATAGATGCCTCGGGCATATTTGGATGTTTTCTCAGATTGTCGATAATCTCCATGTGGACTGTTACTGGGTTTTATATCAAGTCCCTGTATGTGACATGGGGTATTTTTCTATCATTGTCTGGGGTGGGACTTCCACTTTTCTGGATGGATATTTGGGTTCCAATCTTCAGATGTGAAAATGTAATGACTTCATGGACTGTTTTACTTCATATAATATATTCAAAACAACGTTTTTTCTCTTGTGAAAGAAAAATGATTAATGTTTATCACTCTGCCTTCAAAACTAGCGATGTTGGTTTATTGATATGGTCTGATGGTATTTTTATATTTTGGACATATCACACTCCTCACATGATTAGCGTTTTTCTCTGTTCAAGGATTTTGGGTACTTTAATTTGTATTTGGAACAATGGACGTCGGTACTCTATCTGTTGTTTTACTATTCTACATACTCTATTTCACTTTCTTATAGATGCCTCGGGCATATTTGGATGCTTTCTCAAATTTGTCGATAATCTCCATGTGGACCGTTACTGGGTTTTATATCAAGTCCCTGTATGTGACATGGGGTATTTTCTATCACTGTCTGGGGTGGGACTTCCACTTTTCTGGATGGATATTTGGGTTCCAATCTTCAGATGTGAAAATGTAATGACTTCATGGACTGCTTTACTTCATATAATATATTCAAAACAATGTTTTTTCTCTTGTGAAAAAAAATATATTAATGTTTATCACTCTACCTTCAAAACCAGCTATGCTGGTCTATGTTGCTGGTTTATTGATATGGTCTGATGGTCTTTTTATATTTTGGACATATCACACTCCTCACATGATTAGCGTTTTTCTCTGTTCAAGGATTTTGGGCACTTTAATTTGTATTTGGAACAATGGACGTCGGTACTCTATCTGTTGCTTTACTATTCTACATACTGCTATTTCACTTTCTTATAGATGCCTCGTGCATATTTGGATGCTTTCTCAGATTGTCGATAATCTCCATGTGGACCGTTACTGGGTTTTATATCATGTCCCTGTATGTGACATGGGGTATTTTTCTATCATTGTCTGGGGTGGGACTTCCACTTTTCTGGATGGATATTTGGGTTCCAATCTTCAGATGTGAAAATGTAATGACTTCATGGACCGTTTTACTTCATATAATATATTCAAAACAACGTTTTTTCTCTTGTGAAAAAAAAATGATTAATGTTTATCACTCTGCCTTCAAAACTAGCGATGTTGGTCTATGTTGCTGGTTTATTGATATGGTGTGATGGTCTTTTTATATTTTGGACATATCACACTCCTCACATGATTAGCGTTTTTCTCTGTTCAAGGATTTTGGGTACTTTAATTTGTATTTGGAACAATGGACGCCGGTACTCTATCTGTTGCTTTACTATTCTACATACTGTTATTTCACTTTCTTATAGATGCCTCGGGCATATTTGGATGCTTTCTCAGATTGTCGATAATCTCCATGTGGATCGTTACTAGGTTTTATATCATGTCCCTGTATGTGACATGGGGTATTTTTCTATCATTGTATGGGGTGGGACTTCCACTTTTCTGGATGGATATTTGGGTTCAAATCTTCAGATGTGAAAATGTAATGACTTCATGGACTGTTTTACTTCATATAATATATTCAAAACAACTTTTTTACTCTTTTAAAGTTTCATTTTTTTATTTTTATTTTTAAATTGAACTCGTCGTTGCTATACCGACGCCTTGTAAGCGTCGGAATTGCGACAGATTAAAAACGTCGGAAGAGCAACAGTATAAAAACGTCGGACGAGCGACGTCCAAACGTTGGACCACATTTTTTCGGAATTGCGACAGTTTACAAACGTTGGAAGAGCGACGTCCAAAAATTCGGACCACATTTCTTCGGAATTGTGACAGTTTACAACCGTCGGAAGAGCGACGTCCAAAACGTCGGACCACATTGCGTCAGAATTGCGACAGTTTACAAACGTCGGAAGAGTGACTTTCAAAACTTTGGACCACATTTCATCGTAATTGTGACAGTTTACAAACGTCGGAAGAGCAACGTTCAAAACGTCGGACCACATTTCGTCGGAAGTGCGACAATTTACAAAGGTCGGAAGTGTGACGGATTGGGAAACATCAGAAGAGTGACGCTTGTTTGGAAACGACGGAAAAAGTGTCGATAGTGCGACACTTTTTAATTGTGTCAGAACTGCGACGGTATGGCAAACCACGCTTTGCCTGCCCTCGAACTGTCGCTCTTGCGACGACTATGTGTCAGAATAGCGACGAATTGGCCGTCAGAATTTCTGCCAAATTTTCTAGTGTGAACTTCAAAGATATATTATTCTTTATCTTTATAGAGAGATCCCTCTCTGGATCCAAGAGGGCTAGATCCTGAGATCCCAAAGTGGTTCAGATGTTTCCTGGCCTTTTGGTATGCCAGTATGCCAAATCACTAAGACCCCAACATAATGGCGACTCTGCTGGGGAGATATTCTGAGTAGAGTGCTATCTTAGACATCCTTAAGAACTCAGAAAACCCACAAGCCTTATATTGGTAGTTAATTACTGTGGTGGACAGTAAATCATCTCGAACATTTGAAATCATCCACCTGGCGACTCCACATCTCCTAAAAGATCAAAAGACTCCACTGGTGATCAGTAGGCCTGCTGATTATTCCTGGTTTCACAAAGACTCCACTGGGGCAGCCCGCACTACCATAAGAACATTGTTCACACCCAAGATTAGGGAACTCTGAGGATTAAGTTTCTTTGTTTAAAACTATTTTTCCTCTTAAAGATTGTTATATCTGGCTAACTTTCTTCTTTTGGTCTGAAACTTAACATACTTTCTTCAAGAAGAATCCATACCAGAGCTTATCCTGATCCAAATCCTCCTGAAATAGTTGATAATCCAGAAATCATTCTTCAGAAGTCTCCTGTACCTAGGGATCCAACTATTGTCAGGCCCATTCATAGGGCTAACTCATTGCTTGAAAACCTCACAGCTCTATTAGATACCCAAGTTGACTTAGATTTACCAAGTAATCTACCAAGAGCTAAGTCATCTAGTGGTATAGATCAAATAGACTTTGAGCCTCCAAGTTCACCACCACAGAGTGGTCAACATATTAGTAACGGAGAAACCCCTCCATCCACACCTCCTAATCTCCATCTCATTCATAACTTGGGTCTCTCTCACCCTAGATATGTTGAACAGTCTCTTGTTGGTCCAAGCATTCCTGCCATCCATATACCTGTTGTTCAATCCACTCCTTTACTCCCACAAAATACTATCATGGTAGCATGGTATGCTCCCCTAGTGTTACCATAGCCTCCGGTTCCCTTACCCAATGAATATCAATCCAAAATTCTCCATTTCACTGGAAGTGAGCCCACTACTTCTCAACAGCATGTGGACAAGATGAATGATGCCTTCGATTATATGGAAATAGAAGATGAGACCATTAAGATGAGAATATTTGCCCAAATCCTAGGAGGAGAAGCTAAGAAATGGTTTAAGAGTTTAGCCCCTCACAGTATCAATGATCTCCCTTCTTTACATCAAACATTCACAAACAAATGGGAGATTAGGAAAAATCCGCTCCAAATACTTTCATATTACAACAACCTAAAGAGGATCCCTGGGGAGTGTTCAAAATTATTGCACCTGATTCAATAGTGTGTATAATGTGCTGCCCCCAGACTTGAAACCTCCACAAGGATCAGCCTTGGCCAAATTTCCTGAAGGATTTGATCCTGAAATGGCCTATCAACTTAGAGAAAGATATCCCTTAAATTTAGAAGACATGCAGAAGGGAGCTCTTAGTGTGGAAGCTAATTTGATTGAAAAAAGATCCAGGATGAGGGCTGAAAATAAAGTGACCTAGACTCCTTTATCCTTTACAATGATGAGTTCACTAACGAGCAAGAACTAGAGGATAAAAATTTAACTAGCAAATTAGGGGTCACAAATCCAAACATAATTGCAACCCTGGAAATAGAGGAAAACAAGGGAGAATTACTTGAGTAGTTTGTTGAACTAGAAAAATAGATTGAATAGAATCAAGGCTATAAACAACAAATTACCCATAAACCTAAATTACATGAAAATCCTGAGGAACAAAACGTAACACAACATAGTGCTGACCTCAGGGAACGACATGGTGATGAACTTGACATTAAGGATGAAACTGACAACAGACCTGCAAACAGCCCCTTATGGAGCATGAGTTTTGATGGGTCTAGCACTAAAAAGAGTGCAGGAGCAGGAGTATGGTTGTACAACACTGAAAACAGTTATGCTGAAAGCCATGCTTTCAAGTTAAATTTCAAATGCACAAACAACATAGCAGAAGATGAAGCTCTCCTCTTAGGATTACATTTATTGAAAAAACTAGGAGCCAAGAGCATAGTTGTTCATGGAGACTCGGAACTGGTCATCAAACAAATAAATGGAGAGTACACTGCCAAACATCCTAGATTAAGGGCATATAGAAATGATGCCATGGATGTTTTAAAAACATTTATAGAATATGAGCTTGTGTTTGTCCCTAGAAGTCAAAACATACTTGCAAATGGTTTGGCTTATGCTGCTAGCTCATGCCAAGAACCACATAACGATAAACAGTTCATTGTTCAAACAAAATACAGACCAACAGTACCAGATAATGAAAAATATTGCCAGGTCTTTGAGGGTGATAAATAGATAGAGGATTTCCTGCTTTCCAGGAATGAGTTTGAATTGCCAAATTCAAATTCCAAGTCCGATGAAGAATGTTTGGATAAAAGGCCCCCTGACGAAGAAAAACCATTCCCTATCGCAGAAATAAAAATGCTGACTAGAGAATTCAAAAATCACACAGAGGAATACATAAACACAGATAAGGAAGACTTAGAGGTACTGCAGTCCAAAGACAAAGGTATACCCCGAGGGCTAGCCCCTCTAGAAGACCTCTTTAATTTTAATGATGTGGCAAAGAAGCCAACAATAAAACCCACCGAATCTGATATTGAAGAATGCAATATAGGCAGCAAGGACAAGAGTAAGATGATCAAATTATCTAAAACATTGCTAGCTCATACCAAACTGAAATACATTGATTTATTTGAAGAGTTTGTTGATTTTTTTGCTTGGAGCTATGAAGATTTGAAGGCATATGACATGGAGACCATCCAGCATAATATACCATTGAAGGAAAATCAAAAACCTTTTAGGCAAAAGCTATGCAGAATAAACCCCATACAGTTACCTCTGGTAGAAAAAGAAATTAAGAAGATGTATGACGCTGGAATCATAGTCCCTGTGAGGTTTTCGGACTGGGTATCTAACCTCATGGCTGTAAGGAAAAAGACAGGAGAAATAAGGTTGTGTATCGATTGCAGAAACTTAAACAGAGCCTCATTAAAAGACAATTACCCTTTACCCAAAATGGAACACATCCTACAAACAGTAGTTGGTTCTAAGAGGATTTCCCTGCTAGATGGATTTTCAGGATATAACCAGGTATTGGTACTCCTAGAGGATCAACTCAAAATAGTCTTCACAACTCCTTGGGGCACTTTCATGTATGTGAAAATGCCTTCTGGATTAATGAATGCTGGTGCCACCTTTCAGAGAGCCATGGACATTGTGTTCTCAGAAGAAATGGGTTACTTCATTTTAATATACCTCGATGACATTACAGTTTATTCCAAAACTGATGAAGAACACCTCAAACATTTGAGAAAAGTCTTTAATAAATGCAAGAGGTATGGGCTATCTTTAAATCGCAAAAAGACATTGTTCGGTCTCCAAGAAAGTAAACTTCTTGGTCATATCATATCTGACAAAGGGATAAAAATAGACCCAAAAAGGGTCGAGGGTATATTGCAAATTAGTCACCCTAGAAACATCAAGGAATTGCAATCTTTCATTGGAAAGATTAATTTCTTGAGGAGGTTCATACCCAACCTTGCAGAACTCCTTAGAAACATGAAAAATATGCTAAAAAAGGAGGTAGGAGTTAAATGGACTCTAGAAGCCAAGAAGTCCTTTGAAATGGTAAAACATGCGCTCACCCGAGCACTAGTTCTCATCAGCCCTAATTTTACTAAGGATTTCTTCATATTCTCATTTGCATCAGAGCATACTGTGGCTGCTGTCTTATTACAGAAAAATCCAGAATGACAAGAGCAGCTGTTACACCATTTTTTGGTCATCTAACTTATTATCATTAGATGGACCCAAGTACACCATGTAAGACCAGTTTTACCCTAAGTAAAACCGCTTTCACTATGTTAAAACAGGAAACCCCAAAAGGAAATATTAAACAAACCTATATTTGTTTGATTTTCCTCACAGAATAATTAATTAAACCATAATTTAATTATTATTCCCAGTCATGTTTAACCCAAAAACAAATAAATTAATTAGATAAACCTTTATTTATCTTATTATTTTCTAGGAATAATTATTTAAATCTTATTTAGATAATATTCCTTGTTAAATATCACCAAATCACCCACAAATAATTAAATAAATCATTATTTATTTAATTATCCTTCAACCACTTCCTTAAAAAGATAAATAAATCATTTATTTATTTATTATTAACAAATAAAGGGATTTGACCCAAGTCAAATACTTTTTCCCTCCAACAAATATAATAAAATATTCCATGAAAGGTGGATCTAGATTTGGTTAACATTATTTTAATCATGCACCAAGATCTAGAATGACCCAATATTTTGTTATAAATAGGAGGGTTTTTCCTACCATTCTTCACCTTTTGTTGCCTATTAGATCACTCCGGATCTATACACTTGGTCACCATTTTTCTGCCATTTGCTGTGTGAGCTCCCTTTGAGTTCCATTCTTTGTGTGGGTTTTCTACACCAACAAGAGAGAGAAATATTAGATCTGAAGCGCTGAGGACTTCCAAGAACCCATCCCACTGAGGAGAATTGGATACGCCTTCTTGTTTTCCTCCCAGGTGCCCCATTAATATAAAAATTATTTCAAAAATTGTTCTTGTCTTGTCTATTGGTATATGGAGCAAACCCTTACTTTTTCTGCTTAATGTCTTTCCATGCATAGATCTGGTTTTTGCAGCTCTTTTATGTCTAACTAACCGCAGATCTTAAGATATTGGCAGCCACTTTTGTTGTTAGGGCTATTAGTTATGCGTAGCTAAAGTGGTCCTTTTTCGTACACTTCGACAAAGGATTCATACTAACAAATGGCGACTCCACACGAGTTTTAAATTACGACCGCTGTCGTTTTTCATATTCCTGCATATCCAGCTACTTCAGACCCTAGGGTTTCTTTTCAGCTGTTTATTTTTCCTATTTTTATGTTGTTTTCCTCACATAAAACCCTAAAACATTAAAATTTCTAACTTCCGTGTGTTTCTGGCCCTATTGCGCAGGTAAGCGACACCAGCCGCAACTGAGACGGCAACTTTTCTGAAAATCTGCCGCCGAGACAACCGGAACTAGGGGTCGCACTTTTTGGCCCTAAACCTGTGACCTGGACCTCCAGGTCGCACTTTTTAGCCTGTTTCCTGCGACCTGCACTGAAATCAGGTCAGAAACTGCGACCTACCCTTTTTTCAGCAATTTTTCTGCAATTTTTCTGGGTTTTTCTGCAGCTTCTGTCAGGGTCCTCCAGCCTCTGTCTCAGCCTGTTTTGACAAAGTTCTGATCCGTTTTTACTCATCTAAGTGGGAACCTAGCCCCTTAGGGCTTTAGTACCCTCCACTTTTTGTGGAAGAGTTTTAAGTTGTTTCAGCCGTCTGTTTTTCAGAGCTTCAGCCTCCTTTTTCCAGATCTGTTACCTCCCTTTCAGATCCTTTGAAATCAGCCTTTCTTCCTTTCAAATCACCTCCTGTCATTTTGTTTGGACCTCTTTTGAAGGCCTCCGCCTTGCACCCTCCAGTTTTTTGCTGATTTCCTTCCTTTTTCCAGCCACCTTGCCTCTATCTTTTGGCTGTGATCTACACCTCTTTTCAGCAGCTTTGTCCTCTAGATCCCTGTCCCCCTTGACCTTAGATCTATTGGCCCCCTTTTCCGTGTGTTTTACATAGTTTTTCCCTTTCTTTTCAGCATAGTTTTGAGAGACCCACCTTCTTGGGTTAGATAGATGCACAAGTAGCTGTTATTTTTCTGTTATTTCAGCATTATATTATGTTCTCTGTAGGTTTATTTTCAGCTACGCAGCACACTTTTTCTTGCTCTCAAAACGGAAAGGGTTTAAAAATTAAAATTAACGCACGCCACACACTGACCCTAAGCAAAGAAGCGCCTGGTTAACACTGCCTGGCAAAGACTCTAAAATCAATTGTCACTGCACCTTATCTGCCCTTGACATTACTTGATTCTGTCCCTTTCTGCCCTTGTCGATTTCCTTCTTCCTGTCATCATTGCGCCCCCAAGGCGCCTTTCCCGGAGACTTCTTGGCCTTCACCCTCAGTTTCCGGTTGATCGACCTGCTCCGCACCGCCGTCGTCGAGCCAGTCCACCTTCGAGTCCGCACTCCGACTCCTCCCCTGCTTCCTCGGGTCCTCCTTCTCCTCCCGGTTCTCCTGCCCCCTTCACCATGTCTGGTCCAGGGCCTAACGCTAGTGGTTCTCCCGGCCCCAATGCCGGCCCTACTACTAGCGGAACCACCACAGGAACTACCCCGGCCACCCCTGTGCTGCCGTACATTGCAGGCCTCAGCCTCCCCGATTTCCATCAGTTGATCAATGACCCCATTCACCACAATGCTAACTGGCCCGCTATGCCAACCAAGCTCCCCTCAGACATCCCTAAGTTTGAGGGCCTTAATGGAGAAGATCCAACTAATCATGTCTGATCTTTCCACATGTGGTGTTCCTCCAATTCCATTACCGATGACTCCATCCGTCTTCGTTTGTTCCAACGCACGCTTACCGGCGAAGCTTCTAAATGGTATGTCGAACAAGCCACCTCTACCCATACCACCTTTGAGACTCTTGCCCAAGCCTTTTTTTCGTACTTCCAGCTCCCTCTCCGATACGATACTGGCACGGAGCTCTTGACTTCCTTAAGCAAGCCTCTTCAACACGCCTTTCTGCCCATGTTCAGGAATGGCGACAAAGACAAAGCTTATGTCGAGCCCCTCCCTTCGAAGATCGGGTTTACATGGACTGGTTCCTGCGCACCCTTCCCGCTCCCATCGGCAAAGATGTCGCCTCTCATTTTCCTCAAACTGAAGAAGCCACCCTCCAAATAGCCTTGAAATATGACCTGATCTACGCTCAATCTGGTTATGTTTATATCGTTCTTCCTGACCTCCCCAGGCCCGGTGGCGCTAACGCCCCGGGGGCATCTCATTCCGCCGACGGTATCGTTGGAGCCCTTTCCCATCCATACGCTCAACCTCCTATGGGCTATGGTCTCCCTCAGGGAGGGGCTAGCTCCTCCAGCACTCTTCCTCCTCCCGGTAGCATGTACCTAGGATACGGCATGCATCCTCCTTTTGCCCAACCTCCTGCTTACCCCAATGTTTCCCAACCCACCCATTACCCTTATCCGCAGCCTGGTGCGCCAGCTCCTCCAGCATATGCGTTTCCTCCTCCCTTGCCTCTCAACCCCAAAGACTGAAGACCTGCTGAGCCCTCCAGGGCAAGTATTTGCACAAATAGGCGCGACTAATCCCCCCTTCTTCTCAAAGAAGTGAGAGGCAAACTCAAAACCAACCGCTTCTCGGTACCCGAGGACCCACTCGTGTGGACCCTACCATCGCAACCAAGACTGTGGTTGTCATCCTGCGCCGACAAAGCGTTTTTCGCACAAACAAGCCCTGTTCGTGTTGCGGTGTTTACGGTCACTACACTCACGATTGTCCTCTCTTACCCCAGATGCGACAGATGTGGGAGTCTCAAGCCACATCGCGCGGACAACACGCCTCCCCTCATGCTCCTCCTAATGTGGCCACTACCCAGCCAGCTGTGTTTACTGATCCTTTCCCTCAACAAGGATTCGTGGCTACCCAACCGCCCGACAGCCAGGTAGCCGCCCCCCTTCCATTTCTGGTTCCTCTAATTACCAGATCCTTATGATGCACTCTGATCCTACCCCATCCGTCGATCTTCACCTTCAAACTCGGTCTCGTCAGTACCCCAAGCCTCCCGCTCAGTCTGCCCCTGAGCCTCCCTCTTCAGGTTCTACAGAGCCTCTTTTGACATCCAGTGGTCCTTTACATATCCCTCAACCCAAAGTTGATGTCCATACCAAGATTCCTAAGGGACCATTACGTCGAAATGCTGCTTCTAGTCGAGCTGCTCATTCGTATAGCATAGTAGATGATCTGGCACAATCTCCTGCTGCCATTTCCACACTGGAACTTCTCCAGTCGTGCCCTTCCCAAAAGAAGGCTCTGCTGTCTGCCGTGGGCGCTGTAGATCCTGCTGATGACCAAATGATTGTTTTCGACGCAACTCGGACCATCCTCCCCTTCCTCCTTCGGTCGCCTTCCAAATCCCAGTCAAAATCCGGAACGCCAACGTATCCCGGTGCATAATTGATGAGGGGGCATCCACATGCGTGATGTCCGCTTCGGTTTGGAAGCAACTCGGATCTCCTGAGATGGCCCCTTCCACGATCACCCTTTGAGTGTGGGACGGTCATGCCTCCCAGCCCATTGGCCTGTTTCGTAATTGTCCTATCACCCTCGCCGGTAAGACTGTTTGCGTTGACGTCGAAGTCATCGACACCCCGCTAGATTACAACATTCTATTGGGGCGAAGCTACACCTATGCTATGTCTGCTGTCCCATCCGTGGTCTTTCGCAAGATTTCTTTCCCCCATAATGGAAATATAGTCACCATTGACCAGTTGACATATCATGAGCCAAAATCTCAGATCTCCCCTAAGACGACCATCTCTTCTGTAGCCAACAAGCAAACCGTTGATTCCTTGACCAGGTCTCCCCCGGCGTTTACAAAGATTCCTCCCTGCTTGGAACTTTCCCTCACCTTCCCCCCCCTCCTGTCACCGATCCCAGCTCATCGAATATTTGCATGATGCAATCGTCCCAGGCTGCCCGTAAGTGGCCTGCCTCGGCTAGTCAGCAACCTCCTCCTCGCCCTCCGCAACCCGCTCCTAGCCATTCATCTCAGCCAGCCGGACCTCCTCCTTCTGGCCCTACCCCTACAGCTGGTATCCCTGAACCCCTTTACCCTCCTGGATCGGTTCCTCCTGGCCTTAGCCATCTCGAAGCCGTCCCTCCTGGTCATTACCCGGCTGGGCAGATCCCTTTCCTAGCTCCCCCTCCCGGAGTATATTTTTTCCCCGTCATGGCCACCCTCTCTCTCCCTAACTTGACCTTGGGCATACCGGTCTGGTACCTCGATCCCCCAGCCGCCACCCCTCCTGGTCACCCCAAGCCCTATATGGCTTTGACACCGGTTCAACCGGTCCCCCTAGCTTCCTCCGTTGCCTCCGTGCCCCCAGCACCTCCACAGGACCCTTCTCCTGTCGTGATGGCACCCGGGAAGAAAGGCAAAGCCCGCAAGGGGGCACCCAAAGACAAGACTACCACGACTGACCCAGTCCCTCCACCACCCGCAAAGCCTTGCGCTTTATGTGATGTCACCGGTCATGCCACCCATGCTTGTCCTGAGTTGCCTGTGATGCCCGGCACTCCCCCATGGTGAAAGTCGCGTTCCCCGAGTCTACGATCCCTGAAGCCTCCACTCCTGCTTCGTCCGTAACCAAGAACCCCAAGACTATCCGCACCAACAAACCCTGTGCTTTGTGCGGCATCCATGGCCATTACTCCCACCATTGTCCTCACCTGACGCATTACCTCTTTAGAGGTAATCCGAGAGTATGAGGCTGAACAAAATCAATCCGCCTCTCCTATCCTTGCGCAGTACGCTTCAGGTCAACCTGAGGATCCCCCACTCCCATCGACATTCCCCCCCCTGATGTTCAGATGATGGAGTCTACTGTAACCATCCTTTACCTATCTTCCTCTGCGAGACACTCGGAGCCTAGCTCGTCTGCATCCTCCCCTGTTGTGTCCCTCGATCACCCTGTTCCTCCTCATACCCGAGATCACTCCACTTGTGTCTCTGTTGACCTCCGCAACCCGAGTCCTCACCATGTTTCCGATAGTCCTCATACACCACCTTGTTTGAGTCTTGGTCATCCCGCCCCTTACACTCCCTCCTGCGGTTGTCGTCCGATGACTTCTGTACACTCACGCTGCCGTCATTTCCTTTCATCTCCTCATTTATTGTCTTGTCACACCATTCTGCAGGACCCCCCATCCACACCCTTTATCGGCTACGCCGATGGTGCAAGTCATTACTCTAGGAATCTAGCCTCGGCAGGTTGGGCCATCTTCACCCCCTTGCATGCCCTTGTTCTTTCTAACGGGGTATGCATTGGTTCTGCCACCAACAATCAGGCTGAATATGATGCAGTGCGTGGTCTGTTAGCCGATGCTCCCTTCATCGCATCCTCCATCCGCACGTTCGTTTGGATTCCAAGTTTTGTAATGCAACTCAATCGTGTTTATCGTGGTGTACAACCCCGTGCTATTTAGACGCTATTTTACGAGTGAAAGTCTTAATACGTGTGTTTGAAACCATAACTTTCAACCATGTACCCAGAGACCAGAATCACTACGTAGATAGTATTGCACACCATGTTCTAGATTGGCATTTATCACACACAATTCATACAAGACAACAACATTAAATCAACCATTATAAGATGATGCATATCCATAATATGTGTCGCAAAAAACATATGTTTAGAGTCCATCTACTATGATACATACGACATGCCCATAGCATGTTACAAAAACCCACAAAACTGGGGGCACCACCTGCCCCTACATACATAATAAAGGGGGCACCACATGCCCCCGCCACTAATCACTATCTGGAGGATCCTGGGCCAATGGCTCTGCCCCTGCAGCATGTAGATCACGCATAGCCCGACCGGCCATCGCCATGCGCCGCATGACACCTCGCCACTCCGAGGGTAGACCAACACATGGCTCTATGATCTGGTCGTCTAAGTCCTGCCACCCGCGCTCTGATACCTCGGTCAACAACCTTTCGCATCTACGGCGGATGTCCTCCAGCAGGGTGGCTGCATCCTCATTCTGCGCTGCTCTCGACCCACTTGGACTTGTAGCTCCAGACGCTGCCGGTCGTCCCATATATCCGGCCGGTTTTACCAGTGCTATATCTGCATACCAAAAGTACATGAATCAGTACCATCAATTACTATTCAAAAACTTTAACATGCCCACACAAGAATAGCAATATGTCACTTACCATCGGGCCCCCAGACTCGACCAGGCGGAAGCGGCAAATCCGGATCTCCACAGTAGCTCATCCCACTATAGGGATAGTCGTCTATGTACAATGGCATCTGATCCCAATGGACAAAAAACTCCGGTCGAAACACCCGCCCGACCGCCCCTCCTCCTCCTCTGCACAGTAGTCGTCCCCAACGGCGCATCCTGGGCTCCCTCGGGCCCCCATCTGGAAGCTGTACACAAGGCCTCAAGGTCGGGATCTTCTCAAAGAAGAAGGTGCACAACAAAGTCCCATATGAGCAGTCATGGTTCACCTGCCGCCTGCATAGTGACAACTATCGCTTTAGCGACACCAATAACATTTGGGCCCACCCATAGTAGGTCCCACCCAACACACTTTCCACTATCATCATCTGCCCCCCAGTGATGTGATGGAATTCCTGGATGCCCAAGATTCCCAGCACAGCTGCGGCCACTGCACGGGTTTCTAGCCTCTCTAGATCCCCGATCGGTATTCGAGTCCCCTTGACTTGGAGACCCGGTCGACAATGGCATTCCACGAACTCCATGATATGCCGCCCCCGCGGCAACACCGGTCGTGTTTCCCACCATCCCCGCGTGGCGGAGACCAAAGAAGTACCATCCGGACCATCGGGCCTAACTCGTACTGCACTACAAAGATCTCCTGATCTGGATCCCAGTAACTGATAATCCGGGCCAGTAACGGTTCCCCTGCTCTCATCAACGGGTTCTCCAAGAACTTGAGAACCCCAAATCTGGCCAAAACATGGCGGACGCCCTGATCCACCTGGATCTTTGTCCGTAGTGTCCCTAGATCTCTCTCTCTCCAGTTGACCCGTAACTCTGCCATACCTGCACAAACACATCATTTTTGTCAGCGTACAGATCGAGAAAACCATAACCAAACACCAAAACCCAACTTCCAGCCATCAAACAGCACCACAACTCCCTCATCTCCCAGGTCGCATTTTTCTGCCCTTTTCTGGACCAGGTCGCACTTTTTGCCCTGATACTTGCGTCCTAGGTCGCACTTTTTGCCCCAAAAAGTGCGACCCGACCGAAGAGATGAAGGAGGGATTGTTTCTGGATTTCTGGGCCCTAAACTGAACAAGTAATCCATCAAAATGCAAGAGAAAAGTTAGACCTCCTACTTGCAACTGACGGATTGCAATTCCAACGGTCGGTTTGTACGCTACGATCGCCGCAAGATTTAGGGCCTTCTCTCCTCTCTGCATTCACCACAACAACAATAGCAAATGAGTGATTTTGGAGGGAAAACCGCCTTATTAAAAGAGAACCCCTGGTTCTTCTTTCGCCCGCCGTGACCACACCGTAGCCCCGTTTGACGAACCGTCTGCACCGTTGGAAATCTCTCCCCGAGCTCTCAAATGGGTATCTATTATTTTTTGAGATCTGACACTCCACCAGGACACATTTTTTCCACAAAGCGTCACTTTACCCCTCCTCAAAATCGCATTTCCTCACTTACAACACTTGTACTTGGGGCACCCTCTTGCCACCTTACTTGTCTTCGTTCGTGTTGATTTTCGTCATGAGTTCCCATCATGTACTCATGTTTCCATGGTCCCCCATTAGGGCCTTTACTATGTGGCAGCACCATAGAGTCACCCTTGTTTAGAGCATCCAAGTTGAGTCATCATTGCATCCATGGAGTCTATACCACGTCCCTTTGCACCCCACTATAGCCCTCCATCCTCCATTGCTTGGTCTCTCTCTTGTGTCGCACATTATGACCTTCAGTCTCACTGTCCCCTATCCCTTGTGATCTTGTGTCAGTCGCTGCCATGTCATTCGTGCCCTTTATGCTCTAGCAAGGAAAGTCGTCCATTCGCTACTCAGTCCCCTCCATTCCACCATCATCATTGGTATTAGTCTGTCCGTCGCTCTACTATTTTCTCTCGTGCCTTAGTCGAGGATCTCTCATTGCCTCACCTATGGCGGACCTCCTTCTGTCGACATCAGCTCCTTCATTCCGGAAGACAGGTCTAGAGGGCGGTGTACCTTGGTTCCAGCTTCCACTCTTGTTCGGTGCCTCGGACTGTGCAATGTAATATCTTTCCCGTTGGCTGCAAAGAGGCATCTCCAAATTTTCTCATGATGATCGAGATTCGTATACTTGATGGTCCAAACATCCAGCCACTCGCTCTTGATGATTCCCTATGTGTGTGAGATGTCTCAACCCTCATGAGGGGGTGGCCCTGCAGGTAGCCCCCCACATGCCCGGATGACCTCTTCTTTGCAGCCTTCTATGCAGCTCTAGATATTTGATGATGTTGGTCGTAGCCACTTGCATCACCTCTTCGACTTGCATGTATCCGTCAGATTCTATGAGCCCTTCCCCATGTGCAGGGGGCATTTCGGTTGTATTTGTATCTCATGTACTCAGATATTATTGTACAAGTCCTGGCTGTTATCCCAGCCACAGCATGTATGTGGGATTCTTCATTGTATTTTTATCTGGCTCCTGATTATGCCAGTTGTATTTTATGGTTCGGTCCCTTGTTTACTAGACACACTATTCTTTTGTACTTTGTCTCGGCGAGCATAGGTATGCCTCCCCCGCCGCCTTCCGCACAGGTACCCTCTCATAAAAAGAGACTTGTTGCACCGGCGAGTCTCGTCTCCTCAGGGTCTAGTTCTTCAGCACACTATCTACCTTGCATTTCCCTCTCTGACTTCCCTTTTGTTGTCTGACACCCCTTTCGTTGTCGAGTGATTGTGTCTTTACAACATACTTCGGTCATATGATCTGCCTTTTCATCACTCGCATCGGGGGCACCACATTATTTTTTGGTCATCTAACCTATTATCATTAGATGGACCCAAGTACACTATGTAAGACCAGTTTTACCCTAAGTAAAACTGCTTTCACTATGTTAAAACAGGAAACCCCAAAAGGAAATATTAAACAAACCCATATTTGTTTGATTTTCCTCATGGAATAATTAATTAAACCATAATTTAATTATTATTCCCATTCATGTTTAACCCAAAATCAAAGAAATTAATTAGATAAACCTTTATTTATCTTATTAATTTCTAGGAATAATTATTTAAATCTTATTTAGATAATATTCCTTGTTAAATATGACCAAATCACCCACAAATAATTAAATAAATCATTATTTATTTGATTAGATTCCAACCACTTCCTTAAAAAGATAAATAAATCATTTATTTATTTATTTTTGACTAATCAAGGGATTTGACCCAAGTCAAAGACCCTTTCCCTCCAACAAATATAATAAAATATTCCATGAAAGGTGGATCTAGATTTGGTTAACATTATTTTAATCATGCACCAAGATCTAGAATGACCCAATATTTTGTTATAAATAGGAGGGTTTTCCCCATCATTCTTCACCTTTTGTTGCCTATTAGATCACTCTGGATCTATACACTTGGTCTCATTTTTCATCATTTGCTCCCATTGAGCTACATTTCTGCATTGGGTTTTCTACACCTACAAGAGAGAGAAAGCTTAGATCTGAAGTGCTGAGGACTACAAAGAACCCATCCCATTGAGGAGAGCTGGATACACCTTCTTGTTTTCCTCCCAGGTGCCCTGTAATATAAAAATTCTTTCAAAAAATTATGTTCTTGTCTTGTCTGTTGGATGCATGGAGCAAACCCTTTATTTTACTGCTTAATGTCTTTCCATACATAGATCTGGTGTTTTGCAGCTATTTTCTTATCTAACTAATCACAGATCTGAAGATATTGGCAGCCACTTTTGTTGTTAGGGCTATTAGTTATGCATAGCTAAAGTGGTCCTTTTTCGTACACTTCGACAAAGGATTCATACTAACAGCAACCAATTGCATTTTTCAGCAAGGCATTAAGAGATGCACCTCTGAAATATAATATCATGGAGAAACAGGCCTATGCCTTGGTAAAGGCCTTGAAGGATTTCAGAGTTTATATTTTACATTCTCATATTATCGCCTTTGTGCCTAATATAGTGGTGAAAGACATTTTGTCACAAGATCCAGATGGCAAAAGAGGCAAGTGGATTGCTGTGATAGTAGAATATGATTTGGAAATCAAACCCACTAAACTCATCAAGGGTCAAGGCTTAGCACAATTGATGGTCGAATCTAACTTACAAGCCCTTGACATAAATATGGTAGATGCATTAGATGAACATGAAGGGTTACCAGCTCCCATGGTTGAAGACCATTTCCAAAACTCACCTTGATATGCTGATATTTTGTATGTGCTTACCAATCTTAATGCTCCTCCTGGTTTATCTAAGACAAAGGAAAGGTTTTTAAAGTTGAAAGCTAGAAATTATTGCATTTTAGATTAATGTTTATATTGGAAAAATGCTAATGGTTTATTGCTTAAATGTTTTCTTGAAGTTGATGCAGATAGGATCAAGCATGAGTTTCATGAAGGAGAATGCATTAGGAGAATTTTGAAGTCTAAAATGGGCCTCCTAAGGAAATAATAAAATAATAGCTAAACCAATAAAATAGTATTTATGAATTTGCAATTCAATTTTTGCACCACAATCCATGTAACCATAGTTAAATTCAATTCAAAAGTTGTACCAAAATAAAATTAATAAAAAATTTGTATTGATGTGACTATAAATAATAATGAGATTTTTAAGAAAAAATCATTATCATTGAACAACTAATGAATTTGTACTTTGTACTTAAATAACTTAAAATAAAATATAAATAAATTTATATATTCTTAATTATATTATATGCTATTAATTAAAATTTAGATTATTTAAATTGTATAATAACATGTAATTAATATACTATATAAAAATAATATAATATAATAAATTTATAGGGATATGCATTGTTTCTTTCAAGAAATATGAAATGACAATAATATTATTTTATTCAAAAAGTGTGAAATGACATTTATTATGAGTACTTTACTTTATGACTTTAAAGATACTTAGAGCACTATCATGGTTAACCATGAGTTTTTATCCACCATTGAGAATGTGACAAGCAAGTACCTTTAACTCAAGCAATGCCACCTCAACTATTAGGGATGATGTCATCCCCTAAAATGTGATTGGTTCTCATAAAGTGAATTTTGATTGTACATTTTCGTTAGGAGGTCCATTTTAGACCTCAAAATTTCCCTAATGGAGGCCATCTCTATTGAAAAATATCGCCAATAAAATCCTTAGAGTTGGTTATTACTGGTCCACCCTCTTCCAAGATGTCCAAAAAATGATAGTTGCCTGCCACAAATGTCAAATCTTTGAGGGAAAATGAAAACTCCTTCCTTTACCCTTACAACCAGTCACTGTTGAAGCTCATTTTCAATAGTGGGGCCTAGACTTCATTGGGGAGATGCACCCTACTTCATCTACTCAACATATATGGATACTCACAGCCACTGATGATTTCACTAAATGGATAGAGGCCATCCCTTCTATGAATGTCACAGACTCAGTTATCATAAAATTCCTTGAAGACCATATCCTATATAGATTTGGTTGCCCTAGGAAAATTATCACTGACAATGCTGCTGCCTTTGGTTCCAAAAAGATGATTGATTTTTGCCACAGATATCAGATTGTACGTGGTCATTCCACTGCTTATTACCCTCAAGGTAATGGGCTGGAAGAATCATCAAATAAAATTTTGGTGAACATCATCAAGAAGCTGCTAGAAGATAATAAAAAGTCATGGCATAATAAGCTAGTGCATGCTTTATGGGCAGACAGATTGACAACAAAGAAATCCATTGGAATGTCTCCTTATTAGTTAGTTTATGGCGCAGATTTATTTTTCCCTACCAGTTTAGGAGTACCAGTGATAAATTTGGTCCAAGAAATATAGTCAAAGGAAGATAACATGGTGAGGAGGATCAATCAGACCATACATCTCCAGCAAACAAGAGAAGAAGTCTACAACAAAGCTCAGAAAGTACAAGATAATATCAAAAATTTGTTTGATAAAAGGACAAAGGCCTGTGATTTCAAAATTAGAGACAAGGTACTCAAATGGGACTCTAGGAGAGAAGATAAGGGTAAGCATGGCAAGTTTGAAAATTTATGGCAAGGCCCTTACATCATTCAATCTGCCATCGGTCCCAATGCATTTTTTCTACAAGAAATGGATGGTACAGACTTGTTTGGGGGTCTTGTCAATGGCAGGAAGCTCAAGCATTACTTCTGCTGAAACCAGTTTAAAGTTTTCACTCCCATTGTAAATATCATTGCTTCATTTTGTTTTGAAAATAAAAGGAAAAATATATAAAAATAGAAAGAGAAAGGTTCAGACAAGCTCAAATATTGAGCCTATTGAGTTCTAAAAATAATGGCTCAAATCAGGTCAAAACCTGAGCCAGAGGAAAGGGAAAAGTACTGGTTCTAACATGCTCAAAACTTGAACCAGCAAAGAAGAAGAAAACAACTCTAACAGGATCAAAACTAGAGCTGAAATGAAGGAAGAAATGTGACTCTAAAAAGATCAAAATCTAGGGCACAATAAGAAGGAAGAATGTTTTTGAATTTCAGATCTTTAGCCTTCAAAATTTTGGTTTTGTAATTTCTGCAAGTTTCAGTTCATGTGCAGCTTATCTTTATGCCATGGACCCACAGCAAATCTGACAGTCTAATCCTGGTTTGACTGTGTTTTCAATTTCTTTTTTAGAATATAGAGAATGAAAATCTGTCAGACTGTTTAATCCTGGAAGATATTAGTTTAGGTAGAGAATCTATGAGCCCAACAGTTTACTCTGGTCTCATGGAGGAATAAGGTTATACTTAGATTAGTTTCTTGCTCTTAATAAAAAATGATGATGAGAAAGGTCTACAAGTCTAAGTGCACCTTGAAGAAAAAATGTTAGAACAGTAGGATGGGTAGGTAGTTGTTGGGGAAAGTATTACTGCTAATATAATACTCATCATGTCTATAACAGCTGAATCAGAGAAAGAAAAAGATGGTCAAGTACAAGGCTCTGATCTACAGTCCAGAGATAACATTTCTGTGGTTCTTTCCATCTCCAAGGAGCTGTCATCCCAAGTTGGAGCCGTTGTTAGCCACCCATGATTTTTTGGCATAGCAAGCAGGTGGCTAAATATGTTGCAAAGCCTTCAAGAAAACATTTCCTTTGAAAATACAACCATTATTGAAGTCTAATGTATCTTATATCCTCATGAAAATCTTCATTGTTGTTTCCCTCAAAAGTGTGCAAAACTGCTATTTTACTATGAAGGGAACTGTTTAAAGGGCCTCCATCTTCACCATTTCATCCTCAAATTTACCCCCCATTTTCCTCATTCCCCCTTATGATTTACTCTTCAAAGCCCATTTTAACCAAAATTCCTCTTTAAACCTTGTATCTCCCTCATATTTGGTTTAAAAATCCCTTTTCTCACCTATCAAAACCTTCATTCAGCCTTAAAATACCTTTTTTTAGGGCCTAAAGCAGCCTTTTTACATCATGGAGGTATTAGCCCCCGAGGGCTTAAATCCCCTGGGCCCCTCTTCCGCATGAAACCACGTGCTATGAGCAAGCGCTAAGGGCCTCATCGCAATCGCAAACTCCTTTCTCTCGAACTTCCCTTCATCTCCTTTTCCCTAATGTGATAAGCAATTTTCTTCCTAAACCCTGGTTCCGTTCACTCCCACAGAACCATGCCTCAGCACTTATTCCAGCCCCAATCCATCGCGTTGGCAAGATCTTAATCCATCGGTCCCATTCCCTTTCCTTCCGCGAAGTGCGATCCCCCAATTGCATCCTCCGCCATTGATTCCCATCATCCAACAGCTCCCACTTAACCCGATCGCTCGACCCTACTACTCCATAGTCCGCTCCATGACAAAAGAGGTTATGTCACCTACCTGGCCCACTACTCATCCCACGGTGCAGCTTTCAGCCTGTCGTGCTCATGCCGCACCGTCCAATCTGAGACCCCAGATCCGACGGTTCACGATTCATATCGCATCACTCTGCCCCCCTCCCTAGCATCACCCAACTCTTTTGCAAAATGGGCGATATTGGAAATCCACATGTCCAACGATGAATGGAATCTCATTCCATCCGTCCCAAACCACTTACCGCCCCATCCCTATGCGAAAACCACTCCCTGATTTTCCATTACCACCTAAGCATTTTTTGTGCCCCATTTTAAATTTAAACCTGGTTAGCTGCTCTGCCAGGGTTTCGCTCCTCTGCCACTGCATTCCATCACTCTAACTGCTCCTCTGCCATTCCCCTGAGCCTTTTTCGCAGTTATCCAAATTCTCACAGGTTTTTGTAACATGTTTATCGTGTTTTGCGGGGTTTAAAGGGTGGTTAATTCATGCGATTTCCACAATCGCAATCAGGTGACATGGGTTGCAGGGTGACGATCTTGTAGCCAAAGATTGCAAAGGAAGGAATCAAAAAAGGGTTTAATTTCATGTTTATTCGAAGGATCATTGTCTCTGGTCTTCGGCAAACCCTCCAGATCAGCAAAATATACCCGGACACCTGAGCAGAAGAAGCAGTAAAGTATACCCAAGGGGATTAAAGATTAATGCATATTATTAAAGATTTGATACTTAATCCACAGGGTACAGACAATAATGCAGTTCGAAGACCCCGAAGATAATCAAGGGATCTTAATAAAGCTCGAAGCATAGATTAAATGCGGATATCAGTGATTAAAGCCACAAAGGAGACCTATCTAGTAGAACGTTCTTCCCTATAGAAGGACTAATTCCCACTCTCTACTCCATTTTTCATTAAGCCCCATAACAACTATTATTCTGACAGAAAATTCCTAGAATTTCATTACAGTGATTGTAAAGTTTGAAATACCTGAAAGGCAAGATCTTCACCTTACTTGTCTTAGAGGATTAGACAGAGTACTACAGCCAGAAAAGTACTTCAAAAGGCATACCCCGAAAGTTATTGTCAATCTAACAAAGACTTCTAAGTCATCTAAAGGGTACCAGCAGTTAATGTAAAAACATTAAGTACAGTGGGCATTCGAATACTTCTTCCCCTCCATCTTAATGAATCATTTAAGGCCTATCTACCACTATTATCACTCATTCACCTATAAGAACTCATCGAAAATACATTGTTAAGGGTTGTTCGAAATAAACCGATTGTAAGTTGTTTATTGAGTTAGAGTTCTCTGAGTAGTTGTTGTAAATAGGCTGGGAGATGATTCCTAGATTGTATCAAGCTATTGGACAAGAATGTATGTGACTGGTTTTGCTCTGCTAATATGACAAGCATGTTCATTGGATCTTGATCCAAGTCATTGGTGATGTGTCCCTTCTCTGTTACTGTTTTCCCTCTGTGTTACATTATGTTTCATTTTTTCTGATAAGAAACAATAATCTTAGCTTAGGATATATTGCTGCAAGTACCCTAATGCTTCCTGCACATTCTTATCTTTATGTTTTCTGCTATTTGTGTATCTTAGAAAAAATTCAATATAATTTAACCAGTTGAAGAGTTGGTTTTCCCATGCTTACTAATGTATGAATTTAGAGTTTGTTTCTTAGATGTTCTTGTTTGGTTTGGCTGAAAGAATTAGGAAATAGGGAGATTTAGTGTTAGCCCTGTCCCCTAAGTCCCCTTTCCAACAGTTAGCTTTTCGAAGATCCCTTTAAGTATCAAAAGCACAGAAGGTTAAAAGTCTTTCTCTGATCTTAGAATTCACTCCGTGTTTTAACTTAAGTGTTTTCTACTGTCTAAAAGTAGTCAGGAGGACTGTTGGATTTTTGTCTTTGAAGTTAGCCTCATCAGGAGTATTGATCATAGAGGTATAAGGTGTGCCCTATCCCTTGACTTACTCTGAAGTTGTCAACTTGAAAGGCCTTCCTTGTTATTTCCATTCATTTCCTTATTGTGTCATCCCATACAATCATCTTAAGAGATCCCCTGATTTAGATGAGTAGCCCTTTGAAAGCCTTGGGTATTTAGATTGCAAGTAAACCCTTTCATGACCCCATTTCCCAATGAACTTGTATTCTCTTTGAGTTATCTTCCCATTGCCAAAAATCCTTTCACTATCCATTCCTTTACCTTACATTAAACCCTTCTTTCAATATTTCCCAACCAAACAAACAAGTCAAAAACCCCTGTGCTCTATAACTAGCCTAATACCTTAATTTGAACTTCAAAGATATATTATTCTTTACCTTTATAGAGAGATCCCTCTCTGGATCCAGGAGAGCTAGATCCTGAGATCCCAAAGTGGTTATGATGTTGCCTGGCCATTTGGTATGCCAGCATGCCAAATCACTAGGACCACAACAAGGTAAAGTGTGTTTCTTTACTATGTACATTTGTAACTTATAATCCAATGGTCACGATTTGTAGTGATCTGATGGTTCACTCTCTCCTCGGTATTAATGACACTTGATCTGTGGCTTAACATCTGATTGATTAATGATCTCAATTTAAATAGCATGGAGGTTCATTTGTTCGGTAACCGTTTATGAGAGAAACATATGTAACTTTTCTTTTATATTAATAAATTTCCTGAAATGGCCATGTTGGCTCAGTTCGTGGACTGTTTCCCTCTTCCAGGGTTTTAACCATGTGATAATACTGGTGTACTGATTTGTGATCTGTTTGTTAGTGGTGACCTTTGGTTTTGATCTATGGAACTTACCCTGTAAATTCCTACATGGTATTAGAGCTATTTTGAGGGCCGCATCTGTTGTTGATCCAAATCTGAAGCCAGTTTGAATGCATGCGACTGTTGTTTTGTATATCTACTATTTCTGAAAATTTTCGGGCCTCAAGAACTACTCAGATATGTCCAGAGCATCTGTTACAATGAGGAACACCTTTCATTTCATGCGAAAAGGTTTATGGTTGCCCAAGTTATGTCAGTTTAGATCTGGAGGTATAAAGTATATGTTTTGCAGTTATATTTGATAATAGTTCTGCTTATTTTGGTTCCCTCTATTTATTTTGGTTTTTTGATTTTATTTATTTGTCGGATCTATACCCTCTTCTCTGTGTATATTCTTTGCTCTGTGCTTTGTGCAATCTCGACAAATCAGAAAAAGGAAGAAGGGATATTTTTGCTACGTATGCTCTTTCCCTGCGTCTTTGTGCGATCTCGGGAAACCAAAAATAGTGAAAAAAATAGATAGTTGTCGGTAAGGCTAACTGAAAATCTAACATTATGCCATAAGGTTTGCATTTTTTTTTTTTTCTCAGATTTTTTTGTTTTCTGTGCAGGAAAAAAAACACACACCGAAGACTTAAAAAATAAATTAAAAAACCCCTTCCTCCTTTCAAACAATTACAAAATCCTTTTACTATCTCACTTGCTGAGAAGTTAGTTTATGAGAATAGAGGTCTTGGGTTCAAGTATCTTTCTCAAGCTTCTTCTTGTAAAAAAAAATTGTTAAAGGGGCGGGATTTTTTTAAATTTGAACTTCATCATCAAATTTCAAACCGTTCTCGTAACTATTCGGCATCTACAACTCAGTTTTTCAAAAAGGCATAACGTCTTCATCCGGAAGTCGTTGTTCGAGCCGATTTTTTTTTAATCGGCCTATTTTTTCAAGATATTTCCATTGCATCAGTTAGTTTCGGCTCTTTTCAGCTTCAATTTGAAAAAATGAAATGGAATTTGCATGCCTAGTTATTCTTAACATCACCAATTATTTCCAATGGCTACCTCACATGGTATATATACTTAGAAGTAAAGGGCTTGATAGAATAGCCACAAGACAAGAAACTAAACCTTCTGATGATGATAAAGTTGCTAAATGTTAAAATAAATAAGATCAAGCATGAGGGTTGATAGGAATGTCCATTGCTCAAGATCTTAGATTTCATATCCTTGACATTGACACCCCTGAAGAAGTCCTAAAAAAGCTCATTAATGTTTTTACCATTCAAAATAAAATCAGGGCCCACCATCTTGAAAATGAGTTGCTTACTTTGGACCCCAATAATTTCTCCTCTATTGAATATTTTTTTTTTCCAAATTAAAGACCCTTAGACTTCTTTTAGAGTTTTTTAATGTCAAAAAGGACGATGGTAGCCTCATCTATTCCATTCTTGCTAAGCTTGTCCCTACATACTCTGTATTTGTTTCCACCCTCCATTCCACTAGAGAAGCCATCATTTCTTCAGGAACTGCCTACAAGAACCCCTCTTTTGATGCCTTTTGCGATTATTTGATAAGATAACAAGAAAAACTCTTACACCTTGGTCTTATATCTTATGGAAACACTTCTAAGAAATCCTTAGTAGCCCAACAGCAGCCATATCAAAAGAATTCCAAGAAGCGGTATCCTAAAAAGTATGGTCAGAAACCAAGCAAGATTCCTAAGCAATTCCAGCTGCAAACTGAAAAAGCAACTCACCAAAATGATAATGCCAATAAAAACAAAGGGAAGAAGACAGATAGATATTGCAACTTTTTTAATCATGATGGCCATATAGAGTCCAAATGTTTTAAGAAAATGGAAGCCTTAGAAGCAGCAATGAAGAAGCACAACATCAATTTGGAGCACTCTTCATCTTCATCTTCAGGAATGGCACTTTCTGCTTGTGGTTGTCAAGCATTAAGATTTTGTTATGCATTAAATGTATCTTCTTCTTCTCATTCTCATCAGTGGCTCATTGTTTCTAGAGCTTCTTACCACATGGCCAAAAATAAAGCCATGTTTTCTTCTTTAAATGATTGTATCACCAAAAATATTTATGTTGGTGATGATAGATGTCTTAGTGTTGTAAGATCTGGAACCATTCATCTAGATAATGGTCAGTTTAATGATGTACTATGTGTTCCTACCTTGTCATGCAAACTTCTATCTATTTATCAGATAACTCATTCAGGTGAAGGGAAAGTACTAGAATTCTCACCTCATGATTTTGTAATCAAGGACCTAAAATATCCTAGACATATTTTAGCTACTGGCATTGCTGATGATTCCACAAGGTTGTATAAGTTTGACAACTTTGGGTCATCATGTCTTCCCTCCGTTTTTGTTGCTCATAATGATGATGTGAGCAAACTTTGGCATGAGTGATTTGGTCACGTAAACAATCACTCTCTTCAAACTCTATGTAAAGAAAATATGGCGACAGGTCTTCCTATCGTATCTTGCCGAGATGGTGTTTGGTCTAGGTGTGTACTCAGAAAACATCATCGGGATAGTTTTGACAAACGTGCCTCTTAGCATGCTTTAGCCCCTTTGCAGCTTGTGCATAGTGATTTATGTGGTCCACTTCCTGTTGTTTCTTTCTCTGGTTGCAATTATTTCTTAACTTTCATTGATTATTTTTCCAAACGCACTTAAGTATACTCCTTAAATCTCAAGAGTGAAGTTTTTAACATGTTCTTGGCCTTTAAGGCCTTTGCTGAGAAACAATCTGGACATGAAATTCTTAAGTTAAGATCAGACAATGGAGGAGAATATGTTAACAAAAAATTTATCAAAATTTGCACTGAGCATGGAATTCACTTGCAACATAATGTTCCATATACTCCACAAAAAAATGGTGTAGCTAAAAGGAAGAATCGCACCTTAAAAGAAATGGCTAATTGTATGCTTCAATCTAAAGGAATTAGTCTCAATTTTTGGGCAGAAGAAATTAACTGTGCAAATTACATAGTAAATCTCACTCCTACTAAGGTTTTAAAGAATATAACTCCAGAAGAAGCTTGGAGCTTAATCAAACTAGATGTAAGTCACTTTCGTGTTTTTGGAAGTGATGCTTGGGCCCATATTCCAGATGCGAAACATAAAGCCTTAGAACCTAAGAGTGAAAAATGCCTTTTTGTTGGATATTCTGAAGATGTCAAAGGATATAGACTTCTTCAACCAAAATCCAAAAATATAATCATTATAAGAGATGTAAAATTTGATGAAAATATATTGGCCTGTGAGCCTAGTTCGGCGGGTGTGCCACCTTTGGCCTACGAGCCTGATTCGGCATATGTGCCACCTCTCTCTCTCTCTTCTATTTTTAATTGCATTCCTTCTAGTTCAGATGATGACAGCGAGGATGACAATCCTCCTCCACCTCTTGAAATTATTACTTTTACTCCACAGCTTCCATGATGGGTCTGCTCTACTCAGGATGCAGCAGGTTCTCTTGCAGGTAACCCTGTAGAGCGACGACGCACACGTTCTCAGTTTGAAAGAGCCTCTTCCTTATTGGCTCAAGTTCCAGAAAATCCTGATCCAAAAAAAACCTTTGAAGAAGCTTATGGTCATCCAGATTGGGATGAAGCTATGAATGAAGAATATCGTTCCTTATTGGTGAACAATACTTAGGATCTTGCTCCTCTTCCAAAAGGAAGAAAACTTGTCAGGTGCAGATGGGTGTACAAAACAAAGTTTGGACCAGATGGAAAAGTGGATAGAAATAAGGCTTTTCTTGTTGCTAAAGTATTTTCACAAGTTGAAGGCATTGACTATACTGAAACCTTCTCCCCTACTGCCAAAATGAATTTTATCTGCCTTGTTCTTTCCCTTGCTACCTCCTTTAAATGGGAAGTCCATTAGATGGATGTTAAATCTTCCTTCTTACATGGAGATTTTCATGAAGAAATCTACATGGAACAACCCCCTGGATTTATACAAAATGACTCTAGCATTGTTTTTCACCTTATTAAATCTCTCTATGGTCTCAAACAAGCTCCTCGAGCTTGGTATGCCAAAATGGATAGATTTCTATTAGATAATGGCTTTTCTAGGTGTCATTCTAATAACATTGTCTACACCAAGAAAGTGGGTAAGTCCTTCACCATCCTTGTTATTTATGTTGATGATCTTATCCTTACTGGTAGCGATCCAAACCATATAAACCATGTGAAGTCTAGCCTCAAAAAGAAGTTTGAAATGACAGACTTAGGACACTTGCAATATTTCCTTGGTCTTAAAGTCTTGCAATCCCAAGAAGGCATTACCCTCTCTCAGTCCAAATATGTCTGTGATCTTCTACACCACTTTCACATGGAAGACTATATTCTAGCCCCTTCTCCCTTTCATTCTGGAGTCAAGATTTTAGTCACTTGTACTACCCTTGAAGTTGATGCTACCCTATACCGTCAACTTGTTGGTAAAATTCTGTATCTAACCCATACCCATCCCGACCTTTCCTTTGTCATTGGTCTTGTTTCTCGGTTTATGCACCAACCTCATGAAATTCACTGGAAAGCAACTAAAAGAATACTTCGATATATTCGAGGTACAATTTAGTTCGGGATTCATTACAGTGCAGGGGCATCTCCATTGTTGATTGGTTTCACTAATTTTGATTGGGTTGGTGACCCTGATGATTGAAAGTCTACTGCAGGATATGTATTCACTCTTGGTTCAGGACCTATTACTTGGTCTTGTAAGAAACAAAGTGCCATCTCTCTTTATTCGGTCGAAGTAGAGTATCGTGGTGCAGTTGAAGCTAGCAAGAAATCCATGTGGCTTCGTCAGATATTGTCTAAATTTGGTCTTCATCAGCAGCATCCAATTACACTTTGGGGTGATAATCAGAGTGCCATTCAGCTATGTAAAGATCTCGTTCAGCATCAGCGTATGAAACAAATTGAACTCCACATACACTTCATCAGAAATCTCATTCATGATCGTGTTCTTGAAGTGCAGTACTGTCCAACCAATGATCAAGTAACTGATATCTTTACAAAGGCTCTTATAGAAGCGAAGTTTACCAAACTTCGATCCATGCTTGGAGTTCAGGAAAGTTGTCATTAAGGGGGAATATGCTCTAATGCCTCCTTCCTTCTCCTATTGTGTCACTTTTTTAAATGCTTCAATCCTATCCCAGTTTGTTCTTAAGGGGGGATGTTAGGATATTTCGACACGTAGGAAATAGGCTCCTTTTGTGTCACCTTTGTAAATCCTTCAATCCTATCCCAAGTTGTTCTTAAGGGGGGATGTTAGGATATTCCAACACATAGGAAATAGTTAATAATAACTTATTCTAGTGTAGAGTTAGGTAAAGTGTGTTTCTTTACTATGTACATTTGCAACTTATGATCCGACAATCACGATTTGTAGTGATCTGATGGTTCACTCTCTCCTCGGTATTAACAACACTTGATCCGTGGCTTAACACTCGATTGGTCCATGATCTAAATTTAAAGAGCACGGAGGGTCATTTGTCCGGTAACCGTTTCTGAGAGAAACATATGTAACTTTTCTTTTATATTAATAAATTTCTTGAAGTGACTGCGTTGGCTCAGGCCGTGGATTGTTTCCCTCTTTGAGGGTTTTAAACACATGATAATACTGGTGTACTGATTTGTGATCTGTTTGTGAGCGGTGACCTTTGGTTTTGATCTACGGAACTTACCCTGTAGATTCCTACATTGTTTAACAGTTTATATTAAATGTTGATTCTTTCATGTTAAGCCAAGTGCTTGTTCATACTTTTTCTTGCACATTGATCTTTTTATGTGCCTGTATTTTTTAGATGGAAACCTTTCTCTTCACATCATAGTCTTCTCTTCACATCATAGTCCGTCAATGAGGGACACCCTAACAGTCTTTGTGATCAAGTTTCTGAAGCCATCTTGGATGGTTGCTTGGAGCAATATCCTGAAAGCAAGGTTGTATGTAAGACATGCATAGAGACAAATATGGTTATGATATTTTGAGAAATTACAACTAAAGCTAATATAAACTATTAGAAGATAATGAGGGACACCTATATAAACTATTAGACGATAATGAGGGCCACCTATAGAGGAATTGAAATGTGTAAATGGATGTTGGCTTGGATGCAGATTATTGCAAGGTTTTTGTAAACATTGAACCTCAAAGCCCTGACATTACATAGGGTGTCCATTTCCATCTTACTAAGAATCCTGAAGAGATTGGTGTAGGATATCAAGGCCACATGTTTGGGTATGTTAATATGAGGCCTCGAAGATGATGCCTCTCAATCATGTGCTAGCAACAAATATGGGAGCACGCCTGACTAAAGTAAGAAATAATGGAACCTTCCCTTGGTTGAGACCAGATGGAAAGACCCAACTTATTTTTTAGTATAAAAATGAGGGAGGGGAAATGGTCTCATTAAGAGTTCACATTGTTCTCATCTCTACTCATCATGATGAAGGGGTTACCACTGATCATATTGTAACTGATATCAAGGAGCATATCATTAAGACGATTTTTCTTTCTCAATATCTAGATGAAAATAAAATATTCCATTTCAATCCATCTAGGAATTTTGTAATTGGAGGACTCCATTGGGATGCTGGATTCACTGGGAGGGAAATTATTATTGGTACATATGGTGATTTGGATGCTCATGGTGGAGGGGAATTTTCTGGAATGGATTCCACCAAGATGGATCATATTGGTGGCTACGTTGTTAGATAATTTTTCGGGCTAGCATGTTGTTGCCTTGTGTAGGTTTCATATGCCATTGGTGTGTCTGAGACACTCTCTGCATTTCTTGACACATATGGAATTGGAAAGATTCTAGATACTGAAATGCTGCACTTGATCAAGGAAATTGTTTACTTCCACCCTAAAATGATTTCTATCAATCTTGACCTAAAATAGGGAGGCAATATGAGGTTCCAGAAAATAGATGCATATGGCCTTTTGGTCTAGATCATCTTGATTTCACTTGGGAGACTGTAAAGTTCCTTAAGTGGGAGAAGCTTGAAACTCTAGAGTAAGAAGCTAGTAAGCTTGAAACCCTTCATGATTTAATGTGCTCATTATTCTCTGATTTAAAATTGATCAACTTGTTGTACTCTGAAAACTAATTTATAGAATCAGTTAGAAAGAAAACGATTACTCATCATTGTAATCATGCTACCAACAGAGTTTTCAATCTCTATGTGGAGGTCCTAAGAAACAAGAAAATTAGATTTGCATAAACATTCAATCTTCCATTAAAAATGAGCCAAAGGAGTTACATAAACGTTCAATCTTCCATTAAAAATCGGCCAGAGGAGTTACATGAACATTCAATATTCCATTAAAAATAAACTAGAAGAGGCAAATTTAAAGAACATTTCAAATATTTCTTAAATCAAGAAAACCACACGAAATACATTCTAAAATTTCAACATAAATGGGAACAATAGCAGAAGATGGGAATTTATCCCCACTCTAAAATAGATCTCATAATGCTGATGAGAACGCCCAATTTTTCCTCTTGGACTTGATGGAAGATTCAAGCATCTTGGTCACAAGCTCTCGGGATGACTATCTCATCACATTCTTCCATCATTGACAGTGACATTGAAAAAAATTTACACTTTTGAACATTTCAGAGCAACTATTTGGGTATTTAAGACCATGGCTACTTAAGAAACTGATAATTGTAATTTGTGATCACTGCTCACTTTTGGGCATTTAGAGATTAGTTATTTGGGAATTTGAGATAACAACCACTGCTTAATCCATGGATAGTTGTATTTTATACAGCATCCAATTGTGTACATGCCAGGAGAAGGTTGGTAAACATCAATTGATTAGGTCGGAGGCCTATTTGTTTCACTAATTGAAACAATATCAGTGCCTCCTTAGTAGGTCCATGTCTTTCATAAGCTACAATCATGCTAGTCCAAGAACAAATAACTTGTTTTTTGCATTTGATCGAAAACTTTGCGAACGTCATCCATTATATTTCCATCTCAACCCTTTCTTAGAAGGGTTGACCAGAAATAAGTTTTTTATGGGAATTTTGTTTAATTGTTTCCCATCGCTGTGAAATACTTTAAATATAATTCCCACGAATATAAATGGCGGGAAAATTTTATAAATAAAAAAAACGAAAAGACAGTAAAATGTGTGCATTACAATTTTTTTTTTCTTTTCTTTTAATATATTTCCTGGAAATCTCAAAAAGAAAACAAAAACGCCTAAAGTATTCCATCAATGCAATATATATAACACATCTTGGTTCTTCACACCATACATATGAGATATTGTAATTCAATCTATTAAACGTAGTCCTCACAATCCATTTGGCTACAAGTACAGTACCCTAACACATGTAACAAACATGCTACATCCTACATGTACCCTGAAACATATAAGTTTCATGCCTATTCCTTAACCTTTTTAGCAAATTGATAACTTCACAATAGGAGGGAATTATTTCTTTAAAAATAATTATTTTAAAGAATATGGAACCCAACTTCTCCCTTGATTTTATAGGACTATTGAAAGCACTAGTATAGATTAAAGTGCCTTACATACAACACAAATTTAATATCAAATAAATACATACAAATATCGACATTGTGTTTGAGACCTTGCATAGGTAGACTTGAGGGGTATTTTTGTTTCTTTTCATATTCCTTATTTTCCCCATGACATTCCTATTCTTAGCCTACAACTTCTATAACAATAATGGTTACCTGAACTTGACGTTTTGGTCAATTTGAAGATTAGGCCAATTCTGACATTTCCCTACATGAATACTCTGATTGCAACCCAATTCATTAGTTACAGACAGTTGTGAGTTCGATAAGACAATATCAAGGCCTTTAGGGACATCATAGCTATAAACACCACGAAATATGCTTAATTCCCAAATATGTTTGACACCTACATCAGACTTCAAGTCAAGAAATGGATTAAGTAATATTATAGTTTATCAGCTTTGTAAAATGGATGTTTTCATGAACTTGATTATAAGTTAGTAATTCTCATTCTTCTCCACAAATGGACTCTTCGATCAATTTATCAAATATTTTCCAGGCCAATTTGGGAGGCCCGCAACATTTTTCTCTACAAATAATTAAAGGGTAGAAAGGAATTCATTGTATATTTACATTGCCTTGAGGTAAATGCTAATCTTTATTTCCATCTCAACCTTCAACATGTGAGATTTTTTTTATCAAACTTATCTCTTTATTGATTACCCATTCTACTTCTCTTAGCTTTTAATAGATGGGCTTCCTGAAATCAATGCAACCTCTTGCAAACACACAGTTTTATGATACAAGTATTCATATATATGATAATAAAATTAGAAGTAGATCAAATTTAAGGAGATCCAATCTTGGTTCACGTAGTCAAAAGACTGCAATCCAAGAGAATAATGATATGGGTGGATCTCTCAATTTTCTTGCAGATGCTACCTAGCTACTAGAAGATCATAAATTTCACAAGTATTGGCATCCATATTTAGGAAAAAAGTTTTTAATCCATTTTTTTCCCCATTACTATGCTCATACATATTGATGTGACAAACCTAGTTTGCAGAAACATAAATATTTGGTTGAGGATCATGGTTTGGATTATGGAAGAGATATGGCATTCAATAAGGTTATCCAATTTGGAGTTGGCAAACATAGTTCCGACAACATTTCAAAATTATCTAATATGGAGCAAGGTTTCATGCCTATGACTCAATCCAAGTGAGGAAGGTTACAAGCTTTAACCACCAAATTTTCAAACTCTATATTACACCCAGAAAAGAAGGTTTTGGAATAATTTCCCACTTGTCAGTTCTCTTGAATTTCATAGGTAATGTGGCTCATGAATACTGTGTGTTTTCCTCACTTAGATTTTTTGGAGATTTAGAAGAATATGCCTTTCGATTCTGTGGAGCTTCATTCACCAAAGGTGTTGGGATTTGCACAAGATCAGTACGAGTGAGAACTACTTTCGTGGGTTTTTCACTAACAAATAAGTAGCCTGGAGATATCTGACCACCACTGCTTCTAACACCACAACCCATCTTTTAAATTCATTTTTCCAACGGTCACGATAGAAACATTAGAGGAAATTTCATCCTAAAAGTGCCCATGTAAATTTCATGTGATTTCCATGTCATAATATGTAAACCAATCAAAATCCTTTACATTTAAAAAGAGGTACATGTAAATATTTTGGAGGGAAAAGAAAAAAAACTATTTTTTTTAATTGTATTTTTGGCTTATCTCCTTATAGGTTTACTCAAATTTCATGTGTAGACACTCGTTGGACACGGAAATAAATTCCACATCCAAAGATTACCCATTATGCATAATTTTGAGAAGACCCACATTAATAAAAAATTATAGATACATTAAAAAGTGTGCTTAACAGGTTTTCTTAATGTATATGCAATTTTCATCAATGTTGGTCTTCTTGAAAGTATGCACAATGGGTACTTGTTGGATGTGGAATTTAATTCTCCATCTAACGAGTATCTACACTTGAAATTTGAGTAAACCTATAAGGAGATAAGCCAAAAATATAATTTAAAAAGTAGTTTTCTTTTTTTCCCTCCAAAATTTATAACTATTATTTTATTATTTTCCTTAGGAGGCCACTTTTAGGCTGAAATTTCCTCGAATGGGTACAAATAAAAAGGTGTTGAGAAGTCCAACAGAGCCCTAAAAATGATATTCATAAACAAGACAAGAAATAACTACCACCAAATTGGATGACATATAGATCATCTTATGTCAAACATGCACCATATTTAAATATCATGTCTCACTATTTAACATCTTTGTCATTAGTAGTTAAAAATAGTTTTTTTTTTTAACATTTGTTTTAGTATTGTCCTTAAAAAAACTAATAATTGAAAGAGCGAAGTGTCAACAAAAGGGATAGTTGGGGTTATCATGGTTTGAAAGATGTAGAAATCTACAGGATTTTGGATTTAAGGGGACACAAGAAAGTTGTAGACATTTACAAGATTTTCGATTTCATGGGACACATGCTCAAGACAACATAATGAAGAAACTTTCATATACAAAAATATAAAACCCAATATTAGTTTAGGCCTTCTTGCATAAGAAAATTTGTAATATAAAATCCCTAATGGCCAAGAGTTGAGTTTGGAGGTTCCTCATTGATTTAAGAGAAACCATAATCTAATATAAAATCCCTGGTGGCCAAGAGAAAGGTAGGTAGGGTTGAGGGTGGAGGCTCCTCATTGATTTGGGAGAAACCAAAATCTAAGTTTGCCAAAGGATTGAGTATAAGCACAAACAATTGAGTAGAGAGATTTGGGAATTAAATACCATATCTTCATTCAAAATTCAATATTCTTGATAACTATACTGGAAAGTAAGGCAATAAAAAATGTCATATTAAATAATCGATAGAAGATATGAGCCTCACACAAATCAAAGAATGTAGAATACAGATTTAATTGTGAATTAGAAGTTTCAATTGAAATGGTAGGAAATGTATTCCAATTATTTATAATTCCATGATGGTGTGGTGCAGATGGGATTGCAAACAAAGAAATAACCCCACGTTCTTCAAAATGAGAGAGTTTCTAAATTTCCTTTCTACTCCCCTTTACTCCAAACCAATATCTTCCAAAATATCCCAGCCATAATGATGAATATGCATGATGTTGCAACAACAATATCATATTTATAATAAAAGCTCAGCAATTTCCCAATGAGCTTATATCTTATTTTATCTAAAACCTTTCGACCACTATCTCTAGCCAGTTTTGGGACTGGTTACAACTTATGCTCAAATCTTTTCCTTCAGCCTTTTACCCTTTATATGACCCTTCTATCATCACCCTTGACTTACCACGAAATACCTATTGTTATTAATTCAGCGGGGATTAAAAGCATGCAATATTTTTTCACAGAGCCGAGATAAAAAAACCAAATGCAGTAGAATTGTATGTTCAGATACAAGAATATGTGTGTTTGTGATATGAGCCATAATCATAAGCAACCTAAAAGTATTGAAAAGACCTATAAATAACTTTGGATTCCCAAGGAAAGAGTAAAAAATGAAATATCATAGGTCCAACCTCGAATTGTATTTAATGCTAAAATTAACCTGCCTCTGTAGAACTAGAAAAAGGGTAAAACATCGATACCCAAACTGTAGCATGTAGACTTTTTTCCTCATAGTTCACTTTCACAAATTTTACATAGGTTCTTTTCTACAAATTGGTAAATTTTCCAAAGTTAAACTTCAAATGATTTATTTATCCAAATGATATCATCAAAAATTTCATATTCTACTTGCAAAAATCTATCCAAGCACACAACCTATTGATTATGTGGCAAATTCGTCAACCAAGGGGTCTCCCTGATGTGAAGTCCCAATTAAAACTCACATCATTTTAAGTAGGAGCCCCATCCGGAATATCGATCTGGTTCCCATGTATTCTTATAGATAAGCCTTGGTTCTAACTGTTAGCAAGAGATAGGAGTACAAATGTTCCTTTGAAATCAAGGGGGGTGTTCCTAGAGAGTTTCCAATTGCATGCGTGTTAAATTTATTTCACCACGGAGGGGAGGAAAAGTGAGTCTCTAAGAGAGAGGTAGTAGTACCACCCAAGTGGAGACACACACAAACAATGAACAAGAAAGGTACGTACAACATCAAGCGGAGTAGTCCACAAAGATTTGATAGTCATTGAAACCAATATGACAAGGAGGATCTATATAATATCCAACGGAATAGTCCATGAGGATGTGACAATGATAATATAAATTACAACACATTCTCAATATGATAAGTGCCAAAATAACTGAAATAGTTCAACTACTATAGCACATATGAAATAAAATATGAATTAAAAACATTCACATAATAGCCTTATGATGAATAATGTGATGACCCATACGCGTTTTGAGATTAAGTAAAAGTTCCAAGACATATGTATACAATGAACACCACTAGCTCCATTAGTGGAGTTTTAGAGCCTCTTCTTTCTCCTCAAAAGAACTATCTTATGTATCTAATGACTTGTGGGAGGAGCCAAGGTAAAAATACCTTTTCTCATACAATGAGGGTGTATATATAACCAAGGGGTGATGCTTCACCCTCCTTATGACTCTCTAACTACCCTCATGACTATTCTACTTCCTATGACTTTTCAACTTACATGACAGGACATTACATGAAACTGGTGACATGGAATGCATGATGATGTGAGAGTTCCAAGGTTTCCTTCTTGTTGATTCTTTCCTTGTGTCTTCTTGAAAAGGTGATACATGTTCTCTACCTTCTCCTCCTTATGAATTGAAGATTAGGATTCTTCCATGTGATCTTGATCTTGATCTTCTATTATAGTTTGGTTTTCATTCGTCTTCTCACTTGTTGATCATATTATCTATTCAAATCCATGTGTGTCTTTGATCTAAAAGGACTGTATTATTTTTCTCTGCTAAGTGTCTTTTCAATTACAAAACATGTACATATTTGTCTCTATTTTTTTTCTCAAGGATTGAGGAATTTAACCATGAAACATAGATGAATTTTTGAATTATAAGCTTTAAATTAAGCCTAAATAACATTTAACAATAGTGTATAACAAAGAAATAAAACCACACATAAGATTTACACAAAATTCATGATGAAGCAGTTCACCCCTCCTGGGCTACATCTATTGGTCCAGCTCCCAATGGCATGTCCATATTTCATTATTCTAAATATTTTGAAAATACATGTGTTTACAAGCCTCCAATGGTTGTTTTCTCTACACCAATGGCTCTAGAATGCTCAAATTAGTCTAGGTAGAATCTTGTTTCACCCTAATTGGTCGAAAATTGACCCACTTAGCCTTTTTCCCAATATTTCCTACAAAACCTCCACTAAAAATGGAGGGTTGCGGTTAACTACAGTTAAAAACAGTAAAACCTATGAATTTGGGAGGGTGCACTAAATTGCCTGCCAAGTGAAACCATAGCATTTAATGTCACATTTAAGGGGTTGGGGGGGGGGGGGGGGGGGGGTGGCCATATTCCAACCCCTGAACCCCACGGTTATGATAATTACCAAGCAGAACCATCATCATATGTCACGGTAACCGCGCCACGTGATGTATTTGGAGTTTAATGCCACCAAGTGTTAAGGTTTCATAATCGTTGGAAGTTACAACATGTCACGGTGAGGTTGTATCATTTGACCATAACATTTGGGGCAGCTGGCGGGTTGGGACCACCGGCGGTCCCCCCCCCCCGCCCCCAAATATACACACTTTGTAAAACATAAATATGTGTGGTGCCCTATAGGGGTAAGAACTACGTGGTAGCTCGGATGGTTAAAACCATTGTGCGTGCGCCAGACGTCGCGAGGTCAAACCCCCCGAAACTAAACAAAATTTTATTGAACCATACAGGGACATTTGGCATCCTCAGGGCTGGCCACATGTCACCCATTCATTGGCCCACAATAAAATGTACAACCACGTCAACGAACCAGAATTCGCCACTTGGTGAGATATCATTAGCTTGGAAAACAGAATTTTCTCAGGAATATTCCCCTTTTTGTTGACTATACCTCTACATGCTGACTGGACATCTCAGTTAAACCTATTGCAATTTTAGTTGTTTGGGAAATTGATCAAAACGCGATATCTCCCTCATGCGACATTGGTTTTCGAACCGTTCACAGCGCCGGAATCAAAACATCGAGATCTACCCTGTCACTCAGGTTCGATACAGTTTTGAGCACTTTCAATTTTGAGAAAAATTCATGAATCCCCACTGGGAACCTTTTGGACCCCAAAAGACTTGATTACATGTTCAGTAGATGAGGGTACAACTCCCTCACCTTTCCAACTTCCATCTAGTTTTCCTTGCATGGCTTACTGCCTTTGAGCCCAAATCGAAGGTAGTCAACACTTACCCTCTTAGATGTTCTTGTCCTCCTCTAAAGAATTGTATCTTCCTTGAGCTCATCTAGAAATTCTGGTGAGAAGTATTCAATACAAGGCAGCTGAACATGACTTCCTTGATCATTAATCAAAGGTGGCTCATACAAATGTAAGTTTTCAACATTAACAACTAAATACATTTGCATATATGAAGGCAAGTCAAGTTGAAATACATTGTTACCAACTTTCTTTATGATCTTGAATGGACCATAGCGAATGGGCTTGAGCTTTTTACCTTCTCCTTGCATCCTTTCTTTGCTTATGTGCAACCATACCTCATCTCCTTCTTGAAACTTGTGATCAAATCTATGTTTGTCATGCCTCTCCTTATATTTCTTTGACTCTTCTCAAGCTGTTCTTGAACTTGTTGATGTATAATCTGAATTTTCTCAACATGAAATTTCGAGCCTTGTTAATATCACTATGCCCATCAATTGCAACATCCTTCTCAAAGATGAAGTCTAATGGAAATTTTGGCAAATACCCAAAGCATGCTTCAAAAGGTGATGTATTTGTAGAAGAGTGCTTTGCTCGGTTGTAAGTGTGTTGAATGTAATGGAGTTGCTCATCCCACAACTTAAGATGTTTGCTGCAATATCCTCTCAATATATTCACAACGGTTATGTTCTACCTCGGTTGTACATTAGTTTGCGAGATGAAAAGCGGTACTCTTTTCCAACTTTGTGTCCATCATCTTCAAAAGATTGGACCAAAAATTCCCGATGAACCTAGAATCCACATCACTAACAATAGAAGTTTGCAATACATAATGAACCCATACATGTTGAAAATAAAGTTCAACGGTTTTCTTCAATAGTAATGGTTTTCTTACATGGCATAAGTATACACATTTTTACGGAATCTATCCCCAACTACATAAAGATAATCATATTGTTTTCTTGACATAGGTATACCTCCAAAAACTTCCATGGAGACACTCTCCCATGGACTTGATGTTACCGGTAGTGGTGTGTAGTACCGGTAGTGGTGTCTACAACCCAAGCTTCCTATTTAGGCTTGCTTGTTGCACACATAGAACAACCTCTTATAAAAAGAGACACACTATCTATCATGCAAGGCCAATATCAATACCTTTGTAGATGTGCCATTGTTTTGCTTACCCCAAAGTGTCCGGCAATAAGGGAAGAATGAAGATATGAGCCTCTCTCATGACACTTAGCCTCTCCTTGTGGTATACACAACTTTCCCTAATGAAACAAAAATTGCTATGCATGTGATAATCATTTTCCTCAACTTGATTCCCTTCACTCAAACTAGCATACACATCTTGAAAATAAACATCATGTGCATATTGTTCTATGTAACTCTCATGTACAATAGAATCATTTTTAAGTAAAGTAGAAGCACTTCTAATTAGCCTTGAAAGCATATCAGCAACTTTACTGAAAATACCTTTCTTGTACCTTATAACCAATTGAAATTGTTGAAGGAAACCCATCCACCTGAAATGTCGTGATTGTTGCAATTTTTTTTGCAATTGCAAGTACTGTAATGGTTGGTGATCGGTATGTATAGTCGTCTCTTTACCCATCAAGTAGTGTTTCCACTTCTTGATGCTTTGTACCAACACATAAAAATCTTTGTCATATGTAGGATAATTAGTTACAACACCATTGAATGTTTCAGAATGAAAAGCGATAGGCTTACCATGCTGCAAAAGAACTGCACCCATGGCATAATCACTAGCATCAGTTTGTATCTCGAATGGTTGTCTCAAATTCAATAATGCAAGGACTGGAGCTGAACTGATCTTGTATTTTAAAGCTTTGAAATCTTGCTACTATTTTCCTCCCCATTGGAAGCCTTTCTTCACACTTGTCATTGCATGCATAGGAGCTGCTATGGTAGAAAAGTTAGAAATAGACTTTCTCCAACACTGAGTTGCACCTAAGAAAATTCTTACCTCGGTTTTTGTTTTGGGATTGGGCGAATTGAAAATGGCTTCCACTTTAGAAGGATGATTTCTCAATTCAACTCCTCCTACAATGTTTCCCAAATAAACCAAAGAAGTCTTTCCAAACTCAGACTTTGACATCTTTAGAAATAATTTCTCTTTCTTCAAAACATCAAGCACCCTATTCACATGCAAGACATGTTCTTCTCTTGCTTTGTTGAAAATTAGTATATCATCTAAATACACAATCACAAATTCATCAAGAAATGGACGCAAAACATTATCCATAACACACATGAAAGTTTCCAGTGCATTACACAAACCAAATGGCATAACCAACCACTCAAAGAGTCCTTGTTTGGTTTTGAATGCATTCTTCCATATATCACTTTTTGCAATTCTTACTTGATGATATCCACATAGTAAATATAACTTAGTGAAAAACTTTGCTTCTTTCAGCTGATCAAGCAAATCATCTATCCTTGGGAGTGGATATCGATTCTTTACCGTTATCTTGTTCAAAGCTCTGAAGTCTACACACATGCGCCTAGTCCCATATTTCTTTGGAATCAAGACTATGGGTGAACCGCATGGCGAAGTACTTGGACTTATGAGTCCCTTGTCCAACATGTCCGATTTGCCTCTTTATTTCAACATTCTCCATTATCAACTTGCGATACATGTCGATGTTTGGAAGAGGAAAATATTGTTGCAACTGAATCTCATGTTGAATCTCCCTTTTTGGAGGCAATCTTGTTGGCTCCTAAAACATATCATGATGTGCATCAAATACATCATATAAATATGATTTCATCTTAGGATAAAATCCTCAAATGATTCATTATTAACATTAGATTTATGCTTAATCATTACAAGAAAAAAAATTATTACTTGAATTCACCAGTGTCTTTACATGCCCCGCATTTACCATAGCAATGTTTGTCTTCTTGCGATGTGCTATAACAATGTGCTCCTTGCCATCTTTGAATAAATGGTTTTTGTTCTCATGTAAATGGAAGATCACTTTCCTATCATACAAGTAAGGACTGCCCAACACAATACCTATAATGTCAAGCGGAACCACATCTAATTCAACGATGTCAACAAAATGTGTAGTTATTGCAAACCGCAATATGCTCTTCTTTGAAACCTGTAAATTTTCATCCTTACAAATCCAACCAAGTGGATATGGTTTTGGATGTGGAATAGTCTCAAGATTAAGTTTCTTGACCAAGTCTTTATAGATTAAGCTTTCTTGTGACCCACTGTCAAACAATGTGTCAATCTTGGTATGTTTGGATATGACCCTCACATGAAATAGTTCAGTTCTCTCTTCTTCATTTGGAGCTTTTATGTGACAGTTTGATGTACTAGTACTGGGTTTAGTTTCAATATATTTCCCCTTCATGTTATTCAATCCCATGGCTATAATTTTAGATTCATCACCTAAATCCTCTCATAAATCATGTTGAGTTGTAGCTGCAGTTTTTTGCTTCCCTTTGTTGTTGTTATACTTGGGTCTCTTTTATGGATGTAATTTCCAACATTGATTTTCATTAAGGCCTTCTCTTGAACAATGTTTACAAACCAATTTTTCTCCCTCTTTATTGACAGATGCATTATTTTTTCCTTTACCTTTTGAGGTATTTTCTTTTTCTTCCCCTTGAAAGGTTTGTTCCTACCCTCATCAGAAATGATTTTCCCTGTAGCTTCTAGATGTGTGGCCTGAACACATACCTCATCTAGACTTGTGGGGTTAAACATGAGAATGATATGTCTTAGGTAGCTATATAAGCCTCCTATGTACTTGATCAAAGTATCTTGGATCTGAAAATCTACCCCTAATAAGAGAGCTCTTCTCCTAAATTCTTGGGTGTAAACTTGCACATTCTGTCTTTTCAATTGTCTAAAGTTTTTCCAGTTCATTATGGATTTCTGCATATGAGCTAATGGATCAAACTGTTGTTTTCTTGTAGTAATGAAATCAATCCATGATAGGATAATCTTACCATGCTTCTTGATCTCCTCCTTTGTCTTGGCTTCCCACCAAACAAGTGTTGCACCTTCCATTCTCAATGAATCTAATTTGATTTTGGTATCATCATCATCAAGGTTCTGAATTCTCAAATAGACCTCCAATTGCCTAATCCAATTATCAATTTTTTCTGAATTGACTTCACTATTAAACATTGGCAATTCAAGCTTAACATCAAGTTTTAGAAAAGGAATTTTACCTGTGTTCTTTGACTTATGTGGCTGATGTACTAAAGATGAAGTAGAGGATGATGACGATGAGGGTGAGGATGGTGACTTTCCACTGCCTCCATTTCCTCCATTGCTCTTCTTTGATTTATCATCATCATTTTGACCTCCTGATGATCCTTGTCCTTCCTTGTGAAGTTTGTATCCTTATCCTTCTAGTTTCTCATTCCTCTCTTGATAACAGATTCTAACCATCTCAGTCACGTCAAGGAATGCTTTCCTGAAAACTCTTTCTTCCTCTTTGGGATCCACTTCTTCATGGATTTCTCCTTCCTCTAGAGGCATGCTTAATGCTTCTTCTGCTACTTTAGTAGGTGAACTAGGTGGTGGAGAATGTGGCAATATTTCCCTCCTTTTCTGTGCCTCACTTTGAGACCCTCTTGCTTCCACCAATTTGTCTTCTCCTCTCTTGAGCTTGAGCCTTGTAAGCATGTGAAAACATGCAAACAGTTAAAAAAATCTTTGCACACAACAAAACCAGAGAATAAACTCTATGCTTTGATACCAAATTGATCTAAAAGGACTGTATTAGTTTTCTCTGCTAAGTGTCTTTTCAGTTACAAAACATGTACATATTTGTCTCCATTTGTTTTCTTAAGGATTGAGTAATTTAACCATTAAACATAGATGAATTTGTGAATTATAAGCATGAAATTAAGCCTAAATAACACTAAATAACATTGTATAATAGAGAAATAAAACCACACATAAGATTTACATAGCAGTCATGATAAATCAGTTCACCCATCATGGGCTACATCTGTTGGTCCAGCTCCCAATGGCATGTCCATCTTTCATTATGCTCAAAATTTTATAAATACATGTGTTTACAAGCCTCCAATGGAGGTTTTCTCTACACCAATGGCTCCAAAATTCTCAAATGAGTCTAGGTAGACTCCTGTTTTACCCTAATTGGTCGAAAATTGACCCTCCTAGCCTTTTCCCAATATCTCCTACAAAACCTCCACTAAAACTGGAGGACTGCAGTTAAAAATAGTAAAACCTCTTAATTGGGAGGGTGTGCTAAACTGCCCGCCAAGCGAAACCATATCATTTAATGTCAACAGTTAAGGGGGAGGAGGTGGCCCCATGCCAACCCCCGAACACCGCGGTTATGATAACCGCTGAGTGGAACGGTCAGCATATGTCATGGTAACCACACCATGTGATCTATTTGGAGTTTAATGCTGTCGAGTGTTAAGGTTTCATAACCGTCGGAAGTTACAACATGTCGCGGTGATTTTGTATCATGTGACCATAACATTTGGGGTTGTTGGCAGGTTGGGACCGTCGGTGGTCCTCCCCTCTCTCATATACACACTTTGTAAAACATAAATATGTGTGGCGCCCTATAGGGGTAAGAACTACATGGTAGCCTGGACGGTTAAGACCTTTGTGCGTGTGTCGGGGGTCGCAGGGTCGAACCCCCTGAATGTCAACAAAATATTATTGAACCGAACAAAGGACACTTGGTAGCCTCAGGGCTGGCCATGTGTCATCCATCCATTGGCCCACAATAAAACGTACAACCACGTCGACGAACCAGAATGCACCACTTGGTGAGATATCATTGGCTTGGAAAACAGAATATTCCCCTTTTTGCTGACTATACCTCTGCATGCTGACTAGGCATCCCAATCGAACCTATCACAATTTTAGCTGTTTGAAAAATATTTCAAAACGCGAAACCTCCCTCATACGACATCGATTTTTTGAACATTTTGCGATGCCAGAATCAAAACGACGAGATCTACCCAGTCGCTTAGGTTCGATATAGTTTCAAGCACTTTCAATTTTGAGCAAAATTCATGAACTCCTGATCAGTCTTCTAACATGTCCTCCTTCTCCATATCCTTATTCATCATCTTTTCATAGCATGATAAATTTCCTGCATCTACAATTCACTCATGACAAGATGGCATCATTCCGATAAATCCCTTGTCTAATACAGTGCATGATGATCAACTAATTGAACCGGAATTGGGTGGTAGAATAAGGGAGAGGTTCAATGATTGCGCAGTTTTGTAGATTAGGTAGTCAAGGGTGAAGCTTGGGTTATGAGACTCCACAATGCGCAGTTTAGGCTAGACTGAGGAAAAATATTACGCAATTTTAGAGCTTAGGGTGATAGGATGAGGGATTTTGCATTATTTCAACCAATTGTGCAGTTCTACAGGTAAGATGATCCCAGGTGATTATGGAATTGTGTAGTCCAAGAGATCAACTATGAGTCTTGATCCTTAATACTATGCAGTTCGCAGTTCAGAGAGGTCTGGGGAGGAAAAGTGTGTAGTTTCTAGGCTAAGTGAGCTCAGCCTCGGAGTTTGCATTGCTTGGGAAAACTGCACATTTTTTGGAGGTAGAGGAGGTCGGTCCATTGCAGATTTGTGCAGCTCAGGAGCTTAAGGGATGAGCTCGAGGCTAGATATTATGCAATGTGCACTTGAGGCTAGTATGGGAAGATGAATTGCACAATTATGGGAGGTCGAGTCGGGCTTAAGAAATGAAATTGTGAAGTGTGCAGTATTGGAAAGTAGGAACTACACATTCTGAAATTTCAAGGGACAAGGATGTACCTTGAGGGTTAGAATAATGCAGTTTGAAATTAAGGAAGGTTGGATGAGGCTACATTGTTGGGGAACATATAAATATTGGATAAGTGTGGGACCGAAGAGACTGATGTGAACATTGATATGAATTGACTGTGATCACATACTTGAAACACTTTGACGACACAGCAATGTAGATCATCCAGACACATTAACAACATATTTCCCTCAATGTGATAACCTTGTGATGACTTCATGGCAAGTGTGACACTAAAGATATACTTTGCGACGGTTGTGTCAACACTTGTGCGATAGTGCTTAAAACTTTGCGAATGAGTGCGACTGATGTTTACATGGTTAGACCAACTCATTCACGCAAATATAACCCCTTGAAACCACTGGAACAGAAATGCATACATTGTGCGACAACTAACATGTAAACAAATTCCAATTGCTAAAGTGTTAGTGACTCTTGCGATATATGGACGATAGTGAAAGTAACACATGCCAGAGAAAATTAATATGAAAAAAACACTAATTAGAGTAAAGGAAAACAAAAGCGACAACTGAAAACATGAAAACGAATCTCGTGAAAACAAATGTGCGTGAAATTGAAAATTTGCAAAACTCACCGAAATGGAAGTATAAACAGAGCTAGAATGTGAGAAATTGTCATTGTTAGTGTGCACTGACTATCGACATGGATTGGACATATTATAGGAGCAGTTTTGATGGAACATGTTATGCTTGTCGAAGCTTGCATAGAAGAATTGACTTATGACCTTATTATGGATTGAGCATGTGTGTACAAGTGACTTCAACATTTCCAATCCAAGAGGGAGCTAAAAAATCATCAGCTGACCAAGAAGTGACTATGAATAACTGATAGAAAGATCCACGGTAAGCTCCAAAATTCGATTATGAGAAAAATTGTGGAGGGTGTTTGTCGTTGCGACAACATTGGCAAAACATTGGTAGAACTCCAACTTCTCTGTGTTGACCAATTCTTTTGTACGGGCTCTAGTTCTTCAAGAAGTATTGATTCATCATACAAATTACCATGGCTTCCCCACTTACCTCATGCATAACCATAATCCCCTTCATTCCTTTACTCGGTTGTACACAAGCTCAAGATTAGCAATCACACAATGTTTCGAATCAGGATAGGGTAATGAATTTCACGAGATTTTATTTTCAGAGTATATTTTTTCATCTTTGGTGTTGATTTGATACTAGAAGACCTTGACAGTACCCCGATGGAGTCTCTTCAGGGACAAAAAAATTGCTTCGTTGCCAGCGATCCTACATAGTACCCCGAGAGAGTTGCTTTCTTCACCTATCCATAGGAAGCCTTTCTCTTCTTTCATATTTATCTATTTATTTAAAGAGGATTGTGGATCAACACTTATTTATTTATCGGTGGAAGAGGGATCCCAACTTATTGACACCACAAGAGGTTTTCCCTTCAGAGAAGCATATATAATACCTCTCATATTGGTTTGCTCAGTTATATTTTTCCCTTGTCCTTCTCTACTTGATTGGCTACGCTTGAAAACACTGAAACATAAAATCGAGTTCAGGCATGAGGTTTCCAGAATAGACAAGGAGGTCATGGTTCGACACAAGACTTTCTTAACGCAAGAATCGTATTTTGCGTCGAAACATCATTGAACAAAATATGTAACCCATATAAGGAAGAAGGACAGAGAGTTATCCAAATTTTGCAGTGTCACAAAGTCCTTTTCTATTTTTCCACATTCCCTTTTAGGACAAATAATTATCTTCATGGAAGGCATTACAGATAGAAAAAAAATAAATGACACATGCAACAAGAAATCAAAACTAAAGCACAAAACAGAGAATGATTAAAGAAAAAAATGGTGTGAAATAAAAACTAGGAAACACATGACAAACTACAAGAAATGAATGGAGGATGAATGTTTTGGTAAACAACAATGCAACTACACCTACTCTTAACCTGATCCGTATCTTGGTTGAAATGGACCTCTTGCTGCAACTTTGCTGATAACTTCTGCTATAGGTGATGAAATCAACTTCCATCAAAGACCCATTTGAGGTATTAAATAGAAATTTCTAGCGATATAAGGCACTTGAAATTTTGTGAATGTGGGGTGAGAAAATTATTCCACAAACTTAGAGGATGCACGATGGCGGAGTATTCCAGATAGGTGTAACTTCAATTGCTCATATCTCTTAAACAGGGGAATGAAATAAAATTAGTAAAAAACCCATTTGAAATAATAAAAAACACTTTGAAATGAGATATTTTTCACTCTCTAATATGACTTGTGGAGATCGTGGAACTTGCATGAAGTTTAATAAATATTACTGCAAAGAATTGAAATTGAAATATGTTTCAAACCCTCATGCATCCATAACCTGAATCTAGATTTATCTAGGAAAGAAATAAAATATAGAAATAAACATAAACATGGAGATGTAGAAGAAATAAAACTTCATTTCATTAATATAAAATGACTAAAATATTCTTACGGACAGAATGGACATATACTATCTAGGCCGATGGTAGCTTATCTTCGAGAAGAGATGTGGTGGCTACATGCCTCTGAAATGTGTTATAGTGAGCCTCAAGGGCATTTTTATTGTTGAAAAATAAGAGAAAACCCCAAGCAACCAAAACGCGAACCCGAGGAGATGTAACACCAAGATTTTGTGGGCCCCATTGGGGTTAGTTGCACAACCAACTTCTCGAGGTTGTAACTTGGTCATAGTATCTTCGTTTAGCGCATGTGATACCTCATTGGAAAGATATCTCCGAGGAATACATCGTTAAGGGCCTCAAAATGGATCTAGAAGTTCAAGACCCAAAAAACTCCTAAAAATTGTAAATAAGAAAACTGATGAAACTAACTAGGTGGAATAGGCGGGTGACCAACAACATCCACCTGGATCATTCATCCCTCCTTAGAGATAAATGGTCCCCATTGCGTGTAGAGCCTATATGAGGTAGATAAATTTCTGTTGAACCTGGTCCCTAGTTGATCTAGGGTAAAATCTTGATACCCTTAACCAAGACCTTTTACTTCGGCTGATAAATTAGACTTGCATTAATTAAAGCGTTAATGAACTTAAATGAACAACTACATGCTGTAAAGAAGAGAAACATAACATGTCAAGATAAGCAATCATAAGAGCACGTCATTTGATAACAGAGTTCGTCCAGGAGGGACTACATCTTTGGGCCTCGGTGTCAAGATGGTGTAGGTCACAGCATTAAGTGTTGTAAGAAGAATATATACATGGACGTGTTTCCTCTGAAATACAAGGAAAATGCCCTCAGACGGGAGTGGCTAGACCTCTCTACGAGATGTTCCACTGTAGAGCTCTCATTCACAAGAAGGACTCCTATCAGTATGAAAATAGCTCACGCATAAATACTGTGAGTATCTCGCCAACATGCTAAACAAAGGATCTCAATGACATACATGTGACACAGCGTACCCCACCAAAATGGCATAAAAGGGATCTCGAACAACATACATGAGTATCTTTCCATTATGACATCAAGGGATCTCAAACATAATACAAGTCCATGACCAAAAGTACATCAATAACAAAACAAGACAAGATCCCATAACTCATGTTAGTATGAATCCTTTGTCAAAGTGTATGAAAAAGGACCCCTTTAGCTATGCATAACTAATAGCCCTAACAACAAAAGTGGCTACCAATATCTTCAGATCTGTGGTTAGTTGAACAAGAAAAGAGCTGCAAAAACCAGATCTATGCATGGAAAGACATTAAGCAGTAAAAATAAGGGTTTGCTCCATATACCAATAGACAAGACAAGAACAATTTTTGAAAGAATTTTTGTATTAATCGGGCACCTGGGAGGAAAAAAAGAAGGCGTATCCAATTCTCCTCAGTGGGATGGGTTCTTGGAAGTCCTCAGCACTTCAGATCTAAAATCTCTCTCTCTTGTTGGCGTAGAAAACCCACACAAAGAATGGAACTCAAAGGGAGCTCACACAGCAAATGGCAGAAAATGGTGACCAAGTGTATAGATCCAGAGTGATCTAATAGGAAAAAAAAGGTGAAGAATGGGAGGAAAAACCCTCCTATTTATAACAAAATATTGGGTCATTATAGATCTTGGTGCATGGGTTAACCAGATCTAGATCCACTTTTTATGGAATATTTTATTATATTTGTTGGAGGGAAAAGGTATTTGACTTGGGTCAAATCCCTTAATTTGTCGAAAATAAATAAATAAATGATTTATTTATCTTTTTAAGGAAGCGGTTAGAAGATAATCAAATAAATAATGATTTATTTAATTATTTAAGGAAGTGGTTGAAAGATAATTAAATAAATAATGATTTATTTAATTATTTGTGGGTGATTTGGTCATATTTAACAAGGAATATTATCCAAATAAGGTTTAAATAATTATTCCTAGAAAATAATAAGATAAATGAAGGTTTATCTAATTAATTTCTTTGATTTTGGGTTAAACATGACTGGGAATAATAATTAAATTATGGTTTAATTAATTATTCCATGAGGAAAATCAAACAAATATAGGTTTGTTTAATATTTCCTTTGGGGTTTCCTGTTTTAACATAGTGAAGGCCATTTTACTTAGGGTAAAATTGGTCTTACATGGTGTACTTGGGTTCATCTAATGATAATAGGTTAGATGACCAAAAAATGGTGTAACAGATTGCCCCCCAGCGTGCGAGTGTCAGGAGCAAATCGTATGACCAAAGTACGTTGTAAGAACTCAATCACCAGACAACAAAAGGGAAGTCAGAGAGAGAAATGCAAGGTAGATAGTGTGCTGAAGAACTAGACCCTAAGGAGACGAGACTCGCAGGTGCAACAAGTCTCTTTTTATGAGAGGGTACCTGTGCTGAAGGCGGCAGGGGAGGCATACCTATGCCCGCTGAGACAAAGTACAAAAGAATAGTGTGTCCAGTAAACAAGGGACTGAACCATAAAGTACAGCTGGCATAATCATGAGCCAGATAAAAATATAATGAGGAATCCCATATACAGGTTGTGCCTGGGATAACAGCCAGGACTTGTATAAGAATATCTGAGTACATGAGATACAAATACAACCCAAATGCCCCCTGTAAATAGGGAAGGGCTCACAAAATCTGACTGATACATGCAAATAAAATAGGCGCTGCAAGTGGCTACGGCCAACATCATCAAATATCTGGAGCTGCATTGAAGGCTACAAGGAAGAGGTCATCGGGGCATGTGGGGGGCTACCTGCAGGGCCACCCCCTCATGAGGGTTGAGACATCTCACACACACCCGGGGAATCATCAAGAGTTGTTGCTGGATCACTGGACCATCAAGTATACAGATCTCGATCATGCTGAAAGGAGCTGGAGAAACAATCAAGTCAGAGGGAAAGGAGATATCCCTTTGCTTGATCCGAGGCACCGAACAAGAGTGGAAGCTGGAACCAAGGTACACCGCCCTCTAGAGCTGGCTTCTGGAATGAATGAGCTGATGTCGACAGAAGGAGGTCCGCCATAGGTGAGGTAATGAGAGACCCTCAACTAAGGCACGAGATAAAAGAATAGAGCGGCGGACAGACTAACACTAATGATGATAGTGAAGTGGAAAGGACTGAGTAGCTAATGGACGACTTCCCTTGTTAGAGCATAAAGGGCATGAATGACATGGCAGCGACTGACACAATATCATAAGGGATAGGGGACAGTGGGACTGAAGGTCATAATATGCGACACAAGAGAGAGACCGAGCAATGGAGGATGGAGGGCTATAGCGGGGTACAAAGGGACTCGGGATAGACTCCATGAATGCGATGATGACTCAAATTGGATGCTCTAAACAAGGGCGACTCTATGGTGCTGCCACACAGTAAAAGGCCCAATGGGGGACATAAAAAAATGAGTCCAAGATGGTAACTCATGATGAAAATCGACACAAACAAAGACAAGTAAGGAGGCAAAATGGTACCCTAAGTACAAGTGTCGTAAGTGAAGAAATTCAATTTTAAGGAGGGGGGAAGTGAGCCTTCTTGGACAAAATGTGTCCTAGTGAAGCATCAAAGCATAAAAAACTAATAGATACCCATTTGAGAGCTCAGTGAGAGCTTTCCAACGGTGCAGACGGTTTGCCAAACGGGGCTACGGTGTGGTCGCATCAGTCGAAAGAAGAAACAGGGGTTCTCTTTTAATAAGGTAGTTTTCCCTCCAAATTCACTCATTTGCTATTGTTGCTGTGGTGAATGTAGAGAGGAGAGAAGGCCCTAAATCTTGTGGCGAGCGTAGCAGACAAACCGACCATTGGAATCGAGATCCGTCAGTTGCAGGTAAGAGGCCTAACCTTACTCTTTCATTTCGATGGATTGAAAGTTCAGTTTAGGGCCCAAAATCCAAGAAGCAGACCCTCCTTCATCTCTACGGTCGGGTCGCACTTTTTGGGCCAAAAAGTGCGACCTGGGATGTAGGTTTTAGGGCAAAACCTGCGACCTGGTCCAGAACTGGGCAGAAAACTGCGACCTGGGAGATGAGGGGGTTTTGGTGCTGTTTTATGGCTGGGAGTTGGGTTTTTGTGTTTGGTTATGGTATTCCCGATCTGTATGCTGAAAAAGATGATGTTTTTGTGCAGGTATGGCAGATTTACGGGTTAACTGGAGAGAGAGAGACCTGGGTACATTACGGGCAGAGATCCAGGCGGATCAGGGTGTCCGTCGTGTGTTGGCTAGGTTTGGGGTTCTAAAGTTTTTGGAGAACCCGTTGATGAGAGCAGGAGAGCCCTTGTTGGCTCGGATTATCAGTTATTGGGATCCGGAGCATGAGGTATTTGTAGTGCAGGGGCACAGGATCGAACTGACGGTCCAAGATGTATATTTCCTGATGGGTCTCCCACCACTGGGGATGGTAGGAAACACACAGCCAGTATTACCGCGGGGGCGGCATATCATGGAGTTTGTGGAACGACATTGTCGACCGGGTCTCCAAGTCAAGGGGACTCGGATACCGATCGGGGATCTAGAGAGGCTAGAAACCCGTGCAGTGGCCGCAGCTGTGCTGCGTATCCTGGGCAACCAGGCGTTCCATCACATCACCGGGGGGCAGATGATGTTGGTAGAGAGTGTGTTGAGTGGGACCTACTATGGGTGGGCCCAAATGATGCTGGTGTCGTTAAAACGACAGTTGTCGCTCTGCAAGCGGCAAGTGAACCACGATTTCTCGTATGGGACTTTATTGTGTGCCTTCTTCTTTGAGAAGATCCCGACCTTGCGGCCTCGTGTACAGCTCCCAGATGGGGGCCCGAGAGAGCCCAAGATGCGTCGGTGGGGGCGGCTACTGTGCAGAGGAGGAGGAGGGGCGGTCGGGCGAGTGTTTCGACCTGAGTTCTTTGCCCATTGGGATCAGATGCCGTTATACATAGACGACTATCCCTATAGTGGGATGAGTTATTGTGGAGATCCGGACCTGCCACTTCCGCCTGGTCGAGTCTGGGGGCCCGATGGTAAGTGACAGATTGCTATTCTTGTATGGGCATGTTACAATGTTTAGAATAGTAGCTAGGGTACTGACTCATGTACTGTTGGTATGCAGATATAGCGCCGGTAAAACCGACCGGATATATGGGACGACCGGCAGCAGTTGGAGCTGCAGGTCCGAGTGGGTCGAGAGTAGCGCAAAATGAGGATGAAGCCGCCCTTCTGGAGGACATCCACCATAGATGCGAAAGGTTGCTGACTGGAGTATCAGAGCGCGGGTGACAGGACTTAGACGACCAGTACATAGAGCCATGTATTGGTCTACCCTTGGAATGGCGAGGGGTCATGCGGCGCATGGCGATGGCCGGTCAAGGGATACGTGATATACAGGCTGCAGGGGCAGAGCCATTGGCTCGGGATCCGCCAGATAGTGATTAGGTGTGGGGCATGTGGTGCCCTCTAGTGTGTATGTAGGGGCAAGTGGTGCCCCCAGTTTTGAGTTTTTTGTAACATGCTATGGGCATGTCATATGTATCAAAGTAGATGGACTCTAAACACATGTGTTTGCGACACATATTATGGATATGCATCATTTTTATTGATTATGAATGTTATTGTCTTGAATGAAATGCGTGTGATAAATGCCAGTCTAGAACATGGTTTGCAATACTATCTACATAGTGATTTTGTTCTCGAGGTATATGGTTGAAAGTTATGGTTTCAAATGCACGTATCAAGAGTTTCACTTGTAAATAGCGTCTAAAAAGCACAGGGTTATGCACACGATAAACACCATTTAGTTGCATTACAAGAAGTAGGGAACCTAAACGAACGTGCATATGGAGGATGCGATGAAAGAGGGCATCGACTAAGAGACCATGCACTACATCATATTCGGCCTGATTGTTGGTGGCAGAACCAATGCAGACCCCGTTAGAGAGAACAAGGGCATGCAAGGGGGTGAAGATGGCCCAACCTGCCGAGGCTAGATTCCGGGAGTAACGACTTGCACCATCGGCGTAACCGATAAAGGGTGTGGACGGAGGTCCTGCGGAATGGTGTTACAAGACAACAAATGAGAGGAGGAGAGGCAATAACGGCAGCGTGAGTGCATAGAAGACATCGGGCGGCAACTGCAGGAGGGAGTGCAAGGAGCAGGATGACTATGACTCATATACAAACTAGAGGGTGGTACATGAGGGCTATCGGAAGTATGGTGAGGAATCGGGCTGCGGAGGTCAACAGAGACACGGGTGGAGTGATCTCGCGTATGGGTAGAAAAGGGGTGGTCAGGTGACACAACAGGGGAGGATGCAGGGGGGCTAGGCTCCAAGTGTCTTGCAGAGGAGGATAGGTAAAGAATGGTTACAGTAGACTCCGTCATCTAAACATCAGGGGGGGGAATGTCGATGGGAGCGGGGGGATCCTCAGGCTGGCCTGAAGCATACTGCGCGAGGATGGGAGAGGCGGATTGATTTTTTTCAACCTCATACTCTCGGACCACCTCTAAAGAGGCGCGGTAATGCGTCAAGTGAGGACAATGGTGGGAGTAATGGCCATGAACGCCGCACAAAGCACAGGGTTTGTTGGTGCGGAGAGTCTTGGGGTTCTTGGTTACGGACAAAGAAGGAATGGAGGCTTCAGGGACCGTAGACTCGGGGAACGCGACTTTAACCATGGGCTGAATACGGGGCAACTCAGGACAAGCATGGGTGGCATGACCGGTGACATCACACAAGGCACAAGGCTTTGTGGGGGGAGGAGGGACCAGGTTAGTCATGGTGGTCTTGTATTTGGGTGCCCCCTTGCAGGCTTTGCCTTTATTCCTGGGAGCCGTCACGACAGGAGAAGGGTCCCGTGGAGGTGCTGGGGGCACAGTGGCAACGGAGGAAGCGAGGGGGACCGGTTGAACCGGTGTCAAATCCATGTAGGGTTTGGGGTGACCAGGAGGGGTAGCGGCTGGAGGATCAAGGTACCAAACCAGTATGCCCAAAGTCAGGTTAGGGAGAGAGAGGGTGGCCATGTCAGGGACAGAATATACTTCGAGAGGGGCAGCCAGGAAAGGTATCTGCCCAATAGGGTAATGACCAGGAGGGACGGCTCCAAGATGGTTAAGGCCTGGGGGAACCGATCCAGGAGGGTAAAGGGGTTTCGGGATACCAGCTGTAGGAGCAGGGCCAGAAGGAGGAGGACCAGCTGGCGGAGATGAAGGGCTAGGAGCAGGTTGCGGTGGGCGGGGTTGAGGTTGCTGACTAGCCGAGGCGGGCCGCTTAAGGGTAGCTCGGGACGATTGCATCATGCAAACATTCGACAAGCTGGGATCAGGGATATGGGGAGGGGGAAGACCAGGAAAAGTCCCAAGCAGGGAGGAGTCTTTGTAGACGCTAGGGGAGACACTGGTCAAAGAATTGATGGTTTGCTTATTGGCTACAGAAGAGATGGTCATCTCAAGGGAGGTCTGAGACGGCGGCTCATGATAAGACAGCTGGTCAATGGTGACTATCTTTCCATTGTGCGGGAAAGACATCTTGCGGAAAACCGTGGATGGGACAATAGACATGGCATAGGTGTAGCTTCGCCCCAATAGAATGTTGTAGTCTAGAGGGGCGTCAATGACTTCGACGTCAACGCAAACGGTCTTACCGGCGAGGGTGATAGGACAATTACGGAAAAGGCCAATGGGCTGGGAGGCATGGCCGTCCCACGCTCGCAGGGTGATCATGGAAGGGGCCAACTCAGGGGATCCGAGTTTCTTCCAAACCGAAGCGGACATCACGCAGGTGGATGCCCCATCATCAATTATGCACCGGGAAAAGTTGGCGTTCTGGATTTTGACTGGGATTTGGAAGGCAACGGAAGGAGGGAGAGGAGGATGGTCCGATTGAGTGGCGTCAAAAACAATCATTTGGTCATCATCAGGATCTACAGCGCCCACGGCAGAGAGTAGAGCCTTCTTTTGGGAAGGGCACGATTGGAGGAGTTCCAGTGTGGAAATGGCAGCAGGGGAGTGCGCCAAATCATCTACTATACTATACGAATGAGCAGCTCGACCAGAAGTAGCGTTTCGACGTAGGGGTCCCTTAGGAATCTTGGTATGAACCTCAACTTTGGGTTGAGGGATATGTAAGGGGCCACTGGATGTCGAAAGAGGCTCTGTAGAACCTGAATAAGGAGGCTCGGGGGCAGACTGAGCAGGAGGCTTGGGGTACTGGCGAGACCAAGTTTAAAGGTGAAGGTCGATGGTCGGGGAAGGATCGAAGTGCATCATAAGGATCTGGTAATTAGAGGAACCAGAAAGGGAAGGGGGAGTGGCGACCTGGCTGTCAGGCGGTTGGGTAGCCACGAATCCTTGCTGAGGGAAAGGATCAGTAAACACAGCTGGTTGGGTAGTGGCCACATTAGGAGGAGCATGAGGGAAGGCGTGTTGTCCGCGCAATGTGGCTTGAGACTCCCACATCTGCCGCATCTGGGGTAAGAGGGGACAATCGTGGGTGTAATGACCATAAACACCGCAACACGAACAAGGCTTATTTGTGCGAAGTGGCCTGTCCGGCTTGGGATGGGTGCCCTGTTGCTGGTTGGAAGTGTTAGGGTTGACACCAGGATTGGGTCCACGGGTACCAGGGGTAGATTGGTTTGGATTGCCTCTCTGCCTTCGTTGAGACGAAGGGGGATTAGTCGCGCCCTGCTGTGCAAATACTTGCCCTAGAGGGGGCTGTAAGTGCTGTTGCGGGTTTGGAGGAGGCAAGGGAGATGGAAACGCATATGCTGGAGGAGCTGGCGCACCAGGCTGCGGATAAAGGTAATGGTTAGGTTGGGCAACATTGAGGTAAGCAGGAGGTTGGGAAAAAGGAGGAGGCATGCCGTATCCTGGATACATGCTACCGGGAGGGGGAAGAGTGCTAGGGGTGCTGGCCCCTCCCTGAGGGAGACCATAGCCCACAGGAGGTTGAGCATACGGATGGGAAAGGGCTCCAACGATACCGTCGGCGGAATGAGATGCCCCCGGGGCGTTAGCGCCACCGGGCCTGGGGAGGTCAGGAAGAACGATATAAACATAACCAGATTGAGCGTAGATCAGGTCATATTTCAAGGCTATTTGGAGGGTGGCTTCTTCGGTTTGAGGAAAATGGGAGGCGACATCTTTGCTAATGGGAGCTGGAAGGGTGCAAAGGAACCAGTCCATATAAACCCGATCTTCGAAGGGAGGGGCTCGACATAAGCTCCGTCTTCTTCGCCATTCTTGAACATGGGCGGAAAGGCGGGTTGAAGAGGATTGCTTGAAGGAAGTCAAGAGCTCTGTGCCAGTGTCGTATTGGAGAGGGAGCTGGAAATAAGACAGAAAGGCTTAGGCAAGGGTTGCAAAGGTGGTATGGGAAGAGGTGGCTTGTTCAACATACCATTTAGAAGCTTCACCGGTAAGCGTGCGTTGGAACAAATGAAGACGGATGGAGTCATCGGTAATGGAATTGGAGGAACACCACATGTGGAAAGATCGGACATGATTGGTTGGATCTTCTCCAGCTTGGCCTTCGAACTTAGGGATGTCGGAGGGGAGCTTGGTTGGCATGGCAGGCCAACCAACATCATGGCGGATAGGGTCATTGATCAACTTATTGAAATCGGGGAGGCTGAGGCCTGCAATGTACGACAACAAGGGGGTGGTCGGGGTAGTTCCCGTGGCGGTTCCGCTAGTATTCGGGCCGACATTAGGGCCGGGAGAACCGCTAGCGTTAGGCCCTGGACCAGACATAGTGAAGGTGGTAGGGGGAGAACCAGGAGGAGAAGGAGAACCCGATGAATCAGGAGAGGAGTCAGAGTGCGGACTCGAAGGAGGACTGGCTCGACGACGGCGGGGCGGAGCAGGTCGATCAACCGGAAACTGAGGGTGAAGGCCAAGAAGTCTCCGGGAAAGGCGCCTTGGGGGCGCAATGATGACAGGAAGAAGGAAACCGACAAGGGCAGAAAGGGACAGAATCAAATGAGGTCAAGGGCAGACAAGGTGCAGTGACAATTGATTTTAGAGTCTTTGCCAGGCGGTGTTAACCAGGCGCTTCTTCACTTAGGGTCAGTGTGTGGTGTGCGTTAATTTTAATTTTTAAACCCTTTTCGTTTTGAGATCAAGAGAAAGTGTGCTGCGTAACTGAAAAGAAATCTGCAGAGGACAGTATATAAAGCTGAAATAATAGAACATTTAACAGCTAACCGTGCATCAATCTAACCCAAAAAGGCGGGTCTCTCAAAACTACTCCAAAAGAGGGCAAAAATCTAGTCAAAACACACATAAAAAGAGGCCAATAGATCTAGGGTCAAAAGGGACAGGGATCTAGAGGATAAAGCTGCTGAAAAGAGGTGTAGATCACAGCCAAAAGACAGAGGCAAGGTGGCTGGAAAAAGGGAGGAAATCAACAAAAATCGGAGGGGGCAAGGAGGAGGCCCTAAAAGTAGATTCAAACAAATCTTCAGGAGGTGATTTGAGAGGTAGAAGAGCTGATTACAATGGATCTGAAAGGGAGGTAACAGATCTGGAAAAAAGGAGGTTGAAGCTCTGAAAAACAGACGGCTGAAACAGCTAAAACTCTTCCACAAAAAGTGGAGGGTACTAAATCCCTAGGGGGCTGCGTTCCCACTTAGATGAGTAAAAATAGATCAGAACTTGGTCAAAGCGGGCTGAGACAGAGGCTGGAAGACCCTGACAGAAGCTGCAGCAAAACCCAGAAAAAATGCAGAAAAATCACTGAAAAATTGGCAGGTCGCAGGTTCTGACCTGTTTTCAGTGCAGGTCGCAGAAAAGGGGCAGAAAAGTGCGACCTGGAGGTCCAGGTCACAGGTTATGGGCCAAAACGTGCGACCCCCCATTCCAGTTGTCTCAGCGGCATATTTTCAGAAAAGTTGTCGTCTCAGTTGCAGCTGGTGTTGCTTACCTGTGCAATAGGGCCAGAAACACACGGAAGTTAGAAATTTTGATGTTTTAGGGTTTTATGTGAGAAAAACAACATAAAAATAGGAAAAATAAACAGCTGAAAAGAAACCCTATGGTCTGAAGTAGCTGGATATGCAGGAATATGAAAAACGACAGCGGTCGTAATTTAAAACCCGTGTGGAGTCGCCATTTGTTAGTATGAATCCTTTGTCGAAGTGTACGAAAAAGGACCCCTTTAGCTACGCATAAATAATAGCCCTAACAAAAAAAGTGGCTACCAATATCTTCAGATCTACGGTTAGTTGAACAAGAAAAGAGCTGCAAAAACCAGATCTATGCATGGAAAGACATTAAGCAGTAAAAATAAGGGTTTGCTCCATATACCAATAAACAAGACAAGAACAATTTTTGAAAGAATTTTTGTATTAATCGGGCACCTGGGAGGAAAACAAGAAGGCGTATCCAATTCTCCTCAGTGGGATGGGTTCTTGGAAGTCCTCAGCACTTCAGATCTAAGATTTATCTCTCTTGTTGGTGTAGAAAACCCAATGCAAAGAATAGAGCTCAATGGGAGCTCACACAACAAATGATGGAAAAATGTGACCAAGTGTATAGATCCATAGTGATCTAATAGGCAACAAAAGGTGAAGAATGGTAGGAAAAACCCTCCTATTTATAACAAAATATTGGGTCATTCTAGATCTTGGTGCATGGGTTAACCAGATCTAGATCCAATTTTTATGGAATATTTTATTATATTTGTTGGAGGGAAAAGGTATTTGACTTGGGTCAAATCCCTTAATTTGTCAAAAATAAATAAATAAATGATTTATTTATCTTTTAAGGAAGCGGTTAGAAGATAATCAAATAAATAATGATTTATTTAATTATTTAAGGAAGTGGTTGAAAGATAATTAAATAAATAGTGATTTATTTAATTATTTGTGGGTGATTTGGTCATATTTAACAAGGAATATTATCTAAATACGGTTTACATAATTATTCCTAGAAAATAATAAGATAAATAAAGGTTTATCTAATTAATTTCTTTGATTTTGGGTTAAACATGACTGGGAATAATAATTAAATTATGGTTTAATTAATTATTCCATGAGGAAAATCAAACAAATATAGGTTTGTTTAATATTTCATTTTGGGGTTTCCTGTTTTAACATAGTGAAAGCAATTTTACTTAGGGTAAAATTGGTCTTACATGGTGTACTTGGGTCCATCTAATGATAATAGGTTAGATGACCAAAAAATGGTGTAACAACTCATACATCAACATGGATCTGTACAATACTAAGCATCTCAGGAACAAATAAGTACATGCAATCAACACATCATATACCTCACGCTGAAGATGACTAAATAATGGGTTGCTGCGCTACTAGATCTGAAATCACCATCACAATCGTGGTGTTGAAAGGTGTGAAATCGACTGCTCACTCATTGAAAACTGACACCTGCAACTTCACTTCAAAAAGTGACCGAAAATTATCAATCTTACATGGAAAATATGAATATTTCATTAGATTTGTGATGTCGAATAGTGAAAAATCGACTATCCATTTGTTGAATTCTGAGAAAGTGAAAATCTGGGGCAAAAAGGAATCTTTTAGATTCCCCCTAGATTCCTCCACATAGCTGCTCCATGGGTGTACTGGAAACCTGTAACTCAAAAGGAAAATCCGACCTTACCATTGCATTCCCTGTAGAAAACCATGAAAAATGATTGTAAACTTAACTATATTCCGACATGGAGAAAAATTACCTCCCCGGGAAAATTTCAAGCCTCATGGTTCCACTCCTATTTCTGAGCTTGCTCATAGTTCCACCTGCAAATTGCCTTGATCCGTGTTCATGCTCCTAATTTGGTATGGCCTGGGTGCACTTGTGAAAGGCAGGTTTATATGCATTTTTCTAGGAAAAATTACCAACCAAAAAGCTCTTGGCCTAGTGGTAAAAATGGTGACTTGTTAAGGGGAGGTCGGGGGATCAAATCCCGCCTCCCCACAAAATCCGTGCATGTCATATTTTAAAACCCGCATATATTTGTTTTAAATTCCAAGTGGGGGTGGGCGCATTGGGCAGACTACCCCCATAACTTCGTCGTTTGTTTGTTTACATATATAATATACATGTTGGGTTGGCAGTGGGGTTCACAACCCCCGCCACCCATATTTAATGTGTTGTGGTTTTGTGGGTTGGGGCGGTGGAGTTGACAGCCCCACCCCAAATGTATTGCCATATAATATTCCCAGTGGGTATTGAGTGGGGTCTGGCGGGGGTCATGGCCCACCGGCCCATTTAATATTTTTTTTTATTTTACATTAAACAAACCAATTCATTTTTGAAAATTCAGTTTTTCACTATAGGAGCGTTTTTAAACATGCCACAATTTCACTTAAAATTTGGCCTGAGCTTGCTGGAATCCGGTGGCTGGGAAAGGTCAAATTTGTGCCTTCCTTAAGGCTACCCAATCAACAAGTCAACCGAAAAATTTGACTGCTCTTAACTTCTTCATATAGACTCGATTTGACGAATTATTCAAACCACCGCGATCAAGATGTCAAGATCTACAACCTGAACCTGGTTCGAGAGAAATCCGAACACTTTGATTTTTAAGCCCTCTTTGTCCTGTTGTGTCTCTGGAGCCACCTGGATCAATCCTCCCCACTAAGGAGATTTTGGTCCTCCAAAAGCATCAAAAGAATCTGCACTGCTATGTTCTATGTCTACACCACAAGCGTCCTGAAAAGTCACCCTTCCTTCTCCTTCACCTGCTTCCTTTGGAGCCATAAGTGATGAAATGACACTTGCACCTCCTGCAAACCTGTAGTACAATCTCATGTAAATTACATGCTCAAATTGACCAATCTATGACCCAAATATTCCCATACTTGCCACGAGTTCATAAGATGTAATCGGTGGTCAAGTTTACATCAAGAGGGAATCATACCCCAGCTATCATTACAAGATAAGATCATCACTGCATTTCTAAGTGATGGAAAACACCTCATCACTTTTACATGAAATAAAATGCAGCACATGACTTATAAAACAAGGCCAAAAAATTATCATTGTCACTTAAAAAAGTGATGGAAAACACATCATCACTTTCACAAATAAAATTGCGACAAATGATTTACAAACATGGCCATGACAAGTTAACATATTTAGAAAAAATAATCTAGAAGAACCATCTCTCACTTATCAAAATGAGTGGATCATTTCCCTGTGGCGAACTTTCTTGTCGATCAGATCTTTCGACTAGTGTATGCATAGATGCTTTGTCTTTAAGGTGTTGCTCTATTTGGATTCTCCAGCATGTGCCTCTTTGGTGGCCACTTCGATCGCAATGAGTGCAAAAGGTCTTTCTCCTCCAAACCTTCTTAACCGTTTTCTTTCCCTACTGTGGAGAAGGCTTCCCATGCCTCATCCTCCTTTCTACTACCATCCTTTTCCAACAGTTAGAAAGCACATGGTTATGTAAACCACAAAAATGACATGCTTTGGGAGGCCATGATTTACGACCATGGTTATCAAAATTCTTATAATCAAAATGCACAATGGAATAATGAAACTTAGTATACCTTCTCGGGTGATCTCTGGTGCGATCATGGTGATGGGAGCTCTCCTCAGTTCTTTCACTGCAACATGCATTACCATGGAATGATGGTGAAGTTTCCCCATCATTCCTCTTTCTTGGAGTGTTCATCAATATTTTTTTGCCCTTGATGTCCTTCGAACATCCTTCTTTAGTATACCCCAAACCTGCATAACAAGGTCCCTGCACAACCTCCAATGGTTGAGTTATGCCTTGGCCATGAACGCCAAGTCCTCCTCCTCTATACCCCATCTTGGTGAGGAGTCTCGTGCAGGTTCCTGCAATGGGTATCTCCACACTTCCAACCGAAATGATATCATGTGAATAATCTGAAGAGAAATCAACACTGTTTAACTTAGTTGTCGATTGCAAAACATGTGAAGAAGGCTTCTCTAAGCCTTCGTTGTGCTTCGCTTCCTCCAAGGCATTTGTCGCAGCTTGTAGCTGAAGCTGCAACTTCCGCTTCTCCTCCTTCTCTTCCCGTATGAATGCCTTCAATTCATCATGATCTACTTGAAGAATATCGTTGTTGCACTTCAAATCTTCCCACGCCTCTATCGTGGTTTTCAACTGAAGCTATAACCGATGTTTGTCCTCCTTATCTTCCTGTAGGAGTGTCTTCAATTCGGCATTATCTGCGACTTTTTTTTCATAAGCCTCGTACAACATGTCTACTTTCTTGAACACCCTGAGCATGGTCTTGTACATGTTCTTGACATTCTCCATGGCTCAACTCAGCGAACGTTCAACACCTCATGCCTGCAATACGATCAGCAAGAAGAACTGCTCTAATACCACTTGATCCAGGGTAAAATCTTGATACCCTTAACCAAAACCTTTGCCTTCAGATGATAAATTATAATTGCATTAATTAAAGTATTAATGAACTTAAATGAACAACCACATATTGTAAATAAGAGAAACGTAACATGTCTAGATCAGTAATCATAAGAACACGTCATTTGGTAACGGAGTTCATCTAGGAGGGACTACATCTCTGGGCCTCGGTGTCAAGATGGTGTAGGTCGCTACATTAAGTGTTGTAAGAAGGATGAGATGTAAATGGATGTGTTTCCTCTGACATACAAGGAAAATTCCCTCACGCAGGAGTGGCTATACCTCCCTACGAAATGTTCCACTGTAGAACTCTCATTCACAAGAAGGATTCCTATCAGTATGACAATAGCTCACGCATAAAGACTGTGAGTATCCTGCCAACATGGAAAACAATGGATCTCAATGACATACGTGTGACACATAGTATCCCACCAACATGGCATAAAAGGGATATCGAACAACATATATGAATATCTCGCCAATATGGCACCAAGGGATCTCAAACATAATACAAGTCCATGACAGAAAGTACATCAATAAAAAAACAAGATAAGATCCCACAACTCATACATCAACAGGGATTTGTACAACACTAAGCATCTCAGGAAAAAAGAAGTACATGAAAGCAACACATCATATACCTCACGCTGAAGATGACTGAAGAATGGGTTGTTTCGCTACTGGATCTGAAATCACCATCACAATTGTGGCGTCGAAAGGTGTGAAATCGACTGCTCACTCGCTAAAAATTGAGACCTGCAACTTCACTTCAAAAAGTGACCAAAAAATATCAAGCTTAGATGGAAAATCTGAAGATGCCATCAGATTGATGACGTCAAATAGTGCAAAATCGACTGTCCATTTGTTGAATTCTGAGAAAGTGAAAAACCAGGGCAAAAAGGAATCTTTTAGATTCCCCCTAGAATCCTCCACGTAGTTGCTCCATAGGTGGACTCAAAACTTGCAACTCAAAAGGCGAATCCGGCCTCGCCATTGTGTTCCCTATGGAAAACCATGAAAAATTACTGTAACTTGACTATATTCTGACATGGAGAAAAATTACCTCCCTAGGAAAATTTCAAGGCGCATGGTTCCACTCCTGTTTCTGAGCTTGCTCATGGTTCCACTTGCAAATTGCCTCGATCTCGGTGCATGCTCCTGCTCTGGTATGGCCTGGGCACACTTTTGAAAGGCGAGTTTATATGAATTTTTCTGGGCGGAATTACCAACCAAAACGCTATTGGCCTAGTGGTAAAAATTGTGACTTGTTAAGGGGAGGTCGGGGGATCAAATCCCACCTCCCCACAAAATCCACGCATGTCATATTTTAAAACCTGAATATATTTTTTTTAAGTTCGAAGAGGGGGGGGGGCGGGGACGGGACCGCATTGAGTGGCCCGCCCCCATAAATTTGTCGTTTGTTTGTTTACACGTATAATATATACGTTGGGTTGGTGGTGGGGTTCACAACCCCCGCCACCCATATTTAATGTGTTGTGGTTTTATGGGTTGAGGCGGTGGAGTTGACAACCCCGCCCCTCTCATATTTCCATATAATATGCCCGATGGGTATTCTGTGGGGTCCGACGAGGGTCATGGCCTGCCGAGCCATTTAATATTTTTTTTTTTTTTTTTTTACATTAAACAAACCAATTAATTTTTGAAAATTCGGTTTTTGACCGTAGGAGTGCTTTTAAACAGGCCAAAATTTTTCCCAGAATCTTGCTTGAGCTTACCAGAATCTGGTGGCCAAGAAAGGTCGAATTTGCGCCTTCCTTAAGGCTACTAGTGAATAAGTCAACCCAAAACGTTGACTGCTCCTAACTTCTTCATACAGACTCAGTTTGACGAACTGTTCACACCACCACGATCAGGACATCGATATCTACAACCTGAACCTGGTTCGAGAGCAATCCAAACACTTTTATTTTTGAGCCTGTTGGCCACCTATAAAATTTGTTCCATCAAAAGGTGGCCAAAACATTGTTTAGCCTTCAAGGAAAAGTTTCATTGCAGAAAAATGTATCTCTTGAAGCCTCTGGAAGACATCATATCCTTGTTTTCAATCTTCACTACTGTTCCCATTTTACGCTTAGAGATCCTACTGATTTCCAAGCCAGAATACTGCTGCAGGTACCATTTCCCTTTATTCACTTCTTCCAAAACTAACCTCCATTTGCTCCGTTTTTTCCATAAAACTCCTTTGATTTCATGATTCCTCTTTTTCCCTTCATGAAAATCACTTGTATAATGTTAAAGACTCACTCTTTAGCTTTACCGAAAACCCCCAAATTCATTGAAAACCTTGAAAAAATAAAAGTTTTTATTAATAAAGCTTAAGCCCCCTTGGGCTAAGTCTTTAACCCTTTTCTTCCATACACTCACACCCTGGAACTAAGCGCTAACCTTTTTCCGGTGCTTATCACATCGAAAACACAAGAGCGCAAGTCTTTATGCCATTATAAAAGTTTCAATGCGATCACGCGATTGCATCGCAATATTCCAATGAGAAGATTAAAGCGCCCTGGCCCGATCCGTGATTTGCGATTCCCCCGATGCATCTCCCGCCATCGATCTAATCTGCAGATCGGCGGTCTATATTTTATCACATCGCAAATCTTCCAATGGGTTGATTGAAAAGCCCGGGCCGGAAACTGCGATTGCGATTGGCCCTTGTTATATAAAGCCCCGGGCCCATTGTATTCCGTAAGTCCAAAGGCCGTGCAGTTGGGCGCTTATCCTATATCACATATATATCCCGTCCAAAACCATAAAAAACCTTTGTTATTTGTAAACTTCGGGTTTTATTTTATTTTATAAAATTCTCCGCCGGAGCGATTTCTCAATAAATCTACACCGTCAATCTGATCCACAGATCGAACGGTGGGGAATCCATATCCCCGGTGGTCCCCTCCAGTCGTGCCCCATTGCCAAAAAACTGTGTGGTTTTCATCGCACCGCCTTCGAGCGGAGGGCAGTTTTTTCCCAATCACCAGCGATTCTATATACTTACCGACATGTGTCCCGGGTACTATTTGCAAAACCGTCGTTCATCGCGCATCAACTTTCAGAAAAGTACGCCCAGCGATATTGACCACAGCCATCAGATTTGAACCCGCCCATCCAATGGCTATTGCTTGTTGAATATGCTCGATGTTTAAAATGGGCTACGGCGCGGCATTCAATCAATCTCCACCGTCGATCTGATCTACAGATCGACGGCCCATATTCCATTGCCCTAATTCGTTGCCCAGTCAACAATTCCCACTTTGACTTTCAACTTCCGCTCCCGACCGTCGATCTCTGCGTGATCGACGGCTCTGATTTAATCTTTCTTCTGCCTTCTCCGATCAATCCTGACCATTGGATGATGCCATCTAACGGCCACGCTTCCTCCACATGTCGTTGCAGCAATAAAACCTATATATGCAGGATTTTTTAATAGTTTTTCATATTTTTGCAGGGTTTTAATGGTATTTTCTGCTTTGCTGAAGAAAATTTCACAGGTCGAGGGTGACGATCCTCCCGCCTGTGATTCACCATGAAATCACTTACAAGGTTTTAAAATTTTCATTTTACCAATGGATTCATGAGGCATTGGTGTCATTGGACCCCTGTACAGCCCTGCGCACTAGAAAACACAGTTAATCGGGCACCAGTCAGAGAGTATCAGTGATAAAGGCCAGAATGAACCAGGACGGAGGATGGAAGACATGTTATCGGGGATCACGGCTAAGAATGTTTATCAAAAGCCTAATCCCCGATTCAAAACACAAGTTAACGAAGATCTAAAGGGTCTTTTCAATAGGAACGCCTCCACCGCCACAAAATGAGGCAAATTGATCCATTTAGTTATCACGACGCCACATGTGCCTCAAAATATTCAATCAGAAGCTGAATTTATTGCTCAGGCACCTACAGCCTCACAGAAAATCAAAGGCTGCCGAACAAATAATACTAATCAAGGGTCTTATCTCCAAATTGTCGGCAAAACTATTTTAAAGGTTAAAGAACAGTCCAGATGCAGATCTTTTCAATCATTAGGCCTCGAAAGACACAAACAGAGTTATGAAGCAGAGTTATAAACGATTAAATTCCCACCTTATGCCTTGCCTGGTTCCCAAAGGCCAGGAATTGCATTGATTACATAATTAATAATACTTGACCCCTGGGAAATCCTCCCACCTCTTCATTCTTCTATAAATACTTCTATAGAAGATGAGAAAATGTTGGTCTCTGGACATCTGAATGTATGTAATAGTTATTTTGAAGCTACTAATGCCCTGTTTGCAATTCAAAGATATATAATCTGATATGGGAAGTTTGAAGTTGTAGAGACCCGTCGGGCTCGCTGATTGTAACTGGTTTGAACACAAAATACAAGTTGTTGATTTATGGAATCCTGTTTGTGTCAATGGTGATGTGTTCCTCACTGTCAATTGTTATTTTTCTTAATGTTTCCACTCTCTTCACTTTCTCTAATAAAGAGCAGCAAACATAGAGCTAGGATTTACTTTCAACAGTACCCTACTCTTACTGGAAGCTTTATTGCCTATGATTTCTTCATTTGAACATTCTCTTTGAAGAGCACATCAATGCAGGTCGGTTTAAAGGCACTTGCCTAATATAAATTTCTCTTTGTCACTGTTATCTATGTTTTCCTTATTGAATATGCTGAAAGCAGGGTAGTTTAAAGGCACTTACCTGATCTTAAGCTTTTCAAATGTTTTTTAATGTTTTCTAATTGAAAGTACTTCAAAGCAGGCTAGTTTAAAGGTATTAACCTGATCTCAAAATACTTTTATTTTCTTCCTTATTGAATATACTGAAAGCAGGGTAGTTTAAAGGAACTTACCTGATCTTAAACTTTTTAACTATTTTTTTAATGTTTTCTAACTGAAATTACTTCAAAGCAGGCTATTTTAAAGGTATTAACCTGATCTCAGAATACTTTTATGTTCTTCCTTATTGAATATGCTGAAAGCAGGGTAGTTTAAAGGCACTTACCTAATCTTAAGCTTTTCAACTGTGTTTTAAAGTTTTCTAACCGAAAGTACTTCAAAGCAGGCTAGTTTAAAGGTATTAACCTGATCTCAGAATACTCTTATGTTTTTTTTTACATGCTGAAGCAATATAGTTTAAAAAGAACTTATTTTGATCTTAGGTTGTTTTAATATATCTTCATTTGTTTGTTATTCATTTCCTATCTGTTTCATTCCATAAATTCACCTTAAGAGATCCTTTGACATAAGTGACTTGCCCCATGGATCCTGCTTGAACCTTGCTGTCCAATTAAAATCCTTCTATGACTCCATAGCCCAATGGGTTAAAACTGTATTTGCCTTTTCTATCAGCCAAATCATTCCTTAATCTGCAGACACCTTCACCCTTCATTTTGAAACTGCCTTCGCCTTCATCATGTCCTTGCCCAACCAAAACAAAATAAACAAAACCCAAGCTCTTCATAACTAGCCTAATAGCATAATTTCAGCTATTAAATATCACATCTTTTAAACTCATTCATAGAGATATCCCTCTCTAGATTCAGGAGGGCTAGATCCTGGAATCCCAAATTTGGTTGAAATAATGTTGCTTCTGCAGTTTTAGTCTTACCAATCTGCTAAAATTACAGATTCCTAACATTTTTGGCGACTCCACTGGGGAATACTTCCCTTAAAAACTTCATAAAACTTATGAGTAAAAAGCAGCCTTTTCAAGCACTTCCAAAGAATGGTAATCATGATAAAACTTATTTGAATCAGTGACAAACTAGGTAAACCCTAGGATTCTCCTAAGACTTTATCCAACCTTGAAAAATCAGCTGGCTTAGCCATAAGAGTAAACTGTCTTTGTCTCATAACCGTAGCTAAGTTTTGAAACAGAGTTAGGATATTCTTAAAAAATCACACATTGACTGAAAAATAACTCAGAAAACCTGAAAATATTTCAGATTGGTATTCAATAAACATGGTGGTTGACCATAAGACCTTTTACCTCTGAAAAGAGCTAAAAAATTCCACTTGGCGACTCCACAATTCTGAATAGACCTTAAGACACCACTGGGAAGAACCCTTATCATTGTAACACCTTTCAAACTCAGTCACAAGACTGCATGACTGAAATTTTTCCAAAACAGACTAGTTAACCTCTTAAAGATTGTCATACCTGGTTGAACTTGTCTTGTTTATTTTGGGTCTCAAAAACACAGCATAGTGGCTTCTAGAAAGATTCACACTAGAGCCTATCCTGACCCTGATCCACCTGAGATAGTTGATAACCCAGAAAGTATCCTTAGGAAGTCTCCTAAGATAAATTTGTCAACCGTTTTCAGATCACCCTTGAGAGCCAATTCTGTCCCTGAAAATCTTTCAGCTCTACAACAATCTCAAGTTGACTTAGTAAATCCATTTAGAACTAGGTCTCTTGGTGATTTAGATCAGTTAGATTCTGAGTCTTCACTATCATCCCCACAAACAAGTGAACCTCTTGGTAGTAGAGAAACAACACCTCCTGATTTGCATTTTCTTCACAACTTAGGTGCCCCTCATCCAAGATCAACTCAGCAGTCTATCCCTGGTCCATCCACTTCTGCTCACCCTTCATCCACTATTCAAACCACTCCACTTCAACCCATTGTCCCTCTTGTAAATCCACCTCCACCTCCTGCCATGGCCGCATGGTATGCTCCCCTAGTCCTTCCTGTACCACTAGTCAATCTTCCACAGGACTATTAGTCCAAAATTCCATTATATGATGCTAACAATGCTACAACTGCATCACAACATGTGGATAAGATGAATGACTACTTTGACAGAAATGAAATTGATGATGATTCGGTCAAACTTAGGTTATTTGCTCAGAGCTTAGGCGGGAGAAGTGAGGGAATGGTTCAAAGGTTTAACCCCCCATAGTATCTGTGATCTACAAGCCTTCCATCAAACATTCTTAAACAAATGGGAAGTAAAGAAAAACCCTCTCCAAGTCCTTTCTGACTATAAAAATCTCCATAGAGACACTGGGGAAAGTGTGCAAGCTTATTGCACTAGATTCAATAGTGTGTATAATGCACTTTCCCCAGAACTAAAACCTCCACAAGGCTCAGCTTTAAACAATTTTCCCGAAGGGTTTGACCCTGAGATGGCCTATCAGCTGAGAGAGAGAGATTTTGCAACTCTTGAAGATATGCAAAAAGGTGCTCTTTATGTGGAAGTCAACTTGATGGAGAACAGAGCAAGAATGAAAATTAAAAAGAGAGTGTCCTTTAGAGAGGAAAATGCCCCTTCTACTTCCAACTCAAAAATGGAAATAATGATGGAGGAGATGATGAAGAAAATGAGCATCCTTGAGAGAGCACAAGCAAGTCAAAACCAAACTGCTCCTCAAAACAAAAACCAAAACCAGAATCAGAATTCTAGAAGGAACCAACCTGCAAATAGACCTAGGGAAGATGATCAACAAATCACTCCTCCCTTTCATCAAAACTATATAAGTGAGGTTGAGGAAACAGGAGAGATAACAGAGGAAGATGATATTAACATGTTGGGAGTAGATAATGATGACTTTGAGATTCATTTTGATAAGGAACAAGGTTTTCATACCCCTTGTGATAATAACAAAGATGATAATGAAAGTTATTTTCAGGACATGGAAAATGTTATCATAGAGCCTCAAAAAGAATATGACCTTAGAAGCAAAACCAGTCAACTAACTCCCAACACCAAAACCTCTGACAAATCTTCACAAAACAACACTACAACCAAGCCTAAAATGGTCAAACAAAAGGATAAAACAGTAGCTGTGAATTATGATAGAGATAGAGAGAAAGGCGCTCAAAACAAAGAAAAGCAGAGTGCGAACATTAGTAGTACTACCACTTTAGCTAGTACTCATGTAAAGACCATTTTGTCAAAAAAAAGTAGAACAAATCAGCAAGTCGATGTTGCTGATAGACTGGCAGCTAGTAAGGCTGAGACAAGTTCATCAAAGAACCAGATTCTTTTCAGCCTAGAGCAGGAAATTTGAAAGATCAGAAACTTTGTTCCCCTAACTGACTTAGCTGCCCAGAATGTATATAGAACCCAAATTTTGAAGGCTTTAAATATTGAGGATAATAATGACTCAGTCAATCTTAATGATGACCAACCAGAGCTCATATTTGGTCCTAAGATTGAAGGTATATATCAAGAGGGACCTGTACCTCCCTTTTATGTGAGTTTTAATGTTCATGACAAGATCCTGCATAATGCTATGCATGACTCTGGAGCCTCGCACAACCTTATGCCAAAGGTGATAATGGAAAGGCTAGGATTAGAAATAACCAGACCTTACAAGGACTTATATTCTTTTGATTCTAACAAAGTAAAGTGCCTTGGCCTGATCAAAGACATTTGTGTGAGTTTGACCCAAATCCCAGCCAAGTGCATGGTGATGGATGTTGTGGTGGCTGATGTGCCTCCTAAATATGGCATGTTGTTGTCAAGATCATGGGGTGCCAAGCTCCAAGGTACCATATAGATGGACGGGACATATGCCACTATCCCTGTTTTTAGCCAGCTCAAAAGATTGTACAGAGAGTCACACATGAAGTTTATGGTCAGTAGCCCAGAAAAGCTTGAAAATTCTCCCATTTATTCTGTCCATACTAACTCGGATTCGTTTATATTTTACAATAACGAATCCACAAAACAGTCAGAGCCAGAACACAGTGACTCAGATAAACAGTTAGAGACCCCTAATCTAGAAATAAATGCAGTTCTAGATATGGAAGAAAACGAGAGAGAAGATTTGGAAAAGCATGTTGAAACAATGGACCAGAGTGAACAAAGCCAAGATGGAAAACGACAGACTGCCCCTCATGTTCATCTCCATGACGAACTTGAGGAGGTGAAACAAATACAACTAAGTGCCGAGATTTCACAACAACCCTTGAGCACATTGATTGAAGAAGACGAAACTGAAAATAGTCCTCTATGGAGTATGTATTTTGATGGGTCATGCACTAAGAGCAATGTTGGTGCAGGTGTCTAGATTATCAACACTGAAAACAAACACATAGAAAACATTTCCTGCAAATTAAACTTTCAGTGTTCCAATAACATAGCATAATATGAATCCCTTCTCTTAGGCTTACATCTATTAAAAAAGTTAGGAGCCACAAGAATTAATGTGTATGGAGATTCAGAACTAGTCATTAAACAAGTCAATGGGGAATATAACGCAAATCATCCCAGACTTAGAGCTTATCGAAACGATGTCATGGACCTTTTAAAAAATTTTGAGGAGTCCAAATTGATTTTTGTTCCAAGAAAAATAAATATTACCGCACACAATTTAGCTTTTGCGGCTAGAACATGCTTAACGCCATTTGGAACCAAAGATTGTACAACTCAAATTAAGTTTAGACTAGTGGTGCCAGATAATGAAAAATATTGGCAGGTCTTTGAGGGTGACAAACAGATAAAGGATTTTCTGCTGGGAAGGAACGAATTTGAGTCATCTGATTCGGATTCTAAATCCGATGAAAATCACCTAAACAAAAAGTCCCCTAAAAAAGAAAAACCATCTGATCCTGTAGAAATCAACATGTTAAATAAAAAACTTGACACTCATACTGAAGGATACAAGGACACAGAAAACGAAGACATTGAGGTATTGTCATCAAAGGACAAGAACATACCTAGGGGGCTAGCACCGTTAGAAGACGTCTTTGATTTTAACGATGTAGCAAAGAAGCCCACCGTAGAATACACAGAGTCTGAGGTTGAGGAATGCAACATAGGCACCGAGGATCAGCCAAAAATGATTAAATTGGCTAAGTCCTTGCCACCAGACATGAAAAGGAAATACGTTGACCCCGTTTAAAGATTTTGTCGATGTGCTTTCCTGGAGCTATGAAGACTTGAAAGCCTATAATACAGAAATAATCTAGCACAAGATCCCTTTGAAAGAAAACCAGAAACCCTTTAAGCAAAAACTGTGTCGAATTAATCCAATACAACTGCCTCTAGTAGAAAAGGAAATCAAGAAAATGTATGAGGCAGGAATCATTGTACCTGTGAGGTTTTTAGATTGGGTTTCTAACCTTGTAGCCGTAAGGAAAAAGACAAGAGAAATTAGATTGTGCATCGACTTCAGAAACCTTAACAGAGCCTCCCTAAAAGATAATTACCCTTTACCCAAAATGAAACACATTCTACAAAGGGTAGTTGGTTTGAAGAGGATTTCTTTGTTAGATGGTTTTTCAGGGTATAACCAAGTTTTGGTACTCCCAGAAGACCAAATCAAGACAACTTTCACCACTCCTTAGGGCACTTTCATGTATGTGAAAATGCCTTTTAGATTAATGAATGCTGGGGCCACTTTCCAAAGGGCCATGTACATTTCATTTTCCGAGGAGATAGGGCACTTCATTGTAATTTACCTTGATGACATAACAGTTTATTCCAAATTTGACGAAGAGCAGCTGAAAAATTTAAGAAAGGTCCTTGGAAAATGCAAAAGGTTTGGGTTATCTTTAAATCCCAAAAAGACAGTGTTTGGCCTTCAGGAAGGTAAACTCCTTGGCCATATCATATCAAAAGAAGGGATTAAAATAGATCCAAATAGAGTTGAGGGAATACTACAGATTAGCCAACCAAGGAACATAAAAGAATTGTAGTCCTTTATTGGAAAGATTAACTTCTTGAGGAGGTTTATTCCCAACTTAGTAGAGCTCCTTAGAAACATGACTAATATGCTCAAGAAAGAAGTAGGAGTGAAGTGGACTGTAGAAACCAAAAAATCCTTCGAATTGGTAAAACATGCACTCGCCCGGGCACCAGTCGTAATTAGCCCAGAATTTTCAAAAGAGTTCCTTATTTTCTCCTTTTCCTCAGAGCATACTGTGGCTGCAGTCCTGTTGCAGAAAAACCCAGAGGGACAGGAACAACCCGTTGCTTTTTTTAGCAAGGCTTTAAGGGATGCACCCTTGAAATATAACATAATGGAAAAGCAGGCTTATGCTTTGGTAAAGGCCTTAAAGGACTTCAGGGTGTATATTCTACATTCCCACATCATTGCCTATGTACCTAATATAGTGGTAAAAGACATCTTGTCCCAAGACCCAGATGGAAAGAGGGGTAAATGGATTGCTGCTTTATTAGAGTATGATTTGGAAATCAAACCAACTAAACTTATTAAAGGTCAAGGCTTAGCTCAATTAATGGTTTAATCTAATCTACAAGCCCTTGACATTAACATGGTAGATGCCTTTGATGAACAGGAAGAATTACCCTCTCCCACTGTCGAAAAGCAGCTTCAAAACTCACCTTGGTACACTGATATCTTGTATGTGCTTGCAAATATTAATGCTCCTCCTGATTTATCAAAAACAAAGGCAAGGTTTTTAAAATTGAAAACTAGGAACTATTGCATTTTAAATGAATGTTTATTTTGGAAAAATGCAGATGGTTTATTGCTTAAATGTTTGCCTGAAGTTGACGCAGAAAGGATCAAGCATGAATTCCATGAAGGAGAGTGTGGAGGCCATCTTTATTGGAAAACCACAGCCAATAAAATCCTTAGAGATGGCTATTATTGGCCCACCCTCTTCTAGGATGTCCATAAAATGATAGTCGCCTGTCACAAATGCCAAATTTTTGAAGGCAAAAGAAAACTTCTCCCTTTACCATTACAACCTATCACTGTTGAACCTCCTTTTCAACAGTGGGGCCTATATTTCATCGGGGAAATCCATCCTGCTTCATCTTCCCAACACAAATGGATTCTCACAGCCACTAACTACTTCACAAAATGGATTGAAGCCATCCCTTCTAGGAATGCCACAGATTCTGTCATTATAAAATTCCTTGAAGACCATATCTTGTCTAGATTTGGATGCCCTAGGAAGATTATTACTGATAATGCTGCTACTTTTTGTTCCAAAAAGATGATTGATTTTTGTCACAGGTATCAGATTACACTTGGTCATTCTACTACTTACTACCCTCAAGGTAATGGGCTAGCAGAATCATCAAATAAAATTTTGGTAACCATCATCAAGAAGCTGCTTGAAGAGAATAAAAAATCATGGCATAAAAAGTTGGTGCATGCTCTGTGGGCAGACAGATTGACCAAAAAAAAGTCCATTGGAATGTCCCCTTACCAGCTTGTTTATGGAGCAGATGCAGTGTTTCCCACCAGCCTAGGTGTACCAGTAATAAAATTAATTCAAGAAATACAGTCAGAAGAGGACAACATGATTAGGAGTATCAGTCAGACAATACATCTCTAGCAGACAAGGGAAGAGGTTTACAATAGGGCTCAGAAGGTGCAAGAAAACATAAAGAAGTTGTTTGACAAAAGAACAAAGGCTTGTGTTTTCAACATTGGAGATAAGGTACTCAAATGGGATTCCAAAAGAGAGGATAAGGGTAAACATGGAAAATTTGATAGTTTGTGGCAAGGTCCTTACATCATTCAGTCCACCATTGGTCCAAATGCCTTTTTTCTACAAGAGTTAGATGGCACAGATCTGTTTGGGGGTCCTGTCAATGGCAGGGTCCTTAAGCATTACTACTGCTGAGTTCCATTTTAAAGCTTTCATTTCCATTGTAAATACCATTTGCTTTGTTCAGTCTCATGAAAGAAAAAGTACAAAAATAATAAAAAGAAAAGAAAAGAGGGCAGATTGTGAAAACAAGAAAGGTACAGCCCCATACCAAAAAGAGAAAGAAATTCTGAAAGTGTGCAAGCTTAAATGCCACTCCTGAATAACACACTTCTAGTTAGTCAAACTGTTTAACCTTGACTAATTAGTTTTGAATTTACAGTTGATAGAACAGTGAATTTGATTTTCCAAACTGTTTAATATTGGCTTATCAGTAGGTAGATTAGGATAGAAATTAAAGGTTCAAACATGCTCAAAATATGAACCTTAGGTTTCAAAACAGAGCTGTAAAAAGAGAAGGCCATGATGAAAAACTTTCAGATATTAAGCCTTCCATTTTTTGATTTAAACATTTCTGCAAAATAAATGTCTATGTGCAGCTTGTTCTTATGCCATAGATCATAGAAAGTCAAAATGCTTAATCTTGACTTGACTGTTTTTAAATTTCCATTATAGAATTTAGGGAATAAAATTTGTTAGACTGTTTAATCCTAACAGATTGATAGAATAGGTAGAGAAGCATTTGAACTCAACTGTTTAATCTGAGTTTAGGGAGAAAAAAGGAGTAGAATTAGATTAGTTTTATGCTTTCAAAAGAAATAAGATTTTGTAAAGAGTTTTCCAGTCCAGATGCACTCTAAATGAAAAAAAATGTTAGGTCAGTAGGATTGGGTAGGTAGAAATCTTTTTGATGAAGATCCATGGTTTTTTATGGCCGCTAACATGTTTTCAGAGTAGAGTAAGATCATTCCAGAAAAGGAAGGACATCCCAATGGATCAGGCATAGGTCAGCCTCCCAGAGAACATAATGGATGTGGCACAGGTCATCCTCCCCAAGAATCCAAGTCAGAAGTTCTTGATGCCTTCAAGAAGGCACCATCCCCAAGTGGAGCCACTCTTGGCCACCTATAAATTTTTTTCCATCAAAAGGTGGCCAAAACATTGTTTAGCCTTCAAGGAACAGTTTCATTACAGAAAAGTGTATCTCTTGAAGCCTCTGAAAGACATCATATCCTTGTTTTCAATCTTCACTGTTGTTCCCATTTTACGGTTAGAGATCCTGCTGATTTCCAAGCCAGAATACTGTTGCAAGTACCATTTCCCTTTATTCCCTTCTTCCAAAACTAACCTCCATTTGCTCCCTTTTTTCCATAAAACTCCTTTGATTCATGATTCCTCTTCTTCCCTTCATGAAAATCACTTGTATAATGTTAAAGACTCACTCTTTAGCTTTACCGAAAACCCCCAAATTCATTGAAAACCTTGAAAAAATACAAGTTTTTATTAATAAAGCTTAAGCCCCCTTGGGATAAGTCTTTAACCCTTTTCTTCCATACACTCACACCCTAGAACTAAGCGCTAACCTTTTTCCGGCGCTTATCACATCGCAAACACAAGAGCGCAAGTCTTTATGCCATTATAAAAGTTCTGATGCAATCGCGCGATCGCATTGCAATATTCCAATGAGAAGATTAAAGCGCCCTGGCCTGATCCGCGATTTGCGATTCCCCCGATGCATCTCCCGCCGTCAATCTGATCTGCAGATCGTCGGTCTATATTTTATCGCATCTCAAATCTTCCAATGGGTTGATTGAAAATCCCAGGACCGAAACTGCGATTGCAATTGGCCCTTGTTATATAAAGCATCGGGCCCATTGTATTCCGTAATTCCAAAGGCCCCACAGTCGAGCGCTTATCCTATGTCACATATATATCCAGTCCAAAACCATAAAAAACATTTGTTATTTGTAAACTTCGGGTTTTATTTTTTTTATAAAATTCTCTGCCGGAGCGATTTCTCAATAAATATACACCGTCGATCTGATCCATAGATCGAACAGTGCGGAATCCATATCCCCAGTGGTCCCCGCCAGCCGTGCCCCGTTGCCCAAAACCGTGTGGTTTTCATCGCACCGCCTTCGAGTGGAGGGCGGTTTTTTCCCAATCACCAGCGCTTCCATATACTTACCGACACATGTCCCGGGTACTATTTGCAAAACCATCGTTCATCGCGCATTAACTTTCAGACAAGGACCCCCAACGATATTGACCACAACCGTCAGATCTGAACCTGCCCATCCAACAGCTATCGCTCGTCGAATATGCTCGATGTTTAAAATGGGCTACGACGTGGCATCCAATCAATCTCCACTGTCGATCTAATCTGCAGATCGACGGCCCATATTCCATTGCCCTGATTCGTTGCCCAGTCAATGATTCCCGCTTTGACTTTCAACTTCCGCTCCCGACCGTCGATCTCTGCGCGATCGACGGCTCTGATTTAATCTTTCTTCTGCCCTCTCTGATCAATCCTGACCATTGGATGATGCCATCCAACGGCCATGCTTCCTCCACATGCCGTTGCAGCAATAAAACCTATATATGCAAGATTTTTTAATAGTTTTTCGTATTTTTGCAGGGTTTTAATGGTTTTTTCCGCTTTGCTGAAGAAAATTTCACAGGTCGAGGGTGACGATCCTCCCACCTGCGATTCACCACGAAATCACCTATAGGTTTTTAAAATTCTCATTTTACCAATGGATTCATGAGGCATTGGTGTCATTTGCCCCTGTACAGCCCTGCGCACCAGAAAACACAGTTAATCAGGCACCAGTCAGAGAGTATCAGTGATAAAGGCCAGAATGAACCAGGACAGAGGATGGAAGACATGTTATCAGGGATCACGGCTAAGAATGTTTATCAAAAGCCTAATCCCCGATTCAAAACACAAGTTAAAGAAGATCTAAAGGGTCTTGTCAATAGGAACGCCTCCACCGCCACAAAATGAGGCAAATTGATCCCTTTAGTTATCATGACGCCACCTATGCCTCAAAATATTCAATCAGAAGCTGAATTTATTGATCAAGCACCTACAGCCTCACAGAAAATCAAAGGCTGCCGAACAAATAATACTAATCAAGGGTCTTATCTCCAAATTGTCAGCAAAACTATTTTAAAGGTTAAAGAACAGTCCAGAAGCAAATATTTTCAATCATTAGGCCTTGAAAGACACAAACAGAGTTATTAAGAAGAGTTATAAACGATTACATTCCCACCTTATGCCTTGCCTGGTTCCCAAAGGCCGGGAATTGCATTGATTACATAATTAATAATACTTGACCCCTGGGAAATCCTCCCACCTCTTCATTCTTCTATAAATACTTCTGTAGAAGATGAGCAAATGTTGGTCTCTGGACATCTAAATGTATGTAATAGTTATTCTGAAGCTACTGATGCCCTGTTTGCAATTCAAAGATATATAAGCTGATATGGGAAGTTTGAAGTTGTAGAGACCCACCAGGCTTGCTGATTGTAACTGGTTTGAACATCAAATACAAGCTGCTGATTTATGGGATCCTGATTTGTGTCAATGGTGATGTGTTCCTCACTGTCAATTGTTATTTTTCTTAATGTTTCCACTCTGTTCACTTTCTTTGATAAAGAGCAGCAAACATAGAGCTAAGATTTACTTTCAACAATACCCTACTCTTACTGGAAGCTTTATTGTCTATGTTTTCTTCATTTGAACGTTCTCTTTGAAGAGCACATCAATGCAGGTCAGTTTAAAGGCACTTTCCTGATCTAAATTTCTCTTTGTCACTGTTATCTATGTTTTCCTTATTGAATATGCTGAAAGCAGGGTATTTTAAAGGCACTTACCTGATCTTAAGCTTTTCAACTGTTTTTTAATGTTTTCTAACTAAAAGTACTTCAAAGCAGGCTAGTTTAAAGGTATTAACTTGATCTCATAATACTTTTATGTTCTTCCTTATTGAATATGCTGAAAGCAGGGTAGTTTAAAGGCACTTACCTGATCTTAAGATTTTCAACTGTTTTTTAATGTTTTCTAACTGAAAGTACTTCAAAGCAGGCTAGTTTAAAGGTATTAACCTGATCTCATAATACTTTTATGTTCTTCTTTATTGAATATGCTGAAAGCAGGGTAGTTTAAAGGCACTTACCTGATCTTAAGATATTCAACTGTGTTTTAAAGTTTTCTAACAAAAAGTACTTCAAAGAAGGCTAGTTTAAAGGTATTAACCTGATCTCAGAATACTCTTATGTTTTTTTTAACATGTTGAAGCAATATAGTTTAAAAAGAACTTATTTTGATCTTAGGATGTTTTACTATATCTTCATTTGTTTTTTCTTCACTTCCTATCTGTGTCATTCCATAAATTCACCTTAAGAGATCCTTTGACATAAGTGACCTGCCCCATGGATCCTACTTGAACCTTGTTGTCCAATTAAAATCCTTCTATGACTCCATAGCCCAATGGGTTAAAACTGTCTTTGCCTTTTCTATCAGCCAAATCATTCCTTCATCTGCAGACACCTTCACCCTTCGTTTTGAAACTGCCTTCGCCTTCATCATGTCCTTTCCCAACCAGAACAAAATAAACAAAACCCAAGCTCTTCATAACTAGCCTAATATCATAATTTCATCTATTAAAGATCGCATCTTTTAAACTCATTCATAGAGAGATCCCTCACTGGATTCAGGATGGCTAGATCCTAGAATCCCAAAGTTGGTTGAAATAATGTTGCTTCTGCAGTTTTAGTCTTACCAATCTGCTAAAATTACAGATTCCTAACAGAGCCCTCTTTGTCCTGTGTGTGTCTCTGGAGCCACTTGGATCACTGGTGAACCACTTTCCCTAGTGAAGGAGTTGGCTTGCTTTGAAGTGGGCGTAGCTTGCAGTGGGGTCCAAAGAGGCGCTCCTTCTGCAAATGTAACCAAAATGTGTCACCCACATGGAACTTGTGTGGCACTTGATGTTGATCCTCACTACTTGTACTTGGCAATGGATTTCTCCAAGATTTCATGGAATTGTTGGCGAACGTCAGACAATACATGTGTGGATTCTGTCTGTGTGGTCACATGATGTATGAAAACATCAGGCAGTGGCACACCTAGGGTCAGATCAATGGAGATTTTGACCTGACGGTGTAGAGGAACCTCCATGGGTAAGGAGAAAATTTCCTTGTATTCCTCCACAACATTGTCCATTTTTTGTTACCGCACTGGGGCGCCTTGTTTGGAGGTTGTGGCCATAATCTTATTCTTTCCCTGTGGGTGAATTATAATGAAGACAAATTTTCTAGTTTGGGAAATAATCTCACTATGTTGCTTTGTTGTAATCAAAGAGATGGTGGGAGACGCTACTACCTCTGGTATCGTGTACAAATTATTTCCAAAAGTAGTAATAAGAAAACGAGTTCTAGACTCATACACAACATGTCGCTTCCACAAGTATGGTTGGCCCAATAATACACCAGACACATAAAGAGGAGCAACATCACACAGTACCTCATCTGTGAAGGGCTTGATGTTGTATGGAAGGCGGCACTGTTGGATGACGCAGAGATCTCTTCCTTGATGAAGCTCGATGGTATATTTTTGTGGGTGTGTTGTGGTCGATAGGTCAAGTCGCTTCATGAACTCTGTTGAAATGAGGTTGTTTTGGCTTCTGCCATCAACAAAGAATTGTAGTGGAGAACCCTTCAATCACATCTGTGAATGGAAGAGGCGCTCCCCATCCTCTAGATCCTCGGGATCCTCCCTCTGGAGCTTGGTGGTGGCAATAATGGCACTGGGATCTACATCAATGATCTACTTCCATTTGTCATTCCCCTTGTCTAGTTCTGACTCAGAATCAGAACATGCATCTGATTCAAATGCCTTTAGTTCGGCTACCAGCATCTGTTTGGTTCGACACTCGCTTTTGTTATGAGTGGAGTTGTTATTAAATTCACACCACTTCCCCATGTCCTTATTTGGCTTTTTGGTGTTGTTCCGAGTTTCCCCGCTTTCGCTTTGCCCCCTGTTCTGTGGTTCGGGGACACCTTTCCCTGGATTTAGATTCGAAGATCCAAAGTCTCGATTCTTCTACTTAAATCTCTACTCGATCTTGGCAACATATCAATATGTCGTGCTAAGTGAGGTAACGTCGAGGAACTCCATTTCCTTCTGAATGTATCTTTGCAAACAACTGTGGTACTTGAGCACTAAATGTCTCTCTGAATCTTTAATACCCAATTTTTTTCACAAGGTATGGAATGAATTTGTCTGCTCAGGCACATCTTGGTCCCTTTGCTTCCACAATGTGGTCTATTGGGTGTACTTGTCCTCATATCTCCCCACGGGGTAATATTGTTCCTTGATGTCATCTCGGAACAAATTCCAAGTGGGTGCGGCTGAGAACAGAGAGGGTCCCCTCTCATCCTTTTGCTCACAATAGGTTTCCCACAAATCTTTGACATGGGGGGTGGCTTTGAGGAGTGCAAAAGTAAAATTTCCTTGGTCAGAGAAATCATGGATTGAAAAATACCCTTCTAGCAAATTCAACCATCCATCTACGACATATACATCTATTTGGTCTTCAAATATAGGAATGTCGAAGTTGACTTGTACCTTGAAAGGACTTGCACCTCTAGAGTGGCTACTCAATGTAGATGCACTGCCAGTGGGAAGTCATTGAAGGATTTGGGAAAATTTATCCATCATCACATTCCTTTGTTTCTCGAGAGCCTCCTCAAGCACTATTTTGATAGGATCTCCTTCTCTCTCATATTTATTTTCTCCCCCATGGGAGGTCTTCGTGGTTTGCAAGGCTAATCTTGAAAAGGTTCAACCAATGTCTGCTCAACTTAGTGTTCCTAAATTGATGTCATAAATTGTCAACCAGGGCTAGTAAACTGTTGAAGTGAAGTGCACTATATGTGCCTAGGTATCTTCTTCCTACTTCGTTGTGTTTAGTGTTTTTCTAGTGTTTTTGGTTTTGTGTTTTTGTGCTAAGAGGAAAATAACTAAATTATGGGCAAAGAGAATTTATTGGTCACACTAAAACAGAGAAAAATCTACTCTAAACTGTGTATGAAACCTAAGAACAAAAAATGTTAATTCACCAATTGCAAAGCTTGACAAGGAAAGTAACTCATAACATTAACTCAGTCCAATTCATTTCATTAGAGGTATGTTGGAACAACTTGAGAAAAGGATAAGTTTGATGCAATGAGGTTCTTCTAAGTAAACAACAACTTACAATATCACAGAGAAAATCTCATCCATGGTTAGAAATTTGTTGGAACACGTTGAGAAAAGATTATCTGCAACATAGTAAGGAACCCTATGCTAATTTAACTTATGACACTAAAATCAACCCATTCTGCAAATCAAAATGTTACTATTAAGCCTCATTCAAGGGTTAGAGATCTCTTGGAATAGCTTTGGAAAAAAGGTTGCTTGTAAAATTATGAGAAATTGCAGAACAGTCAAGACCTCAAAATGATACTACTAATTCTTGTCCGTATAGTAATAATGTGTTAGAAGAGACTAAGAACAAGAGAATTTTATAAATAATGAAGGCCTTTAAGTTGAATTTAACAGAACTAGAATATAACTAGCTAATAAAACTTGGAAATGTAATGAACAGAACTAAACTAATACGTAATTAGCCTTTGAAATACTATAGCTCTATCTCATTCAGTATTAGTGATATTTTGGAACAATTCATTAGAACAATATTGACTGCACCATTCGATGTAAGTAAGCATAAAACATGAAGTTCAGAAAACTGCCTAAATTAAGAACGAAACAGAGCTAAAGTTACTTATCTAAAAAAATATATGCACAAAGCCTTTCGGACAGTAGGGGCCCTCTACCACCAGATTGGCACATGAATCTCCTCAAGATTACTTCAAATCATGCATTAAAGTTGTACTTATTTCATTAAAGGAAAACGCTTCAAAAACAGAGTATTACAGTCTTGGACAACTTAACAACAAAACATCAACTAGCTAACTATCTCTCGGTTCACCGAGTTATTTTTATAAGCAGAATACATAACTGTCATTGAGAAGAAATAGGGATAGGTGTATTTTTCAATCAAAATTGAATTAGAACTCCTGTTGAGGCCTCATACTTTGCTAAAGACATCTGCAAATTCCTTGTTCTGGTAGAAGTCTACTTCTTAGTTTCGGTTTTCTCCACGTACATAACCACTTGCAGATTTTTGCTCAACCTTCGTAGAGGGCAAGAAATGATGTAGGAGTGTTGTGGAATTCAACCATATGCGTTTTCCCTTTAAGTGACGCCTGTAACCTGTGTGAACATAAAGATGGCTACAGAATATGCGACTAGCTACAGAATGGTTGCATTCTGTAGCTAAGTCTGATAAAAAATCACCATAACAACAAAACCATAAAAGTATAGCAAGTCAGTCATTGTATGCATTCTTAAAGTGACTTTAATCAATCCTATTGATCTTTTAAGCCTATAATTGATAAAGGACAAAGGAAATGAAGTGAAATTTGGTGAAAGGGAAGGACATCTTTGGGGCTCAACAACCAGATCGAGCCCTAACTACTTATACCCCTGACGTCATTGGGGACATGCAAAGAAAGATCGAGAAAGAGTAGACCACTTTGATACCACTGATCCAGATCTTGTTTGAAATGGACCTCTTGTTGCTACTTTGTTGATAACTTTTGTTATAGGTGATCAAATCAAATTTCATCAAAGACCCATTTGAGTTACTGAATACATCTTTCCATTGATATAAGACACTTGAAATTTTATGACTTGTGGGGTGATAAAATGATTCCACAAACTTAGAGGATGTGTAGCAGAGTAGTGTTCAAGACAGGTGTAACATCAATTGCTCATATCTCTCAAACTTGGAAACAAAAAAAAAATCGTAAAAACCCATTTGAGATAATAAAAAATACTTTAAAATGAGATATTTTGCACTCTCTAATATGATTCGTGGAGACTGTGGAATGTGCATGAAGTTTACTGAAGATTACTGCAAAATATTGAAACTGAAATATGTTTAAACCCTCATGGAACCGTAACATGAATATAGATTTATGTAATAAGGAAATAAATAGAAACATAGAGATGTAGCAGAAATAAAACTTCATTTCATTAATATCAAATGACTGAAATATGCTTACAGACAAAATGGACATAAACTAGCTAGGGAAATGGTAGCTTATCTTTGAGAAGAGATATGGAGGTTGCATGCCTCTGAATTGTGTTACAATGAGGCTCAAGGGAAATTTTATTATTGAACAATAATATAAAACCCTAAACAATGAAAACCCTAACCCGAGGAGATGTAACACCAAGAGTTTATGGGCCCCATTGGGGTTAGTTAGGCAGCCAACTTCTTGAGGTCGTAACTTGGTCATAGTATCTCCCTTTGGCGTGCATGATACCTCGTTGGAAACATATCTCTGAGGACTACACCGTTTAGGGCCTCAAAATGGCTTCGGAAGTTGAGGACCCAAAAAGCTGCTAAAAATAGAAAAAATAATAAAACTGATGATACTAACTAGATGGAATAGGCGGGTGGTCACCAATATCCACTTGGATTATAACATAACGAACTAGAAGTTCAAGGTCCCATCTAATGGAATTTCAAATGTAGCCATGATATTCATTCCTGACCTAAAATCAAAAATATACGATCGATTAAACAGATATAAAGTAACATGCAATGGAAAAGATAAAAATTTGAATAAATTGCACAAAATTTTGAAGGTCTTACTTGTGGGCATAAATATGTTTCACAACCACTACTTTCATCCAATTCACATTCTTACCTCTTCGATGGAAAGCATAATAAAAATAAACTTGAAATATTCTCGTGGATGAGTCTCCATCTGCACCGAACTTCTTAGCATGTGTGAGGAAATATTGCTACTTGTTATTTGTGGCAGAGTTTGCTAGGTAAGATTGTTCCAACCATTCGGTGGTTGTATCATAAAATTAATGATGATCCTCTTGAAAAACCCAAAATATTTGAAAATATGAATTTTCAATTAGAGGCATGGGATTACAATCATAATATTTTCAGGGAAAATGGATCTTATCATATTCAAAATTCAAGTTGAGATAGTGAGGACCTGACATAACCATCAGTGAAGGATGAAGTGCCTCAACCGCTTGACAAAAAAATGAATAGTGAGATGTTGAACGATAAATATTGAAGGATGTAAAACAAATTTCATTGGATATACTGCTGGGAGAATGATAAAATGAATGATAGTAATCAAAGACAAAATGATGATCAAATGAGCCGATTAAAGCATCAGATTCCCAGTTTTAAATCAATGAAGATAAATCAATTTGAATAGTTTCACAAATTTTATGAATAATATAATCATCTTCCTAACGTGAAAAATGTGACAAAATATTTCTTTGTAACTGGTAACACACTACACTGGATTCTTAACCATCGAAATAAATGAGAAAGAATGCTAGTATAGCTAACACATGAAACCAGTCAAGATGCAGTGAAGGAAGAAGATTTTTATTCGCGCGATAACTCATGCATTCATTATTCGTGCGATAACTCATGCATTCATTATCAATATATCATTCACAAGAAGAACCAAGCATTGATCATTAAGTAATGAATTTGATAGGAATGATTCGTTTGTCTGAAGATAGTCCTTGGAATGATCAACTTCGCAATTCCATGACTCTACGAGAGATATACATTCCAAAACTTAGTTTGATGAAAGAGATTTGCATGGAGATGAATGAACTGAAAATGATTCTTGAATCTAGTTAGAAGTAACATCTTGGAAATTTGAAATATCACATCTAAGATACCAAAAAAAATTCAAAAATAAATTTTCATCAAGCAAAACCCTATGAAAAGAAGGATTGTGTGGGATAAACCAGATCTGACTTAGTTCAGGGGGCTCACTAGAGTCGTAGGTTCATGACATAACCATCAACAAAAGTTGAAGTGACTCAAATCCCTGGCAAGTCTAAAAAATTTCCAGGATTGTAAAATCACATTTTGAAGATATAACCAGATCATGCATGGTTTGAGGACAACTGATACCACTGGCTTCAATAAGGCTAATGATCATCGGATGACAAATATCTCTGTCACAGATTTTACCGGATTTTCCAGCTTCAACAATTAGATAACTCAATTTGAAAGATTCTCCTTATCGCAAATTTGAAGATGAATAAATAGGGGAAATTTCATGAGCAAAATTATTTGAAGAGTTGTCTTCACGTGAGAGAAGAGATGATGAGGGATGGGGAGAGTACTCAAATATTTGATTGTTTTCATTTGTGTCATGGATAATCTCACCAACTTGTGTGAATTAAGAGGATGACTCATCAAATGAACGACTTAATGAACACGAAGTATCTCTGTCACAAGTAGATCCATCACATACGGTAGAGTGCAGGGGATAGTGAGACGAAGAGGAAGTTTCGATAATCACATCTTATTTGAATCAATTAGATTCAAGATCTGAATTAAAATATTCATGAGAAACCAAAATATTAGATGATTCACTTGGGAATTCGTCACCACATATACAAAAAAATTATCTTCATCAGAATGATTGTTGCCGAAGGCTACAAATTGATCGAAAGAATTGATTACATTTGATTCAATACCAAGATTAGCGGATTGAAAATCATCCAAGAATGGGAGTGCATCATCTTCACATAGAGGATTTTGGAAAATAGGATAAGTATTTAAAGAATATTCTCCTTCCTTCTCCCCTGCATGTATAATGTGACTCCCTTGTATCTGATCACAATTTGAACCAACAACGCGAAAATCAAGAGAGTGCAGGAAACTAGTTGGTGGAACAAATTTCTCATGTGAATCATGGTGAAAAGAGTCATGGCATGTAGGTTTTGGTGGATAATATAAATTTAAATCATATTCGAAACTCAGATTACAAACAGAAACATCATCTTGTGGAATGGAGGAGTTAGCCTTCACTGTAGGCTTCATGATCCATTCTGGAATTTCCTCCATTGAATCTGAATCATGAAAAGCAAAAGAAGAATGAAAATATGGATTAGGAATTTTATTTTCATATGCCTCAACTATATTACCATTGAACAGAGGAATCCTCATTGGAAATGGAAAAGGAGGAGGAGAAAGAAAAAAGGAGCAGTAAATTCCTCCTTTGAAAGTGCTCTGAAATTAGAGGTGTCTCATGATTAAAAAGATTTGCGCGAGTAGGAAATTTAGGGGGTTCAAATTCACCATGTAAAGAGATAAGAAACAAGAGCTCAAACTATTATTTCAAGAAATCCCAATTCATATCTTCTTCGAGAATTTCATAGCAAAGGTGAAGGAATCGATTAGAAAAATCCTCAACTCATTCATTAGGCTTCATTCTTAAGAGATTTATTCTTTTACAAACATCTTGGTAATTATAGCTATCAAAGGATTGATCAAGCTCCTCAAGGAAATGACGAAGGGAATGAATGGAAGATGGTGGCAAGGTATCGCACTATCAATTAACACGACCTTCAAGGGTGAGGAAGAAAATCCTACAAGAAAATTCATCATCATCAATGTCATACGATTCACAAAATTTAAGAAAATCGAAAATGTGCTCGGTTATGGATTCTCTGTCCTCACCATCAAAATTTAACTGAGACAAGTGATAGAGAGGCTCATTTGGGATTGAAAAGTTATAAATGAAAAATTAGATAAAAATACCGAGAGCAAGATTTGAGGATGAACCATTTTAGATAAGAGGTTCAAACCAAATTCAACAAGATGAGCTTGTCATCTTGCCCACCTTCTAGTGCCATTATTTACGGTGCTAGAAATCCATCAACCAAGGGGTATCCTTGATTTGAAGTCCCAATTAGACCTCACACTTATTGGAGTAGGAGCCCCATCTAGAAGACCGGCCCAATTTCTATGTATTCTTATAGATATGCCTTGGTTCTAACTGTCAACAAGAGAGAGGAGTGAAAATATGCCTTAAAAAAGCAAGGGAGGTGTGCCTGGTGAGTTCTCAATCCCATATGTGTCAAATTTCTTTCACCGCAGAGGCGAGGAAAAGTGAGCCTCTAAGAGAGAGGTAGTTGTACCACCCTAGGGGAGACACACATGAACAAGAAGGTTCCGTAAAGCACCAAGAAAAGTATTCCAAAGAGATGTGACGATAATTGAAAGCAGTATGACAAGGAAGATATATCTAATATCTAGCAGAATATTCCAAGAGGAAGTGACAACTATAATAGAAATTACAACACATTCTCAATATGATAAGTACTAAAATAACTGAAATATTTCAACTACTTTAGCAAAAATGAAAACAAACATGAATTACAAACATTCATAGAATAGTCTTACAAATATCCATAATCCATGCGTGAAGAATGTGTTTCCCATAGTCCTTTGGATGTTAAGTAAAAGTTCCAAGACACATGTATAAAATAAACACCACTAGCTCTAGTAGTGGAGAATTGGAGCCACTCCTTGCTCGTCAAAAGAACCAACTTATCTCTTTAATGCCCTGTGGGAGGAGCCAAGGTGAAAATTCCTTTGCTCATACAATAAGGCTCTATATATAACCAAGTGGTGGTGCTTCACCGTCCTTGTGACTCTCTGACTATCCTCATGACTGTTTGACTCCCTATGAATTTTCAACTTACATGACTCTTCATATTCCATGTCTATCCTTTGGACTTCCACTTTACAATACATTTTGAATAAAATTTACATGATCCACAATCATGATGTGGCATATGATGACTTGTGACAGGACATGACATGACACTAATGACATGGACTTTATGATTATGTGATAGTTCCAATATGTCCTTCTTGTTTCTTCTTTATTTGTTTCTTCTTGAAAAGATGATACATGTCCTCTTCTTCCTTCTCCTTATGACTTGAAGATGAGAATGTGTGTCTTCTAGCATGTCCTCCTTATCCATATTCTTCTTCATCATATCGTCATAGCATGATAAACTTCCTACATCTGCAATTATCTCATGACAAGACGACATCAATCCAATAAACCCCATAATTTAAGATAGTGCATGATGATCCACTGACTGAGCCAGAACTAGGTGGTAGGCCAAGGGAGAGGCTCAGTGACTACGTAGTTGTGTATAAATCAGGTAGTCAGGGGCGTAGCTTGGGCTCTAATACTACGCAATGCGCACTTTAGGTTGCACTGAGGAAAAATATTGTGTAGTTTTAGAGCTTAGTGTGTTAGGTCCATATATTACTACTATAGTCCCTTATTGTTGTTAGTGTAACCCCCTTATTGTTATTGTTGTACCCCTGTAACCCTAATATTGTTATTATTGTGCCCTTACATTATTATTGTTAGGTCGGCTAGGATTATATTGTGATGCCATGGACTCCTATATATAGAAGGAGGTTTTGTCATTTGTATCATCCAAGAATTGTTCATTTATTTAATGTAAAGGAGATTTCCCCCTCAAAATGGCTTATTTCTAAGGCGTTGATCTCTCTTTTCCTCTTTTTTTGGAGTTGGTTTCATAACATTTGGTATCAGAGCTTTGGATTCTAGGGTTTCACTTCTCCAAACACGTCATCATGGAATTTTTACTATAACTTCTTTGTTACGAAGGTTCAGAAGTTGAAATTTCTACAGCACGAAGCTGAAATCCTTGGGAACGTCCTGTAAAAATTTTAGATCTTCGTTCACAATATTTTCGGAGATATGATATGTGGAAGTTAGGGTTTTTTTAGGCTCCCGAATTTCATCTCAAAGAGGTGATCGTGGGAAAATCATTATAACTCTCTCTCTGAGCATCATATTGGAGTTCTGTAAAATGTATCCACTAGTACACGGACTGTAGTTTCTCGTGTACCAATTTCAGAGCCGAAGGAGGAAACAATGACATGTGGTGCGCCGTACATGTTAGCTGTACTGAAATGGTCCATAATTAGGTCATTGTGGGAGATTGGGCATAATGTTTCCTTGAAGAATCAAAATCAGGTTAGACTAGTGGCATTTGAAAGATGCTTCAAAGGCTACTACAAGGCCGAATTTTAGATATTGAAGATCCACAATCACTGAGATAATTTAGTTTCAATATCGAGCTCCTTAAAAGAAAGAAAAAGGTGTGTATTTCTTTTTCGAATTGCATAAGTCTTGTGTGAAAAATCAGTTTGAATTGATTCCAAGGGAATATTTTAGAATAGATATCAGTATTGGGTTCTAAAATTCCCCCTAAAAATAATTCAACACCCATTAAGCCTTTATAAGGATCTACTATTACTAATGAAGACGAAGAACTGCAACATGACATGTCAAAATTACAAGAGCAATTGCACCAAATTTCTCTCGCAAAGAGCAACAAAAAATGAAATGGAAGTTTTGAAGAAAGGCGTGGAAGCTAAGATGGATGGTTTGAAGAAAGGCATGGAAGATAAGATGGATGGTATGGAAGATAAGATGGATGGCATGGAAGCTGGCATGGAAGCTAATATGGATGACATGGAAGGAAAAATGAAAGACAACATGGAAAACATGAAGAATGATCTAAAAGAAGACATGGAAGGCTTGAAAAAGTTGATACAAGAAATGTTTCCTAATGGCGAAAAGATAGTAGAGGAAACTCATGATGAGAAAAAAATAAATGTTAATCGTGATTTCATAAACTCTAATATTGGATGGAAAAACCACCATATTCCAAATATGGATATGAGGAATTTTGATGGCAAGGATCCTGTAACATGGATACTATAGATGGAGCAATATTTAGATCTCAATAATGTGAAAAACACACAAAAGTTACGCATTGCAACTTTACATTTAGAAAAAAATACATTTGTATGGTATCGATGGCTTTGCTCCCGTAAAAAAAAGGTCACTTGGTCAATTTTTACAGAGGAAATGATAGCACATTATGAGGATACAAAGAGCAACACCTGCTTTAGCCAATTGATAAATCTCAAACAAAAGGGTTCAGTGGTGGAGCACATTGAGGACTTCCAAAAATTGAATATAAGGGTAACTGATATTCCAGAGGAACATAGGATTGATGTCTTCATAGGGACTTTAAAGGATAACATCCAACATGAAGTTCACGTTTGGGACCTAATTCATTGGAGAAGGCATTCAGATTGAAAATAAACATTGAATGTAAAATTATGGCGAAAAGGAAGCCTACCACTCACATATATAAATATGGAAGTGTTGCTACTCCTAGACTTCCACAACCTACAAGGTTGACACCACAACAATTGGAAGAAAAAAGAGAAAAAGGGATTTTTTATAGTTGTGATAGAAAATACACTAAAGGTCATAAGTGTGCTGAGAAGAAATTATTTTACATAAATTGTGAAGAGGAGGAAGAAAATGAACAAGAAACTTTAAAAGAAGAGGATATACACCAGGAACCAACCCTAGAAGAAGAAGAAATGAGTCCGACCATATTGTGTAATGCATTGGGAGGAATTACCACTCCTCGAACTCTCAAGGTAGAAGGACATATCAAGAATAAAAATGTAATAGTGTTGATTGATTCGGGTAGTACCCATAATTCTATTCATTGTAAGGTAGTCAAGGAATTGAATTGTTTCCTATACCCAGCACCAGAATTTCAAGTGATGGTTGCAAATGGAGGAACTATAAATTGCTCTGGAAAATATCACAATATCAAGCTAACCATGGTGGAATATGCATTGAATAGTCCAGTGTTTTCCATTCCAATGGGAGGTGCTGATGTTGTACTAGGAGTACAATGGCTACAATATTTTGGGATGGTAGCTTTTAATTTTCAAGAACTTTTCTTGAATTTTTTTTCAGAAGGAAAGGAAGTCAAATTACAGGGTCTCGCAGGGAAGCCGGGAAAGCTAATAAGCTCTAATGTCATGACAAATTTTATGAAGAAATAACAATGAGGCGTAATTGCACAACTATTCGCACTAGAAGTTCCAACATCAAAATTATCTATTTCTCCAGATCTTGAAAAAGTCTTGGAAAATCATTCCAAGGTGTTTGAAACTCCCAAAGTACTCCCACCTATTCATGATCATGATCATGGTATTCATTTAATTCCAGGAAGTGTTCCTCCAAACATTAGACCTTACAGATATCCTTATGTCCAAAAGATCGAAATTGAACGTATGATTGCAGAAATGTTAGAGGTTGGTATAATTCAACCTAGTCAAAGTTCTTTCTCTGCTCCAGTAGTATTGGTGCACAAGAAGGATGGATCATGGCGTATGTGTTTGGATTATAGGGAGCTCAATAATTTCACTATTAAAGATAAATTTCCCATTCCTGTGATTGATGAATTATTAGATGAATTACATGGAGCAATTTATTTTACCAAGTTGGATCTTCGCTCAGGATATCATCAAATTAGAATGAAGACGAAAGATGTTCTGAAAACAAAATTTCGAATACATGAGGGTCATTATGAATTTTTGGTCATGCCTTTTGGCCTTACCAATGCACCTTCTACATTTCAAGGGTTGATGAATTCCATTTTCAAACCCTTCCTTAGAAATTTTGTGTGATTATTTTTTGATGAAATATTAATCTACAACAAGTCTTGGAAGGATCATGTTCAACATGTTGACAAGGTGCTCAAACTATTGGAGGAGAAACAATTACATGCAAAAACATCCAAATGTTTCTTTGGAGTAAAAGAGGTGGAATATCTGGGTCATATTGTATCTCATGTGGGTGTTAAGGTAGACCCTAACGAAATTAAAGCCATTAAGGAATGGAAAGTCCCCACAACCATAAAGCAGTTGCGAGGATTTCTCGGGTTAACAAGGTATTATCGCAAGTTTGTTAAGAATTATTGGAGAATAACAACACCTATGGCAACATTATTGAAGAAAGATGCATTTTCATGGAATCCTAAAGCAACTAAGGCCTTTGAACATCTTAAGGAGGAAATGTGCCTAACACCGGTCTTAGCTATGCCAGACTTCACAAAAACCTTTATTGTGGAATGTTATGCCTTAGGAAATGAAATTGGTGTTGTTTTAATGCAAGAAGGAAGACCCATTGCTTTTGAAAGTCGTCTAATCAAAGGAAATTATTTATAGAAAGCTATTTATGAGAATGAAATGTTGGAAGTACTACATGAACTAAAGAAATGGTAACCTTACCTAATGGGAAGACACTTAAAGGTAAAAACTGATCATGATAGTCTTAAACACTTTTTGGAACAAACACTATCTTCAGAAGAACAACAAAAATAGGTCACAAAGATGTTGGGTTATGAATTTGAAATCATCCTACAAAAAAGGGAAGCTAAATTTTGTTACGGATGCATTCTCAAGAAAGGATGAAGAGGTGGAAGCATTGCTCTGTGCCATTTCTATTATCCAACCAGATTGGATAACTGAAGCAAGGGATGAATGGAAGAAGGATGAAGAAGTGTGGACACTCATTCAAAAATTGTAGCAAGATCCTAGTACATCTGATATATTTAGTTGGAAAAATGATTCCTTATGGTATAAAGATCGCTTAAATATTTGTAAGAATTCAAAACTAAAACAAAATATTATTTTGGAATTGCACACTTCTCCTTTAGGAGGACACTCATGATTTTTGAAAAATTACCACAGGGTGAAGAAAGAATTTTTTTGGGATGGCCTTAAATCTGATATTCAAAATTTTGTGGTGGAATGTTTGGTTTTCCAGCAAAATAAGGTTGAGACAATTAAGACCTCAGGTCTTCTACAACCTTTATCCATTCCAAGTCAACTTTGGGAGGATATTTCAATGGATTTTATCACAGGTTTACCTAAGTCCAAAGGAGAGAGTGACATCATGGTGGTAGTTGATAGACTTACCAAGTATGCACACTTTTTTGCATTATCTCATCCATTTAAAGCAAGTACAATTGCTATTTCATTTATGGAAACAATTCAAAAGCTACATGGAAAACCACAGATCATTGTAAGTGACAGAAATCCCATTTTTACTGGGAATTTTTGGATGAAATTATTTTCTTGTTTGGGTACTCCACTAGCTCATAGCTCATCTTATCATCCTTAATCCGATGGTCAAACTAAGATAGTGAATAAATGTTTGGAAGGATATCTTCATTGTTTTGTATCTGATAAGAAAACACCATGGGTCAATTGGTTAGCTCTCACTGAATGGTGGTATAACACTTCCTTCCATACTACAACAAAAATGACCCCATTTACGGCACTTAATGGATATAATCCACCGTCCATCACATCATCTTTAAGAGAAAATTCTAAGGTTCAAGAAGTGGAAGATCACATCGAGAATCAACAAGAAGTTCTCCAACTCTTAAAGGATAGCCTAAATTTGGCACAAAATCAAATGAAACAACAAGCAGATCAACATCGCAGCGAGAGATGTTTTGATGTAGGAGCCTCGGTATTTTTAGGGATACAACCATACAACCAAATGTCCCTCAATCAAGCTAAGAAGGATAATAAATTATTGCCAACGTACTATGGTCCTTACAAGGTGTTGCTAAAGATTGGTACAACGGCATACAAATTGGAGCTTCCTGCTTCTTCGTGAGTGCATCCATTTTTCCATGTTTCATGCTTAAATAAGGTTATAGGTGACAAACTTCTAGTTCAAACAATATTTCTAGAACTTGATGAGGAAGGAAAAATCATATTGGAACCTAAAGTAGTCACAAAAACAAGAACTCAACAGCTACGAAATCGATCAATTTCCGAGTATCTCATAAAGTGGAAAAACTTACCCACCAAAGATTCTACATGAGAGGATGAGAATTTTATATGGAAGCATCCGGTGTTACTCAAGCGTTGAGGACAACACTTTTTTGAAGGAGAGGGGCATGTTAGGTCCCTAGTATTACTAGTATAGTCCCTTATTGTTGTTAGTGTAACCCTGTTTTTGTTATTGTTGTACCCCTGTAACCCCAATATTGTTATTATTGTGCCCTTACATTATTATTGTTAGGTGGGCTAGGATTATATTGTGATCCCATGGAATCCTATATATAGAAGGAGGTTTTTTCATTTGTATCATCCAAGAATTGTTCATTTATGTAATGTAAAGGAGGTTTCCCCCTCGAAGTGGCTTATTTATAAGGCATTGATCTCTCTTTTCTTCTATTTTTGGAGTTGGATTCATAACACAGGGTGAAAAGTTGAGGTATTTTTAACTGTTTCAATCAATTTTATAGTTATGAAGGGAATATGAGCCCATTTTATTGCACAATTTCAGATTTCAAGAGCTTAGGGATGAGGCTTTAGCCTTGTGATTATCCACTGCATAGTTTAGACAAGAGTAGGGAGACAAACGACGCAATTTCTAGGTTGAGTGAGCTCATCTGTAGTGTTTTTCACTGCTTGGGAAAAATGTGCAGTTCTGGGAGGCAGAGGAGGCTAAGCCATTGGGTAGTTGTGAAACTCAAAATATCAAGGGATAAAATTGAGGCTAAATATTGCGCAATGCATAGTTGAGGCCAAACTAGGAAGATGAATTGTGCAATTGTGGGAGGCAAGGTCAGGCTTGAGCACTGGAATTGCAAACTGCACAGTACTGGAAATCAGGAACTACACATTTCACAATGTCAAGGGACGAGGATGAAAATTTAGGGTTGGAACTGTGTAGTTCACAGTTGAGGATGGTTGGATGAGGCTAGGTTGTTAGGGAACTTATGAAAAATGGCTAAGTGTGGGACCGAAGAGACTAATGTGAACAATGATATGACTTGAATGTGATCAGAAACTTGAAACACTTTGACGACAAACCAACGGAGATCATCCAAACACATTGACACCATATTTCCCTCAATTAGAAAACCTTGTGATGACTTCACGACAAGGGTGACACTAAAGATATACTTTGCGATGATCGTGACAACACTTGTGGGACAATGCTTAAAACTTTGGGAATGAATTTGATTTATTTTTACTGGTTAGGCCAACTCATTCACAGAAAGAAAACCCATTGAAACCACCAGAACATGCATGCATACATTGTGAGAGAGCTAACATGTGAAAATATGTCAATTGCTAAAATGTGAGCGACTTTTGCGATATGTGGAAAACAGTGAAAGTAACACATGTCAGAGAAAATGTAACATGAAAATGCCACTAATTAGAGTAAATTCAAGTGAAAAATGACAATTGGAAACATGAAAAAGACACTCACGAAAACAAAGGTGCGCGAAAGCGACAGTTTTCAAAACTCAACGAAATGGAAGTACAAACGCAACTAGAATGTGAGAAATTAGTGTTGTTAGTGCGCACTGACTATCAACATGGATTGAACATCGCACAGACACAATCCTGCTAGAGCATTCTATTCTTGTCCAAGCTTGCGTAGAAGAATGCACTCATGAACTTATTGTGGACTAAGCATGTGTGTGCAAGTGACTTCAACACTTCCAATCCAAGAGGGATTTGAAAAAACATCAGTTGACCAAGAAGTAACTATGGAATGGTCAATCGCAAGATCCACGGCTGGCTCCAAAATTCGAGTATGGGAAAAATTTTGGAGGGTGTTTGTCACAAGGACAACACAACGTAAAAAAATGTTTCCTCTATTTTGAATATACAATGAACCTAGTGAGAACCTAGTGAAACGATAACAATATTTTCATATTTTTCTTGAAAAAAATGAAGTAGATGTCCATATTTCTCAAAGGTTATTTAAAAATGGTCTTCATAAGTGAGTAAAAATGCAATAATAGATGAAGTGAAATAACATAACCTGTAAAGAATGATTATGTCAATTACACAGTAATTAAAATAATGCTTCTAAAAAAACTCATCAAATGGTTAGATAGAATAAGTTGATAACATGCAATATGTTTAAAAAATTGGAAAGATGAATCTAGATAGTCAAGATTATAAACTTGTATTGTTAATAAACAAAAGTTATGGAAATTTAAATGCATGATTTAGGTGCATTTAAAAGAAAAATGTGATAAATTCATCTGTTTGATGAGTCCTTCCAGAATAAGAATAAACAATCTGTTTTTTATGAGGCCTTCCAAATTAAGAATAAACAATATGTTTTTGATGAGGCCTTCCAAATTAAGAATAAACAATATAATTTAAAAATTAAAAAATGAATCTATATAGTCAAGAATATAAACTTTTATTATACATGAACAAAAGTTATGAAAATTTAAATGGAGGAAATAGGTACATTTAAAACAAAATTGTAAAAGATTTGAGGAGAATTTCCAAATTAAAAATAATCTCTTATGATGCACGACAATTTACTTCTTCCTGCAGTGTCTACTTCCATGAACCTGCAATCTTGAGGATACCATGAACTCTATATAAATATGATTACTCCTCTAGTTAACTATAACAAACATATAAAGAAAATCATTAACATATATGCAGAGATACTACGTAATCCACAAGCATCTAAAAATTCCATTTTGAAAACCAAATTCATATGTACATGTTGGGACTAATTATACATTCATTTGGCCATATACTCATACTCCACACCTCATACACTCAGGCGCTTATCATTATAGATTTCATGATTAATGTATATGTATTACATTCAATTAACCTCGTGTGTTCAAATCCATGAAGTTAAGATCTATTGGAGTTGTATAAGGGAAAAATCAACAAAGCTATATTTTTATGAAGCCTTCCATATTTCCAGAACTAATCATATCCCAAATATAATGTTTTTCTAGAGCTTTTACATAATTTAGAAATCCTAGATATTTTTCCAACTTTTATAAGTTCTAGACTTTTAAGGAGAAATTTTGGAAATTTCCTTTTTGAAGATACCCTTAGATGCTCATGCATTAGACACCCAAGGTAGAAAATTATTCATAGAATCCTATCTATGAGGTTTGTCACCTTTCTGTAACAATGTAACAACTCCTCCATGATCTGAAACTTTAAATTGTAACTGATAATTTCCGAGGAAACAAATTCCTTTACTCATTCTTCTTCTGTCATACTTTATTTTGTTGATGTACAGTTAATTTGCTAACATAATTTCTCTCAGCTTACTGCATTCTTTGACTGAATTTTTTCTTCTCCTTTCCATACATTCCGTTGGAATGTTGCTTCATAGGTTTCCACAACTCATTAATCTATTTTTCGAATTTGTTTCTTGACTGAAGCTTGTTGTCAAATTATGTTGGTTGCATCTTCTTTTCTAGCATGATACTGTTGAATGAAACACTAATATTTTTCTCCAAAACAACTAACTTTTCCACCTTTATGCAACCTTCATATCTTGCCAACAATCATTCCAAAAATATCATCTCTTCCTCAAAATATCTAAAAAAATATTTTGAATGCTGTACATGAGGTTGGATTTCATCTTCAGGAAATAACATAGATTATATATCTCTAATCACAATTTCATGTTCATCATTCCTCTTTGTAAATCCTTTCACAAGCATTGTATTTAAGTGTTGCTCTTCATCCTAGCTTAGAACAACGTAAGATTTATGTCCTCCTTCACCTTTGTCACTTGTAACAAAATTTTCATTCTGCTCTTCCTCTAATTTTGTGACAATTGTAAGTAATTCTCCACCATCTTCCATACATTCATTCACAAAAAATTCATTAGTTTTAAAAATATGAGAATCTTGGATCTCATCCACTACTTCATCCTCATTCTCTTCAAGCAATGGCCCTTTCTTTGGGTCGCAATAGTGCACTTTTTCTGCCTCATACTCAACTGCCTTGAGTTCCCCTTCTTTCAACCAGGTTCTTATCGTGTGCCTCATCTTCTTCCACAAATTTATTGCAAACAATTATTTAACTGGTCATTTAACTTTCTTCTTAAAAATACATCCACATTTCTCACCTTCCTTATGTTTCTGTAGCTGCTCTATTAGTACATTCAGTTGTACTTTAACCTTAGTGAGCTCCCTATCAAACTCCTCATCACTCCACCTTCTTTTTATGTCATTTTCCTTGACATATTATTTCCTTCTCTTGTGGATTTCACATGAATGTTTGTAATGACCCTCTGTGGTCATCCTTTTCTCTAACTTTGTAAGCTTCACCATGCTGAATAGTGAACTGCAACCAAGCCTCTCCTTTGTAGCAAGTCTCCTCTTCTTGCTACTCAATACCTCATCAAGCTTTCTTCACTAGCTTGGCCTTTTGGTATTTTCTTTGGTTCTCTCCTTAGAACCTTCTCTTTCAAGCACTTCTTGCTCTTCAAGTTTTTGCAGTTACTTTTCATCCTCCATCATAGTTGTGTTATCTGTCATCAATATACAAAAAAAAGAACAATTTACTTGCCATTGTCTTAATCTCGTTATATTTGTTACTCTATATTGTTGCACAAAATTCTTCAGATATCTCCTCCAAACTACATGCAGGAATCTTATGTGCTCTGATACCACTTGATGCAATAAAAAATACTTCTTCCTGCAATGTCCACTTCCACGAACTTGCAATCTTGAGGATACCAAAAACTCTATAGAAATATGATTACTTATCTAGTTAACTATTACAAACATATAAAGAAACTCATTACCATATATGTACAGATACTACGCACTCCACAAGCACGTAAAATTTCCATTCTGAAAACCAAATTCATATGTACATGTTGGGCCTAATTATACATTCATTTGGCCATTTACTCCTACTCCACACCTCACACACTCGAACATTCAAACACGCTCACACCCTTATCATTATAGATTTCATGATATTATATTCAATGAACCTATTCAAATCCACTAAATTAAGATCTATTGGACTTGTATAAGGGAAAAATCAACAAAGCTGGATTTTTATGAAACCTTTCATATTTCCAAAACTAATCCTATCCTAAATACAACGTTTTTCTAGAACTTTTAATAATTTAGAAATCCTAGAGATTTTTCGAGCTTTTATAAGTTCTAGACTTTTGAGGAGGAATTTTGGAAATTCCTGTTTAAAGATACCCCTAGATGTTCCTGCATCATCTTGTTTTCCATATAGTATAAAAACATTCACATCAAGGAGTGCCTTAACAAAGCACCAAATCACTGTCTATCCAAGACCCATGAAATCGTCAATGAATATTTTAGTTGAGAATAAAAAATATATATTTCAACCTTAACCAACTATAAAATAATTCTTCAAGAACCATCTCCTCATTTTAATAGTTTGAAATTTTTTTGTAATGTTGAATTTAATTTACATTAATGAAAATTGGAATTGAATGCGAAAATGGTAAGTAATAATATATATGAAATTAAAATGAAAAAATGTTAAAAAGTAGATGATAAATTAAATTTGGTGATGCAAAATTATTTGTTATTGAAAACCAAATTATGATATTTTCAATTTAACAATCACCTAAGTCTGTCTTTGCACTTTTTTGGGGCAATTGCTTATTATTTTATAATGAAATTACTGTAGTAACTGAAGTTATGATCGACTCTAAATCTCCAACTAATGTGCACGAGTGAAAGATGAGCCTTCCACTATAGTCAGACTGGCAGCAAAGGAAAAGGAAGCAATCGTCAGACTGGCAGCAAAGGAAGCAAGACGATGTTACGTGGCTACAATGGCAACAAATTTCCATTGTTACGTGTATAAGCAGATACATGAAATTTTCTGTAAATGTAAGATTCTCGATCTAGCTCCCACCTTGATAAGATCATTACCAACATTGGTAGGGCAACTTGGTCAGCTTTAAGTTTCTCAATTCGGTAAGTTGCTATCTTCGGAATGGATTTCCAGAAAGAATATGTAACTGTCAAATCACCATTATTATTGGGAAGACTGAATGGTTTGGTGAAAACATGCAGGATACCTCTACGCAGACGAACATAGGAAGAAAAACAGATCCCTGGGGCTTGGTGGGAGTAACCATTTTTCTGCGAGTTCTGTGTTCCTGCATTGGACGCACATCGACAAATGATAATGCTCTTCAATATCGTCAGGTCAAGATTCTAATTTTTAGATCTTTCAATGAATGAATGTTTTATTTTCAGATTTAATTTGAATCATCCTGGTCGGAATTTACTATTTAATGCACAATTCACAGATGTTATTATTGATTGAAGTCTGTAGCCCTTAGTCCCCTGGCTTTGCAATTACTCCCCTGATTTGCCTGTTCTATCTACACAACTTCAGGACCACCACCTCTCTACATGGCCTCTCGCATCCCTTGTTTGGTTTTTGCTTGTTTTTCTTCCTTTCGTCTAACATCACTGACTTAGTGAAGTTTTATTTTGTTACTCACACAGTTAGGACAGGGTTAGGGAAAACCTTTAGGTTTTGTCTTAATTGCCCTCTTTAGGAATTGCCTCAATTTATCTGTTGTTTAAAACCATCTAAATTTACATTTAATTTTATTATTAAACATTATTAAATTTGAATATTCCATGTATCTTCTTAGGTATCATACATTTTAATCATGTATCTTCCTAGGTATCATACATTTTAATCTTACCATTGTCTAAAGATCCAACAAGTTACCTTCAACCACAACGCTTAATTTTGACATTGTCTAAAGATCCAACAAGTTACCTTCAACCACAACACTTAATTTTGGCCGTAGTTTAACCAGACAAATCCGGCCTGGATTTTTTTAAATCCAGGTTATAGTTATCAAACTTCAATATTTTCGGTGTCCTAAAAGTTTTTGATGATTTTTCAATATTTTGGGTGCCCTAGAAGTTTTTGATGGTACTGAATCCATTTCCACCATAAAAAAAACCATCCATTACAACCATCAAAAAAACCTGATTCAAACACACTGCTATGGCAAGATTTCTTAAAAAAAAATTTTGCCCAGATTCTTACCATATTTGACCGTCCCCACAATTTCTCCGCCTCAATAGACAGCTCCTTAATTTTGCCCCTGCAAGGCTCCCATACCGTTTGGCATCTCCAGCCAAGAATCAGTAGCAGGATCATAGGCTTCACCACCAACATCTACAAAGAAAAGCCATGAATATAAGCTCTATGGTACACATAGTTTCCCCTAAATGTTGTTATTCTAGTAGCAATTGGTTTTAGCACATCTGCCAAAAAAGATGTGGGCAGAATTTGAGCTCTGCAACTGGCATATTTGGAATTTAAGTCCAGGTATTTGTCACGGGATGATAAAACTTTATCGACTGAAGTGGAGTCAATTTATCTCTGCCCCTATTCACTCCACCTACCACATAAAGCTTGTTCAGGAAAGTTGTTTTACAATAATGATAATCCCTTGCAGTTGTCATAAGTGCAACTTCTGTCTATACATTTATTCGAGGATCATAATGCCACACACATTTAAGAGCAGACGCTTTAGCAAACCCTCCCAAAACATAAACGCATCCATTAATGGCCATTACGACACAACCACAAAAAGGTGTTCTATCTAGCGAGCATAGAAAAGTGGAACCAACAATTCTAGCTAGGCTATCAGTAAATTAGAACAAACCAGAGGACTTTCAGCTGCAAATGACCAATAGTTGTGTATTACTAGAGCACACACAACATATCCTGAGTGTGCTTGGAGCTCAAGTAGGCATACAAAGGCAACATGATTTTCCCAGTAAAAGGCCATAAAGAACCTGTTTTAAACCCACAGTTAAGTTTAGATGTAAAATAGTTTAACTTTGAGAAAACTATATCTACCTAGTCAACCAAATGCTATCATCGTCGTTGTTGAACCCTACTTACTACATGCGAGAGAAAATAAAATAGAGAAAGAAAGATGAACAATACTAGAGGTTGAAAATATAACATGCTATATTTGTGTGTGTCACTGTCCAATCTTCATTTGCTTCATCAGCTGAATAATGAATTTCACCAGTTTTAGTTCTCATGTTTTCCCTTTTCATTCTATGGTCTTAACTGCAGCATAGATTCTATGGAATCAAAGTTACAAAGATAATTTTACTTTCTTCCCTTTACCTCCCTCTTCCGTGGCAGGGGATGTTGTTTTCAGTTCTTTCTCCTTCACAGTGACAACCCTTGGGGAAAATCTGGCAAAATTTATTCTACTTCATTGTCTTTCAAACAAGGATAAAGATACAAACTTGCTACATCCAAACAAGGGCTCTTGCTTCCAAAATGAAATAGAACTTTTCCCTCTTTTAAAGGAAATTGCATTACCAGGCATCAGGAGACTACTATTAGCATTTAAATCAGGCTTAATGCAAGCCATTGGATCCAAACAAGAAGAAGTTGATAACGTCTGTGACATGAAATGTCAATTAAAACATGGAAAATTATAATTTCATTAACATTCGTATAAGCAGATTGTAATAATAATTACCCCAAATATTCGAAAAATAATTTATTAACAACTTCAAAATATAAAATGTTTAGACTTATAAATTACAGAACATAAAACCCTAGAAAAAGTGGCTGCCAAACTATCGTTATTCAGATTGAAATCTGACAAAAGACTGATGGACTAATTATGGAGGAACCCTGCCGTAGGGTTCTTGTCCTCTCTGCATCAAACGAAAGATTTAAAATTTCGTAAACTCTCTATGATGTTTAGTAGGATTCTACAACAGCTAGTCAGATCTGGGACTTTTTAAATATTTGTCGTAAATAAATAGAGAGTCTATTGGGACAATAAAACTGGATGAACTTTGGCAATGAATTTTAACAATGAAATTTTGTAATTTCACAATATTTGACATGTAAATGGATTGTTATGTTTTATTTTGATTAAAGTCAAATTACAATTTTAGACCCTGAACTTGTAAATTCAACACTTCATTGAAATAAAAATAAAAAACCTTGAAAACAGAAAATATAGCAAACTATTTAAAAGAAAAAACTATATGTATACCTCATGTTTTTTCAATTCTGCTTCAGCTTATGCTTTTTGATGGTTCTCCCACGCTGTAATTTTTGCTTCACTCTCTTTTGAATCCATAAAGAAGTTTTTTATAAGAAATTTCACCACACAGTCTACCCTGATTGTTGATTTTTGCAAATGATAATGTTAGAGCAGGCTATAAACAATATCAAATCATGGAAATGCATGACCAAGCACTTTGCACGTTCCACTTTTTCCTGTGCAGTAGCCCTTGCTTCAATGATATTCTTCCTCCATTCTCCACTCACAAAAGTACCTAAGGAAATTTGAGCTTCCTTCTTCCTCTACCACAAAAATCTTGTTGTTCAAGAAAGGTCATAGTGAACCCGTTTTAGACCCACAATTAAGTTTAGATGTAAGATAGTTTAACTTCCAGAAAACTATATTTACCTAGTCAACCAAATGCTATCATATCATCGTTGTTGTTGACCCCTAATTATTACATGTGAGATGAAAGAAAAAAGAGAAAGAAAGACGAACAATACTGATGTTGAAAATATAACATGCCATATTTGGGTGTGTCATTGTCCAATCATCTTTTGCTTCATCCGCTGAATAATGAATTTCACCAGTTTGATTTCAGATGTTTCCCTTTTTCTTCCTATCATGCCTTCTATTCTCTAAATTGCAGCATATTGTCTATGGAATCAAAGTTACGAAGATAATTTTACTTTCTTCCCTTTACTCCCTCCTACGTGGCAGGGTAGTTTGTTTTTAGTTCTTTCTCCTTCAGAACAAAAACACTTCGGGAAAATATGGAAACATTTATTCTACTGCACTGTATTTTAAACAAAGATAAATATTCAAACTGACTGCATCCATACAAGGTATCTTGCTTCCGAAATAAAATAGAACTCTGCCCACATTTAAAGGAAATTGCATTACCAGGCATCAGGATACTGCTAGTAGCATCCAGATCATGCTTAATGCAAGCTCTTGGATCCAAACAAGAAGCAGTTTACAATATCTGTGACATGATTCTAACCAGATTCTAATAATAACTACCCCAAACATTCGAACAATAATTTCCTAATAACTTTAAAATATAAAATGTATAAACTTATAAATTGCAGAACATTAAACCCTGGAAAAAGTGGCTCTCAAACTGTTGTTATTCAGATTGAAATCTGACAAAAATCTGATGGACTGATTATGGAGGAACCCTTCCATAGGGTTCTGGTCCTCTCTGCATCAACCGAAAATATTTTCTAAACTTTCTCTATGATGTTTAGCAGGATTCTATTATAGCTTGTTATATCTGTGACTTTTTAAATGTTCATTATAAATAAATCAAGCAGTATATTGGGACATCAAAACTCGATGAACTTTGGCATTGAATTTTAACATTGAAATTTTGTAATTTCACAATATTTGACATCGAAATGGATTGTTGTGTTTCATTTTCATTAAACTCAAATTACAATTTTTGTCCCTGAACTTGTAAATTCACCTCTTCATCAAAATTTTAAAAAAATCCCTAAAAACATAAAATATAACAAACTATTAAAAAAAAAACTATATGTATACCTCAATTTTTTTCAATTTTGCTTCATCTTTTACTTTTTGATGGTTCTCTTGAGTTGTAATTTTTGTTTCTTTCTTTTGAATCGGTAAAGAGGTTTTTGATAAGAAATTGCACCGCATAGTCTAGCCTGATTGTTGATTTTGCAAACGATAATGTTAGAGAAGGATATAAAGGATATCAAATAATGGAAATACCTGGCTAGGCAATTTGCATGCTCCACTTCTTCCCACGCAGTATCCCATGCTTTAACGATATTTTTCTTCCATTCTCCGCTCTCAAAGTACCTAAGGCACTTTGAACTTTATTCTTCCTCTTCCGTGTCCAATTCTGCAAGGAACAGTCCACATGTGCACAATGAGGAAGGGAAACTCACCCCTCTACAAAGGATTAGCCAGTGCAAAATGAGGAAGGGAAACTTTCCCTCTGTGAGGATTATAGTGATAAGCAATGCATAGTTCTATCTCTCTTTATATATATATATGGCATTGTATTTTGTTCAATTCAATGGCTATAGTGATCAACAATGCAGAGTTAGAAGTTAGCTATCTGAGTTTGATGATCTGGAACCATAAGGTTCCTTTATTTGGTTCCAATCTGAAAATTGTTTTCCAATCTATTTTGGACCCATTTGAGTTTAGACAGTGCACATTACCTTTTTTGTGCTTTACACCTTTCCTTTGAACTACATGAAAGTGAGGTAATCCCCCTCTCTGGGAGTTATAGGATCTCAATCAATCATATCTCCTATTGAGCGATCAACAATGGCATGCCTTTTTCTCCTACTAACAGATTTTCCACCATAGTTGGTAAGCGAGTCGAAGATGAAGACTTGTTCATAGTTAGATACACCTCCTAATATCATTCTGATTATGATTTTATTATGGATCATCTTATAATATTGTATTCTCTAAGCATGAATAGATATCGAGGAATTCATGCTTATTGAAACTTTGGTTTCTTAAAATGAGTCCTACAATAACTGATAGTTAAGGTATTTGGCTTCTATCATGTTTCGAAAAGTTGAGCTTATATGACATTTGTTGCAAATGGAACAGCTAGGGTCATTAGGGGAATTGAGGTCTAAAATGGGCCTCCTAAGAAGAATGTACAACCAAAATAAAATTTATAAGAGCCAATAGGATTCAAGATGATGAAGTCAACCATGGGGGATGATTCACCATTTTTTAAGTAAAAGGGTAAAAAGATTAAAAAATAATAAAATATTAAAAACTATTTTTTCAACTCTTATTTTCAACTTATCTCCCAAAGTTTTTACTCAAATTTTGAGCAAGAGTACTCGTTGGATGCAAAATTTAATTCTTCATCGAAGGAGTACCCATGTTGCATAGTTTCAATGGACCCTGCTATGTGAAAAATGAGAAATACATGAAAAAACGTGATTGCAATGACGTTTTTCATGTATTTCTCATTTTTCATGTAGAAGGGTCCATCGAAAGTATGTAACATGGGTACTCCTTGGATGAGGAATTAAATTTTGCATCCAACGAGTACTCCTGCTTGAAATTTGAGTAAAAAATTTGGGAGATAAATTGAAAATACAAGTTGAAAAAATAGTTTTTTCTTTTTTCCCTCTAAAATTTGATGATGTCATCAAATCTTATTTTATTATTTCCACTATTATTTTATAATTTCCTTAGGAGGCCATTTTAGACTCAAAATTCCCCTAAAGATTTGGCTTCTATCATGTTTTGAAAAGTTGAGCTTATATGACATTTGTTGCAAATGGAATGGATCTCCAAAATCAAGTGCCTTTTAGTAGTTTTAGTTTTACAATCAACTACAGAAATTTTTCATGCAATGAGTATTGTACTGCTCTATTCTGCATTATTATATACTAAGGAAACTATAAATATCAACTAAATTGTATGCAAATTCCATTCATGCACATGGATAGCACTAAAATATCACAATTGATGCATTTCATGTTGTTTCACAATTTTTAGTCTCCATTGTCTTTTTGGTTAATTTGTATATGCACAACAAGAAAAACTTTCTTTTAGCACCATAAGTTAGCACCACTTATGTTATGTGGTGCTAATGTGGTGTAAATGTTTATGTATCATAGTAAAATAAAGTATATCACCATATTCGATGGACAAGTTAGCACCATTCTTACTATATGGTGTTAAATTGGAGTAAACTTTTATTGATCTTGTTGGAAGTGGAGTATATCACCATATATTTAAAGAAGTGGTATATGCTATATTGGCAAGTTCTATAAAGTAAGGTAGCTAACTTTGTCATTTTCCATGTTGACATGTACAAGTGGATTTACTTATATGAATTGCCACCATAAACATAAAAAATTTACAAATATTTATTTTATGAATATATAAATTAGACCTAAACTCACAAATATTTATTTTATAACATTTATTTTTTTATTTGTTGGTCATGTTTACATGTAAAACTAAAATTCATTTATTTAAGTTTGCACCATAAATACAATAACTTCAAAGTAATTGTTTTCTAGCTCGATTAGATGTGACACATACATTTATGATGATGAATGGTTTAGGTGTTACGAAACACGTTCATGTTGCATTAAAATTGAAATTTCCCTAATTAAAGAAATTGAAAACATGTGCATGATTTTAAGAAATATAAAACACACTCGCAATTTGTGGAACAAGAAATATACCCCCCTCTACCACTAAGTCCTCATAATCAAATGACCCTTGGGTCACCTTCCCCCAATCCCCTCCACTTTTAGATTCCTCTATCATGAAACTAGTTTCCTCATGAAATGGGGCACATAATTTTCGAGCTTTGATACCATGCTATTACATTTATTTGTCTCCTTGTTGTCTTGTGCCTAGGTTGGAAGAGCCATACAAATTTTCTCAAGCGCCACTGATATATCTTCCATCTTCATACACCACATCATCGTCCTTCCATATTACCAAGTTGTCATTCTACACTTTCGTGATCCTTCAGTTAGCCATCATTCCTTCCTTCACCGAAATGTATTATGTGCTAGTGCATTCCCCAACCACCATAGCACTACAATGGTAGTCTGATATCTTAGAATTCAATGACCATGGCCTTGATAGAACCATAATGCCTCTCTACAATACCAATTTTATCGTCAATTTTTATTCCTTTATTAGCCAAAAAATTTAGCCTATAGTGTGAAATCATGACTCGAACACTAGTACCTTAACCTATTGGTTTCCATTGTCAACAATTCTCATCGAGCCTCCTAGCAGTTGGGGGGAAGAGATTCCTTAATTACCCTCCCTAGTCGGCCCTTTCCAATAATTGTTGGCTTATTAAATCAACCATATCCTTTCCGTCCATATGAATCTTATTGGGCTGACATCACCTTAATGTCATTCCCATCAAGATCGTCCGTTGGTTTCTATGGTTGGCTTGGAAAACACCCACGAGAACAAATTCATCTAGGGGGATATGACTATATTCACTTCCACATGATTGAATTTTTTAATTGTATGACATCGTGTTGATGTCACTAGCTATTGACTCGTTTAATTGACCTTTCCTCCTTTTTGATGTCACCATCTCATCAGGTCCAACTATTGGCACTTGTAGATGAAGGGAGGCAAAAGATTCCTCGAAGGGAAGTTTTTATGGAACTTCTTTGATGCCTTTCTCTACTTTAACCCCCTAACAAAAAGAAATTTACAAGAATACATTGGGTCTAAATCAAGGACTCCTAACACTTAAATGCATTTTTTACTCCTTTGGCAAACTCCCTTTCCACATGGTCACCATATTCTTTTCCATATGGCACTACTATGTCATTGCATCACCCCTATTTTGATTCCATGTGTTTCTTTCTACTTCTTCCATGAATCCTCTACTAACATCATCAATGAATGTCATCCTTCCCATCAATATGGTATCATGCTTATCCATGACCATTTCTCATTGGTGTTTTCCATAAGCTAGGGGTAATGATTCTCCTAATGGACTACTCAATGGATAAACTCTAAACTTCAAAATCTTGACTAAAACCATTTTTCATTCATCTTTGGGTTCAAAACCCAAATGTTTTCACACTTCATTGATTTATTTCCCATGTTTTCAATGCAACTCATATGCCACACAACTACCACCTACTCCACCATGTTGCGCTCCATGTCACATCCTAGTACTAACACTAGGGCCACATATAAACCATATATCACTACCATGCATCTCCATTCTTTGAAATTACTCAATGCGTTATCTCTAAAAAGAACCAATCCCATCAAGTAAGCTCACTCAAATAAAAAATGTACCAAATACCAGTTATCACCCAAATATCACATTGGAGGAAATCTAAGATAATACTTACAATTTCTCCACATCCTTAAGAATATTATCCTTAAAGAAGGGTCAATTGACCCTTCCACATGATCCACCTCATTGATCACAGTATTATGGGGGAAAGGTTGGTTGATCCTTCCTCTACATGAATCATGACAAAAGTTCCATATTTGAGGAAGGGTCGGTTGACCATTCCTATTCATTTGAATCATTGAGAGTACTATCCTAGAGGATGCATTACACTATTTTTTATGTAATCCATCTCCACAACAATACTATGTTGGAGAAAGGTTTGGGAGACCCTTCCTTGACATAGATCATCACATAAAGACCATTTTGGAGGAGGGATAAACTAACCCTTAAACCTTTTCTATCTCCTTGAGAATGGTATCTTGGAAGATGGGTTGGTACAGTCTTCCATGTTATCCACCACATTGATCGTACTATCTTAGGTGAAGGGTCAGTTGACCCTTCATTTACATCAATCATGAGTAAAATCAAATATCTGAGCAATGGTTGGATAACCATTCCTCTTCACCTATGTCCTTGAGATTACTATCCTATATGAGTGGAGGACCAATGCTAACCTAGAATATTTCTCTAATATTATAATATTTGAGGTCATTAATACGGAGGAAGTGTATATACCAACACCTATAAGTCAACGTCATTAGTTTTCCCTTCCAGTTGCTTGTCCTCCTTGAGAGTATTGTCATAGAGGAAGGGTCAACCAACCCTCCCTTGGAATATTTTTTAAAGATTATAATATTTTATGTCATTATCAAGGTGGAGGGGTTGGTTGACCCTTATAAGTGATCCTTATCCTTATTCATACTATGAATACCCTCATCAAGAGTTTTTGGCAAAAACATTCTTCAATCATTATTAGATTTAAAATTTTTATGTAATTCAAAACTATAATTTCAAGGATGGGATGCCATGGGAAAATTTATATAGGCAAACTACTCATAAATCTTGGGGAATCTCTTGATAGAATGAAACTCCCCTAATGTCTTGATTCCACTAAAAAAAATTCTTACAACATAAAATATTGTGAATTTTGTTGGAATCACGATTGTCGTTAGACCAAAACCCGCAGGCTTTAGTCTCTGCTACAATCGCCAAAGTTAGGATCCACGAGAGGCGGTTAGTCCATGTTGCGGAACACACGGGGAATGTTGAACCCAATGTCCAACAATCCCCCCCCCAACGCGAGCTGGGTGAGTTTTGAACTCGAGACTTGTCGCTCTGATACCACTTGTTGGAATCACGATTGCCATTAGACCAAAACTCGCAGGCTTTAGTCTCCACTAAAATTGGCAGAGTTAGGATCCATGAGAGGAAAATCTCCAACAAATTTACACTACTCTAATTATCATACAAGACTATTAGGGCATGAAAGCAATCCTTCTTGCATCTTAAAATATAGGAAATATAGAGTTTTATAGTGGCCATGATAATTTTTTAAAGAATTCCATATCTCAAGATATCTTTCTTGGAGTTTGCATCCTTTTACTTCATCCAATTCTACACACCATACAAAAATTGTAGTTTCAAAATAATTTTTATAGAGGATTTCTACAATCCTTTGAAAGAGTATTTTTTTTCAAAGGAGTTCATCTTTTCAACCACTAGTTTTATTGAAACCTTTCCCTTTATAGTTCAAATATGTTAACAAGGATTATTAAATCCTATTTTAGTTAGTGATGAAAATGATATAAATCTAATCTAAATTATTAAAGATTATGGGTTATTAAAGATTATGAGTTATGCTACGGCAATCTCTTAGATAGTGGAAGTATAAGTGAAATACAAATCTCCTAAAGTCCCATACATGTAGATCTTGAGTTTAGAGGAAATTAGAATCTATTTTGCAGTTCTAATAAGTCTTGTGTGGATTAAAATATGTCCCTTTGATAAGAATAGGAATATTGAAATTCATCTCATCCATAATTTATTAAAATGAAGAATATTATAATAAGTCTTGTGTGGATTAAAATATGTCCCTTTGAATAAGAATAAGAATATTGAAATTCATATCATCCATAATGTATTAACATGAAGAATATTATACTAATTTCTATATGTCAATGTCAAAAACAAAGAAAATGACATTAAAAAAGTGGATTAAAAATTTTGGCGGCCACATAAAGCAAAAGGAAATGGCACTTCCACTCTGTGATTTTGTAAATAGATAATTTCATAAATGAAAATTCCTAATTTTTTTTGGTAGGAATCCTAGATCTTGTAATACTAACAAGAGGGCCTTATTAGGATAAGATATAAAATAATTTATAACTAAAGCATACTATGAAATAAACATTGTTCACAAAAAACATGTGATTTGATTTTTACCTTTTGGTATTATTTGAAACAAATATTTATCCCATATAAATTTCAAAATTAGTAAATTAATAAATACATATAAAAATTAAGGTTTTTACATTTTGGTATTGTTTGATGCACATAATTATCTCATATTTTTTTCAAAATTAATAAATTAATAAATGAATATAAAAATTAACAATTAGTAATTAAAGATAAAATTAGTAATGAAGGTAAAAATTAACGATTGAATGTATATCAAGCAAAAAAAACAAAATTTAAGACAAACTTAACAATTGATGTTGAAGTCCCACTAATTCTCTCCGTATGTAAAAATTCCAAACGTTTCTCTCCATTATTTTTGGAAACATATATTCACACTCTTCTACCTAATCTTCATCACCATTGTTAATTTGGATCTACGCTATAATATCCATTGTTAATTTGCATCTATGCTTTTGTGCTTGGTGACAGGTATCTCCATTGTTAATTTGGATCTATGCTTTTGTGTTTAGTGACATGTATCGGCTCCTGGTTTGGTCTTCTAGTTTGGTGACAGATATAGACTCCTGGTCTGGTCTTCCAAGCTTGATGATGGGTATCAAATCCTATTCTGGTCTTCCACGCTTGGCGACAGGTATATTCTTGATGAAAATCATTTTTTGTGGGTATTTGTATCACAATTTTGTATTTTTAAAGTAACATAATCACGTAAAATGCTTACTTGATGATAAAAAATTTACTGCGTTATCATTTAAAAAATGGATAAATCTATATATTTTAAAAAAAGTATAGATATAATTTTAGTATTCATTATCATTTTTTGAAAAAGAAATAGATAAATTTTAATATTAAACTAGATAGATTTTTAATATTCAATTATTTGTTTTATTTCTTTGAGCTCAAACCATTTTTGTTTTTTTATTTCAGTTTCTAAAACTCAATTATAAATCCTATCTTTATTTTTTTTCTTTACTGCATTATCATTTTAAAAATGGATAAATCATTATTTTTTTTGAAAAATATAGATAGTTTTTAAATAGTCATTATCATTTTTTGAAAAAGAGTAGATAAATTTTTAATATTCAACTAGATAAGCTTTTAATATTCAATAATTTGTTTTGTTTTTTGGAGCTCAACCCAATTCTCTTATTTAGTTCAACCTCTAAAACTCAACTATAAATCCTATCAGGCTTTTAATATTCAATAATTTGTTTTATTTTTTTGAGCTCAACCCAATTCTCTTATTTAGTTCAACTTCTAACACTCAACTATAAATCCCACCTTTATTTCCTTTGTAAAATTATATCAAAAAGGTTTTGTGTTGCCTTTATTTTCTTTTGTAAAATTATATCAAAAAGGTTTTGTGTTGATTTTTGTGATGTATTGTTTATTGCAAGTGAATATTTCACACGGTAATATAGAAATTAGATTTAAATTAAACACTAGATAATGCACACTTCATATGGACATGTTCTGTTGGAGTAAATGGTTAATTTCTCCCACGACTATTTTATGTAAAACCATTTATTAGAGTTAGTCTCTGGTGTAGATATAGTTATGATATTAGATAGATTTACCTAAACAATTGTGGTGGTAGATATATTTACACGTGAATTTATATATGGTTGGAATAAATGGAAATTTCATTCACTATAGATTTTAGTTGATGTATTAGGTGTAAAATTAAATTCCATAGATATTTAAATGTCAACTATAGAATTTAATGAGAGAGATGGAAAATGGAGAATTTTCTATATGTTTTGAGAGAAGGCCAATTATTTTATAGGAGAGAACTCTTAAATGTATCTTAGGAGAGATGAAATAGTTCAAGATTGTATGCAATCTAATTTTGTATAAGAAATTGTAGTAATTTTAGTTATTTATTACACTATTTTATTTAATTGAAAACCATTGAGACCACATTTTTATATATTTCATTATGAGACCATTATGATTAAGCTTATTTGTTGAATTTTTTTTAGGTTTCAATGTCAAACATGAACAATCCTGAATATGACACATATGAAAGGTGGAAAATGAATGTCTGCTGCTCATGCAATTGTTGCTATGGTAGAAGATGCCAAAAATGACATGTTGAGAGTAACCTAAAGATAAATGGTCCCATGCAAGGATTTTTGGAGAGTGACGAAGAAATGAATATGGAAATGTCTGCAAGAATTAAAAATAATGATTTAACAATTGGAAGTGGTAATGGTTTACCCAACATCATTTGTGAAGATAGTGTTAATCATAGCCCCAATAATGACAGTATACATAACGCTTACATGGATGGGGTAACGATGACCATGCACATGTACAAGAACAAATAGCTATTGAATCCAATGCAAGAGAGATTCTAGATTCAATTAATATATGCACTGATGGACAACCTCATGGTAATGATATTATATATATGGCAAGGACGACACTATACCCTGGTACACGATGCTCCATATTACAAGTTGTGTTAACCCTTCCTAACTTAAAATTTTTCCATGGATGAGCAAACAATAGTTTCATTGATCTTCTACAATAAGTGTTTTTATACAAAATGGAAATTTCAAGTTTTTTTTAATAAATGTTTTCAAAAATATAATTCCACTGTAAACTATATCTTATCATTATTGATGGTATTTTCAGATGCTATCAGGTCTACTCCTTTCAATTGATAACAAATTGTCTAAATAAAAAAAAAATGAGATCATTTCATTGACAAAAATATTTAGGTATGAATGCTTCCAAGACATATGATGCATGTCCCAATGATTGCATCCTATATTATAGACATGGTAAGGAATCCTTAGACGAGTGTCCAAAATTTTGTGAGAAATGGTACCATATAAGTCCATCATAAAAAAATGTAGGAAGAAAGGTACTACATCATATACCTTTAGCCCCACAATTTGAGAGGTTATTTGGATGTAAGGAAATGTCACAACTCATGGATTATCATGTGAGGGGAAGAAACATAAATGGTGTTATGAGGATGTCATCCGATGGAGTGACGTGGCGTAAGATCGAGAAGAAGTGACCAATTTTCAAAGATGAGCCATAAAATTGAAGAATATCATTAGCATTAGATGGTGTGAATCTTTATGGAAATCAAACAACACAACAATCTACATGTCCAGCAATTTCTATCAACAACATCATTCCCCCATGGTTATCAACCAGAAATAGACATGCCATGTTGACACTTATCATACCAGGTTATACTTTATGGAGATTCCTAATATTGAGCCCACATACCACATGGTAATAGTAACAAATTTCATGGTGCAAATGACAAATTGAAGTCGATGTCTTTACATGTCCAAATCAACCGAAACGTATGAAAACATACTTAGAGCCTTTAATAAATAAGTTATTAATTCTTTGGCAAGGAATGAATAATGTATCTCATCTTATATTTTCAAGGATCTTTCAATTTCATGCAATGCTTCTTTTCACAGTTCATGATGCTCCATGGCTATCAATGTGTTGTAGTGAGTTATAGTTGGTGTTAATAACCTCATATTCTATTTATTGATTTCATTTATTTCATAATAAAATCCTAAATTATTACTTGATCTTTCATATAAAAATGAAATGCCTTCAAACTAAGGGATCTTATTGATGCTCAACATGTGGACTTTGCACCTTATCCAAAAGATCAAGTCATTTGGAAAAGACTGTATATGATGAGTATATATTTTTTATAAATCATGATAATCCATATCATGTACAAGATGAGGATGATTTTGGTGGAAATGAGTGCCTTATTAGAGAAATTTCAAGATGAATCCGAAGAGATGGATGCATGCATATAGAAGAACACATGGTAATTTTCATTCTCACCTTTTAAATGATATACAATTACATTCTTAAAACATTGATTTGGTAAATTTATTATGATTTCTCTTTTTGGTAGGATCCCTTCCTCGAGGAATGACTCGAAAGACAATATTTTCAGAGTTTCCATAATATGAATACTTACCTATAGTTCACATGTTCGACACAATGGACATAAGGAAGAATGTATCTGTTTGTTTATATAATATGCTATTTGAGAAGACTTCCATACATGGGAGGAAACTAAATAAGCTACAAGTAGGAGGAAGAATTCATCATCTTTGGCCAAATGATGATGGTAACTTTGTAGTTGATCCATGGTCTCTTACTAAGGAGGGGAAATAGCAGATTATTAAATCGATAAAATCAGTAAGATTCTAAACAGGTTTTGGAGTAAATTTTAATAATGCATTCTCAAAAGGAAACGAACTTGTTGGAATGAAAACCCATAATTGACATAATTTTCTTAGGGTGAGTGCTCACATTGATCTACATTATTTTTATTATTTATTATTTGATTTTAAAATTATTTGATTTAAAAAATAATTATATATCATGAGTAATTGATTAATTTTAACATTCTAATTGCAGTATCTATTACCTGCCAACTTTCCAAATAATTTCGATGACAACACTAGGATGGAAATATATAAGCTAAGTATATTTTTTAGGTATGATGCATGTACTATATAAGGAAAAAGGTCTCTTCAAGCACAATGTGATATATTAGAAAATTTTTCATCTAAAATACTTTTTTTCTTTACACAAATCGTAGGCTTAAATTAATTAATTCTATTCTAGGTGGGTCAAAGATACACTACAAAAACTTAAAGATGTGGAAGAAATAACTCCCCATTTTGATGTGTGATATGAAAAAATACTTCTCAAGAAGTTTATTCAATGCACAAGAACACTAAATTTTGCACCTCTTACATGAAATAGAGTTGTGTGGACTAGTTCAAACAAGAACAATGTTTCATATTGAACGGTATTTAAAGATTTTGAAAAATTTCACAAAGCAAAATGCTCGTCTTGAAGGTTCCATGATTTAAGGGTACATGTTTTTCCAATCCATAGTTTATCTCCTTGAATTGTGAACAGAATTAAATATTGAATGGTCGCGACTATGAGACTCAAGGGAAAGTGAAAAAGTTGAAGGACATGTATTTACAAGATGAGCGACAACTAGGGAAATTAAAGGTGGTTAAAGTTATATGTACATATGGTTTAAGATTTTGATTTGTGACTATGGTGGTATAATGTGTTTTATGTTTATGATTGTAGATGCTATTCAAATGGAGGCTTGATTATTATATGTTGCAAGAAACAATGAGCACACAGAAGTATGGAGGGAGGAAAATCAAAGGCATCATGATGCCCAAAAAAGGCATTGTTTGTTATATGTATCTCGACGTTGCAATAATTCTTTTTCACATTAAACAATAATGAGAAAATTAAAAAGAATTGGTCTTCAACTATGAGTTTAAAATATTTGACGGATATAGTAGCAAGGGCATGTAGAAATAATGATGAAAGAGTTACAACATATGTATTGGACATTATAAAAGGACTAGAAGAGAATAAGGCTACTCATTATACGAGGTTGTGGTGTAAGGGTCGTCATTACCGTGTTCGGAAGCTAGATGAAAATTGACAAACATTTGACTGTGGAATTGCGGCATATTTCACAGTATATTTTCAGTAACATGTTCGTGATTGAAACATAAAAATGGACACTTTGAGATACTATGGATTAGTCGAAGATATCTTAGAGATTAACTTGAGATTTTTCAAGGTGGTATTATTTGAAGCTAAGTGGTTTAGAAATAATGTAATTTGAAATCATCCAACAACATATGCATGAGAATGGTTTTTGCATCATCAATCATACCAGGTTTAAGCAAATAGATGAACCATATGTTTTTCTTGACCAATGTGAGGAATTTTTTTATGTTGCCATCCTATAGAACGATCAAAGTCATTTGTTATTGAGTATAATCCTTAATCAATAAGTCTCTTCCAACATTCACATGAAGATCAACCTATCTCAACAGAAATGTCATCTAATGGTAGTTCAGATCATGAAGTTAATGGGTAAGAAAACATGATTGAAATGTACAATGTCTATTCAAATTATTTTGATGATTAATGACAAATTATATGAATAATTTTACACAAGAAAATGTAAATGTATAGTAGTTCTATATTAGAGTTGTATTTTCATTTAAATCTATTACATGGATTTGTTTAGAAGAATCAAACCTATCATAATAAAAAAATAACAAGATTTCATTGTTAGACATATTAGGGAACTATAACATGATAATAATGTTATATATCTTATCATTATGTACATTGAGAAGAATTATTTTCTCATTATTTTCTTAAAAAAATTAATAATTAATTAATTTCTATCTTCTAGAATTGAAATGTTTACTGTAAACTCATTTTTTACAAGGGATCTTATAGAATTGAAATGTTTATTGTAATCTTATTTTTTACAAGGGAAAGTTAGATATTAGAGGATTTGTTAAGAATTTTATCAAAATATTTTAACCATAAAATATCATTTTGGAGGATAAATATTTCTTATGATTATATATTTTGGAGAATTTTTTATCCTCCAAAATGATATTTTATGATTAAAATATTTTGATAAAATTCTTAACAAATCCTCTAATATCTAACTTTCTCTTGTAAAAAATAAGTTTACAATAAAAATTTCAATTCTATAAGATAGAAATTCATTAATTATTAAGTTTTCTAAGAAAATAATGAGAAAAATAACTTTTAAATGTACATAATGATAATATATATAACATTATTATAATTTTATTGTTCCCTAATATGTTTAAAATTGAAATACTATTAATTTTTTATCTTGATAGGTTTGATTCTTCTAAACAATTCCATGTAATAGATTTAAATGAAAATACAACTCTAATATATAACTACTAGACATTTACATTTTTTTGTGTAGAATTATTCATAGAATTTGTCATTAATAATCAAAATAATTTGAATAGACATTGTACATTTCAATCATGTCTTCTTTCTCATTAAATTCATCATCTGAGCTACCCTTAGATGGAATTTCTACTGAGATAGGTTTCTCTTCATGTGATGGTATTGATCTAAGATTATACTCAATAGCAAATGACTTTGATCGTTTTGTATGATTGCAACATAAAAATATTTGCTCACATTGGTTAGAAAAAACATATGGTTCCTCTGTTTGCTCAAACCTGATATTATTGATGATTCAAAAACCATTCTCATGCATATATGTTGTTGAATGATTTCCAACTACAATATTTCTAAACCAATTAGCTTCAAGTAATACCACCTTGAAAGATATGAAGTTAAGATCTAATATATATTCGACTAATACATAGTATCTCAAGGTGTCAATTTTTAGGTTTCCATCACGAACATGTGACTGAAAATCTATTGTAAAATATGTAGCAATTCCACAGTCAAATGTTTGTCGATTTTCATCTAGCTTCTGAACACAGTAATGGCAACCCTTGCACCACAACTCCTTACATTGAGTCACCTTATTCTCTTCTATTACTTAGTATAATGTCCAATGTATGTGTTGTAACTATTTAATCATTACTTATACATGCCCTTGCTACTCTCTCTCTCAAATATTTCAAACTCATAGATGGAGCTCAATCATTTTCAATTTTTCTCATTATTTTTGAATTTGAAGATGAATTATGACCACCTCGAGATACATATGAAAAACAACAATTTTTTTGGGCGTCATGATGCCTTTGATATTGCTCCCTCCATACTTTTGTGTGCTCATTGTTTCTTGCAACATATAATAATAATAAAGCCTCCATTTCAATATCATCTAGAACCATAAACATAAAACACATTATACCATCATAGTCATAAATCAAAATATTAAACTATTTGTAGATATAAGTTTAATCACTTTTAATTTCCCTAGTTTTTTCTCGTCTTGTGAATACATGTCCTTCAACTTTTTCACTTTCTTTTGAGTCCTATAGTCGCAACCCTTCAATATTTATTTCTTTGCACAATTCAGTGAGATAAACTATGAATTCGAACAACATGTACCCTTGAAGCATACAAACTTCAGGACGAGCCGTTTGGTTTACAAAATTTTTAAAAACCTTGAAATAACGCTCAATAGGAAACATTGTCCTTGTTTGAACTAGTCGACATAACTCTATTTCATGTAAGAGGTGCACAATGTAGTGTTCTTGTGCATTGAAGAAACTTGTTGGGAAGTATTTTTGCACGTCACACATCAAAATGTGGAGTTATTTATTCCACATCTTAAATTATTTTTTGCGTATCTTTGTTGAAGTGACCCACGTAGAATAGAATATCTAATTTAATCCCACGATTTGTGTAAAGAAAAAAAATATTTTAGATGAACAATTTTTTAGTATATCACATTGTACTTGAAGAGACCTTTTTGCTTATATAGTCCATGCATCATACCTAAAAAATCTACTTATCTTGTAGATTTTCCACCCAATGTTGTCATCGAGATTATTTGGAAGGCTAGTAGGTAATAGACATTGCAATTAGAATGTTAAAATTAATCAATTACTCATGATATATTTTAAAATTGTATAATATATAATATACATAATTTCGATCAATGTGCACATACTCACCCTAAGGAAATTATGTCAATAATGGGTCTTCATTCCAACAAGTTCATTTCCTTTTGAAAATGCATTCTTAAAATTTACTCCAAAACGTGTTGGGAATCTTACTAATTTTGTGGATTTAATCATCTGCTCTTTCCCATCCTTTGTGACAGACCATGGACCAGCTACAAAATTATCATAATCATTTAGCCAAAGATTATGTGTTCTTCCTAATTCTTTGAGGGCCATCCTCACTTGTAGCTAATTTAGTTTCCTCCCATGTATTGAACTCTTCTCAAATAGCATATTATATAAATAAATAGATACATTCTTTCTTATGTGCATCGTGTAAAATTGTGAGCAATATGTAGTTCTTCATAATATCTTAACTCTGAAAATATTATCTTTCTATTTAATCTTGGAGGAAGGGATTCTACCAAAAATAAAAATCATAATAAATTTAACAAATCAATGTTTTAGGAATGTAATTGTATATCATTTAAAATGTGAGAATGAAAATTACCATGCATGCTTATATATGCATGCATCCATCTTCTGAGATTCATCTTTGAAGAATCTCTAAGAAGGCACTCCTTTCAACCAAAATTGTCCTTATCTTGTACATGATATGGATGATCAGGATTTATAAACATTCTATACTCATCATATACAGTCTTTCCCAAATGACTTCATATTCTAGATGAGGTGCAAGGTCCACATGTTGGGCATCCATAAAATCCTGTAGTCTGAAGGCCTTTCATTTTTATATGCAAGATCAAGTAATAATTTAGGATTTTATTATGGAATAAATGAAAGCAATAAATACAATATAAGGTTATTAACACCAACTATAACTCACCACAACACATTGATAGCCCTGGTCATCATGAATTGTGAAAAGAATCATTGCATGAAATTGAAGGATCCTTGAAGAAATAGGATGATATACATCCTTCATATTCATTCCTTTCCAAAGAATTAATAACTCGTTTATTAAAGTCTCTAAGTATGTTTCCATACCTTTCGGTTGATCTGGACCTGTAAAGACATTGGCTTCAATTTGTCATTTTCACCATGAAATTTGTTACTATTACCATGTGGGCTCAATATTAGGCATCTCCATAAAGTATAACCTGGTATGATAAGTGTCAACATGACATGTACCTTTTTGGTTGATAGCCATGGAGGTATTTTGTTGTTGATGGCAATTACTCGACATGTAGACCATTGTGTTGATTGATTTCCATAAAGATTCACGCCATCTAATGCTAATGTTATTCTTGCATTTCGTGGCTCATCTTTGAAAATTGACCACTTTTCCTCGATCTTACACCACGCCACTCCATCAACTGGCATCCTAATAACACCATCTGTGCTCCTTCCCCTCACATGATAATCCATGAGCTGTGACATTTCCTTACATCCAAATAACTTCTCAAATTGTAGGGCTAAAGGTATGTGACGTATTACCTTTCTTCCTACATTTTTTCATGATGGACTGATATGGTACATTTTCTCACCACATTCTGGACACTCATCTGAGGATTACTTACCATCTCCATAATATAGGGTGCAATCATTGGGATGTGAATCATACGTCATGGAAGCATCCATACCTAAATCGTTTTTCAATGACATGATCTCATTTTTTTATTTAAACAATTTGTTATTAATTGGAAGGAGTATAATTGTAACAACCTCTGACAGTACCATCAATAATGACAAGATATAGTTTAGAGTGGAATTATATTTTTGGAAACATATATTAAAAAAAACTTGAAATTTCCATTTTGCATAAAAAAATCTTACAATAGAAGATCAGTGAAACTATTTTTTGTCCATCCATGGACAGATTTTAAGTTAAGAAGGGGTAACATAGCTTGCAATATGGATCATCATGCACCAGGGTATAGTGGTGTCCTTTCCATATGTATAATATCATTATCATGAGGTTGTCCATCAGTGCATATATTAATTGAATCTAGAATCTCTCTTGCATTGGATTCAATAGTTATTTGTTCTTTTACATGTGCATGGTCATTGCTACAACCATCCATGTAATGGTTATGTATACTGTCATTATTGGGGCTATGTTTAACACTACATTCACCAATGATGTTGGTTAAACCATAACCACTTCCAATTGTTAAATCGTTATTTTGAATTCTCGCGAACATTTCCATATTCATTTCTTCATAATTCTCCAAAAATCCTTGTATGGGACCATTTATCTTTAAATGGTTACTCTCAACATGTCGTTTTTGGCATCTTCTACCATAACAACAATTCCATGAGTAATAGACATCCATTTTCCACCATTGATATGTGTCATATTAAGGATTGTTCATGTTTGACATTGAAACCTAAAAAAATTTCAACAAAAAAGCTTACTCATATTGGTCTCATAATGAAATATATAAATATGTGGTCTCAAATGTTTTCAATTAAATAAAATAGTTTAATAAATGGCTAAAAGTACATTTTCTTAGAAAAATTAGACTGCATAGAATCTCAAACTATTTTCTCTCTCCTAAGGTACATTTAAGAGTTCTCTACCATAAAATAATTGGCTTTCTCTCAAAGCATATAAAAAATTCTCCATATTCCATCAATGTCATTAAATTCTATAGTTGACATTTAAATATCTATGGAATTTAATTTCACACCTAATACATTAACTAAAATCTATAGTGAATGATACCATAATACCATAACGATTTCAGCACTAGATACTAACTCTAACAAATGATTGTACATAAAATGCTCGTGGGTGAAATTAACCATTTACTTCAATAGAACATGTCCATACGAAGTGCGCATTATTTAGTGTATAATTTAAATCTAATTTCTATATATCCTATGGAAATATTCACTTGCAATAACAATACATCACAACAATAAACACAAAACCTTTTTGATATAATTTTACAAAAGAAAATAAAAGTAGGATTTATAGTTGAGTTTTAGAGGCTGAACTAAAAATAAGATTTGGGTTGAGCTAAAAAAAACTAAAACAAATGATTGAATATTAAAAATCTATCTAGTTGAATATTAAAAATTTATCTATTCATTTTCAAAAAATGATAATGAATATTAAAAATCTGTCTATATTAAAAAAAAAAATGATTTATCCATTTTTAAAATGATAACGCAGTAAAGAAAACAATAAAAGCGGGATTTATAGTTGAGTTTTAGAAACTAAAATAAAAACACAGAATTGGGTTGAGCTCAAATAAATCAAACCAATGATTGAATATTAAAAATCTATCTAGTTTAATATTAAAAATTTATCTGTTTTTTTTTCAAAAAACGATAATGAATATTAAAAATCTATCTATATTTTTCAAAATATATAATGATTTTTCCATTTTTTAAATGATAATGCAGTAAATATTTTATAATCAAGTAAGCATTTTATATGATTACTTTATTTTAAAGATATAAAATTGTGATACAAAAATTCACAAAGAAACATTTTCATCAATAAAATACATGTCACCAAGCATGGAATAATAGACTAGGAGTCGATACCCGTAACCAAGCTTGGAAGATCGGATCAGTAGTCGATACTCGTCACCAAACTGGAAGACCAAACTAGGAGTCGATATCCATCACCAAGCACAAAAGCACAGATCCAAATTAACAATGGAGAAATTCGTCACTAACCAGAAAAGCACATCCAAATTAACAATAGATATTATAGATTAGATCGAAATTAACAATGGAGATGAAGATTATGTACAAGACTGTGAATATATGTTTCCAAAAAATAATGGAGGGAAACATTTGGAATTTTTGCATATGGAGGGAAGTACTGGGACTTCATCTTCAGTAGTTAAGTTTGTCTTAAATTCCCAATTTTTTCTTGATTTTACATTAAATTGCTAATTTTTACTTCCATTACTAATTTTATCTCCAATTACTAATCGATAATTTTTATATTCATTTCTTAATTTATTAGTTTTGAAAATTATATGGGATAACTATGTGTATCAAACAATACCAAAAGGTAAAAAAAATTTACTAATTGTTAATTTTTATATTTATTTACTAATTTACTAATTTTGACAATTATATGGGATAATTATTTGTATCAAACAATACCAAAAGGTAAAAATTAAATTACATGTTTTTTGTGAACAATGTTTATTTCATCGTATGCTCGAGTTATAAATTATTTTATATCTTATCATAATAAGGCTCACTTGTTAGTATTACACAATGTGGGATTTCTACAAAAAAATAGGAATTTTCAATTATGAAATTATCTATATACAAAATCATAATGGAAGTGCCATTTCCTTTTGTATTATGTGGCCACCATAATTTTTAATCCATTTTTTTATGTCATTTTCCTTGTTTTTGACATTGACATATAGAAATGGGTATAATGTTCTTCATTTTAATACATTATGGATGAGATGAATTTCAATATTCTTATGCTTATTCAAAGGGGTATACTTTAATCCACGCAAGACTTACTGGAATTGAAAAATAGATGCTCTTTTCCTCTAAACTCAAAACCTACATGTATGAGACTTTAAGAGATGTGTAATTCAGTTATACTTCCACCATATAAGGAATTGACTTAGCATAACCCACAATCTTTAGGAATTTGGATTGGATTTAAATAATTTTCCTCACTAACTAAAACATTAACAATCCTTGTTTATATATTTGAACTATAAAGGAAAATGTTTCTGTAGACTAGTGGTGGAAAATATGGATTCATTTGAAAAAAATTATTCTTTCAAAGGACTATATAAATCATCTTTTTTTTTTTTAAACTACAATATTTGCATGGTGTGTGGAATTGGACGAAGTAAAAGGATGCAAACAAAAGAATGATATCTTGAGATATGGAATACTTTAAAAAATTATCATGACCACTATTAAACTCTACATTTCCTAGTTTGAAAGATGAAAGAAGGATTGATTTCATGCCCTAATAGTCTTGAATGATAATTAGAGTAGTGTAAATTGCTAATATTTTATGTTGTAAGACTTATTTTTAGTGGAATCAAGGCATTAGGGGCACCACATTGTATCAGCATCAAGAGAGTCCCCAATATTTATGAGTAGTTTGTTTATAGAAATTTTCCCTTGGCATCCCATCCTTGAAATTATAGTTGTGAATTACATAAAAAGTTTAAGCCTAATGATTATTAAAGAACGATTTTGCCAAAATATCTTGATGAGGGTATTCATAGTATGACTAAGGATATGGATCACATATAAGGGTCAACCAACCCTTCCACCGTGATAATCACATAAAATATTACAATCATTCAAAAATATTCCAAGGGAGGGTGGGTCGACCCTTCCTCTAAGACAATACTCTAAAGGAGGAAAAGAAAGTGGAAGGGAAAAATAATGACCTTGCCTTATAAGGGTTGGTATATACACTTCCTCCATGTTAATGGCCTCAAATATTATAATATTAGAGAAATATTCTAGGTTAGCATTGGTCCTCCTCTCATATATGATAATAATCTCAAGGACGTAGGTGAAGAGGAAAGGTTATCCAACCATTGCTCAAATATTGGATTTTACTCCTGATTGATGTAAATGAAGGGTCAACTGGCCTTTCACCTAAGATATTGTGATCAATGAGGTGGATAACATGGAAGTCTTGACCAACACATCTTCTAAGATAACATTCTAAAGTAGATAGAAAAGGTATAAGGGTTAGTTTATCCCTCCTCCAAAATGGTATTTATGTGATGATCTATGTCAAGGAAGGGTATACCAACCCTTTCTCCAGGATAGTATTATTTTGGAGGTGGATCAGATAAAAAATAGTGTAATACATCCTCTAGTATAGTACTCTCAATGATGCAAATGAAGAGGAATGGTCAACCGACCCTTCCACAAATATGGAACTTTTTTCATGATTCATATAGAGGAAGGATCAACCAACCTTCCCTCCATAAAAGTATGATCAATGAGGTGGATACACGTAGAATGGTCAATTGACCCTTCTTTAAGGATAATATTCTTAATGATATGGAGAACTATAAGTATTATCTTACCCTTCCTCCAATGTGATATGGGGGTGATAATTGGTATTTGGTATTTGTTATTTTAGTGACATTGCTTGATGGGATTGGTTAGTTTTAGACATAACACATTGAGGAAGTTCAAGTATTGGAGACACATGGTATGTTATATGGTTTATATGTGGTCCTAGTGTTAGTACTAGGTTGTGATATGGACTGCAACATGGTGGAGTAGGGGGTAGTTGTGTCGCAGACGAGCTGCATTGAAAACATGAGAAATAAATCATCAACGTGTGAAAAAATTTGGGCCTTGAACCCAATGATGAATGAAAAAGGGTTTTAGTCAGGATTTTGAATTTTACCTCCAAAATTTTGGAGTTTACCCATTGAGTAGTCCATTCAGAGAATCATTACCCCTAGGTGATGGAAAACACCAATGAGAAATGGTGATGGATAAGAATGAAACCATATTAATGGGAAGGATGATGTTCATTAATGATTTTAGTAGAGGATGTATGCAAGAAGTAGAAAACAACACATGGACCCAAAATAGGGGTCATGCAATGACATAGTAGTGCCATATAGAAAAGAAGATGGTGACCATGTGGAAAGGGATTTTTCCAAGGAGTAAAAAATTCATTCAAGTGTTAGGAGGCCTTCATTTTTTACTGAATGTAGTCTTTAGAATTTTTTTTTTTAGGGGGTTAAATTAAAGAAAGGAATCAAATAATTTCCATAAAAAATTCCCTTCAATGAATCTTTTGCCTCCCTACATCGAAATGTGTCGATAGCTGGACCTAGTGAGATGGTGACATCAACCAGGAGGAAAGGTAAATTAAAAGAGTCAATAGCTATTTAAATCAACATGATGTCATACACCTAAAAAATTCAATCATGTGGAAGTGAATATAATCATATCCTCCTCGAGGAATCTTTTCTTGTAGGTGTTTTCCAAGCCAACCATAGAAACCAGTGGAAAATTTTGATGAACATGAGATTAAGATGTCAGCCTAATAAGAATCATATGGAGGGAAATGATATAGTTGTTTTAATAAAACAAAAAGTATTGGAAAGGTCCCATTAGGGAGGGTCATTAAGGAATCTCTTTCCCCCAATTGCTAGGAGGCTCGAGGAGAATAGTTGATGATGGAAACCAATTGGTTAAGGTACTAGTCATCGAGTCATAATTTCATGCTATAGGATAAAATTTTTGGCTAATAAAAGGAATAGACATTGAGGATAAAATTGGTATTGTGGGGAGGCATTATGGCTCTATCAAGACCATGGTCTTTGAATTTTAAGATCTCACACTACCATTGTATTGCTATGGTGGTTGGGAAATGCACTAGCACATAATATAAATTATACAACATGCATGTATATCTTGGATTCACCTGATCTAACAATGTACTAAAGTTAAATACTGAATCGCGTCTACACATATTTTACAGAATTAAAAACACAATCGCTAATCACATGAACATGAAGAAAGATCAACCAAACAAAACACAGATAATTTGTCGGAGAAATCTTATAGCTAAAAAACCCACTATCTTCTATTGTATATTCAGCATGGATCATGAAACAATTACATACAAAAATCTTCTCACAAGAGCCCTCCAGTACTCAACTAATTGTCCCACACTGTAATCTGCAAAACTGACCAACACATAGCCAATTCTCAGCCTCCAGATACCCTGCCTTGCTTGCGCAATCCCTGATGGTAAAGATCCCTAAAAGATAGGAATTATTGCTTGTCTTGATTGCGCAAGTATCATGGGCACTCCAATGGGTTTTTGGTTTCAAGTGTGCAAGCCAATAATCCTACAACTAATAGTCAACTTCCCTTTCACCTAGAACTCAACTGGGTCTCCACTGGATCTGACATGCATGCAGCTAATAATAGTAAATCCTTAGTTGCATGTGAGATCACTGATTGTGAATAAATTAATATTGTATTCACTAGATGTCTCACTAGTGTATCTTAAGTTACAACTAGCAAAACTAAGTTTAACTCACTTAACTGAGTTAAACTATTTACAACTTGCATTAACTAACGCACCACTGCACTTCGAACTCTGTTACAACTAGAATTACTCTACATGCCTCACCAACTACCGCTAACTCGAAATCCACTAGCTAATTGAATTTATCACTTTCAGTTAACTAATTAAATTCCACATTGAGAATAGATTACAGTTTAATGTCCATCTAAATTAAGGGATAACCAAAATAGACATGCACTCATAAATAACACTATGGGCCCCACACTAGTATGGGTGCTTAATGGAACCAAGTGCTCAATGCACTAGGTGTGGGTGCTGAATTTTCTTATTGATTCTCAACACTCCCTCTCAACAAGAAAGCGATTATCCTTCACCCCGATCCTGTCTCTATGGTATTCGAATTTTCTCCTGGTGAGCACCTTCATCAGAATATCTGCATCTTGATCTTCCGTGGGAATGCACTGAAGCAACATTTTCCTTCTCTGCACACAATCTTTTTGATGATGGTACCAGATATATATATGCTTGGACCTATCACTAAACACATGATTAATATAGAGTTTAATGCAACTATGATTATCATAATGAATCACTGTCGAATCCATCTGAGAACCAAACGAACCAACCAAGATATTTCTCATCGAGATAGCCTCACATGCAGCTTGACTTGCTGCCATGTATTCAGCTTCCGCTGAACTGAGTGCCATGGATCGTTGCTTCCTGTTGTACCACGAAACTCCTGTCGATCCAATGCCTAAGATCCCTCCTGATGTGCTTTTTCTGTCTGATGGACTGCTAGCCCAATCTTCATCTATGAAGCCATGCAACTTCACTCCCTCTATCCATTTGTACCATAGACCATACTCTGATGTGCCCCTCAGGTATCTCAGGACATTCTTCCCCGCCTTCCAAAAGAGCTTGGTAGGCTTAACCGTAGCTTAACTTAGGTGGTTAACTGCATAGAAAATGTTCAGTCTCATGTTCACCAAATACATTAGTGAACCCACTAACTGTCGGTAGATAGTAGCATCCACTACCTTTCCAGAAGTAGCATCCTCTTTCCTTCAATTTCATAGAAGAGGAGTATCCATGGGTTTGAAGCTCTCCATGTTAAACTTACCCAGTATATCCTTTGCATAATTTCCTTTAGACACAAAAATTTCGCCATCCCGTTGCCATATTTCCAATCCAAGGAAATAATGAAGGAGTCCCATGTCCTTCATTTCAAACTCCCTTGCAAGATCCTCCTTGCATGAGTGTATCAGCTGCTCATTACCAGTCAAAATTAGATCATCAACTTAAAGAACAATGATCAATAGCTCAGCCTCAACCACAATCTGGTACAGGTTTACATCTGCTTCACTTTTGGTGAAGCCCAGTCTGGTGAAATAACTGTCTATCTGAGTGTAAAAATCATAGGGTGCTTCCTTTAGCCATACAGTGCTCTTTTGAGTCAGCACACATTTGACTCACTGTTGAAAATCTCAAAACCTTCAGGCTTATCTATGTACACCTCTTCTTGAATGATCCCATTGAGAAACACAGTTTTGACATCCATTTGATGAATGCAGTAGCCCATCTGCACTGAGTGTAAGGATGGATCTTATGGAAGAGTACCTTGCAACAGGTGAAAAATTATCATCATAATCTATCCCCTCAATCTATGAGAATCCCTAGGCCACAAATATGGCCTTGTATTTCTCCACACTCCCATCAACAGCTTGCTTTACCTTATAGATCCATCTCGATCCAACCACTGATTTGTCGACCGGTCTTGGGACTATCTCCCATGCACTATTCTTGACAATGGAGTCATAATCCTCCACCATTACATCAACCCAAGTTGGTTGTTGCATTGCTTCCTGAAAGGAAGATGGTTCAGTCACAATACATTTGCTCATAAGAGCCATGTATCCAGTAAATTGGCCAGGAGACTATCTCTGTCTGCGCTATGAAGTAGGGGCTCCTACATCTATGCAACATCAAGTCGCAATCTATCAGCTTCCATGGTGGAACTTCTTCCATTTCTGATGGATGGCTCAGCATGAATGTTTCCCTCCACTCCATGAAACTCCTCATGTGGCTGATCGACATCTTGAGACTCATCCTTGGGAACCAACAGTTCCTCCTCTGCATGCAAGTCCAGCTCCCTCTCAAGGGATAACCACATGGCTTTCTCCTCATCAAATTTGATGTCCCGTTGCACAACAGTCATTTTGATGTTTGGAAAATACATATGATAATTATGGGGTGTTTCAGTGTACCCCACAAAATTCTCAAATTTAGCTACTGGTTCTACCTTCTTCCTGGCATCCTTGGTCACATGCACATAAAAAAATGAGCCAAAAATCTTAAAGTGTGAAACATCAGGTTTCCTACCAGTGAAAGCCTCTTCAGGTGTACTCATGCCAAGTACTCTATGAGGACAAAAGTTTTGCACATGTAATGTTGTATTTAATGCTTCCTCCCACAGATGCATTGGTAGGCCTTGATCATGCAACATTGCTCGTGCTTCACCCACAATAGTTTTGTTATTCCTCTCCATGACCCCATTCTACTGTGGGTTATGAGGCACTATGAGTTCTTTTTGAATTCCTTCTTTGCTGTATAAGTTCTTGAATTTGTTAGAGATGTATTATCCACCATTATCGCCTGTAAGAGCATTCACCTACTTCCCTGACTCTTTCTCCACTAGTGGCTTAAACTCAGAGAACTTAGAGCATGTTTGATATTTCTTCTGCATGAAGAAGATCCAACACTTATGAGAAAAGTCATCAACAAATATTACATAGTACTTATGTTTTGCTGTTGAAGTAATAGAGAAAGGACCACGCACGTCTGTGTGAACTCTCTCAAGGATCCTCAAAGCTCGGTTTTCCTTCTCATGAAAGGTGGCCTTTACATATTTTCCCATAGTACATCCCTTGCATTTGTCTGACTGTGCAAGTGTACCCCTGAGAAGACCAGTATAATTCTGCTGCATGACTTTCAAGGCTCCATGGTGAAGATGGCCCAATCGCCTATGCCATATTTCGCCCTCATCCTCGCTCACCACTTGACCTTCCTTTCCCATAATTATTGCATAACCATCAACCTCCAGCTTGTAGAGATTCTTAACTTGAATCCCTGCCCTCTTGGCTTGTCCCGTTGTTTTATGCCATAGGAAAGAATTTCCATTACTAAAAACAACATCATAGCCTCTATCCTCCAACATTGTGACTGAGACCAAATTTTTCTTCAGACCTCGTACATGAATTACATATTTTAATTGAAATGGTTTACCTGACTCCCTCTGAAATGTAATGGTACCAATCCTGGTAGCACTGTACTGTCCATCGTCGCCCATTTCAATATGCATCTGGAGATATTTCTCCTCTAAGTCACTGAAAAGTTTCTTATCTCCCGTCATGTGAAAGCAAGTGCCATTATCCAAATACCACACATATCCCAATGCACTGGAAACCATGCATGTGATCAATGAGAGGTCAAGCTCAAATTATGAGGAAAGGACCTCACTAGCTGCATATCCTCCATCCTTCTTGTTCTTCTTCTTTTATGGACAGTTAGTAGCAAGATGCCCATGCTCGTGACAGTGAAAACACTTCACCTTAGACATGCCTTGCTTCTTGCCATTATTGGACTCGAATTTTGATTGAATTTCTTCCCCTTCCATTTCCCCGCCTTGGCAGCCAAAGAAAAATCCTCTTCATCCTCATTCTTTGATGAAGATCAATCTCTTGTGTTTCGTCTGAACTCCTCTTTCACCAAATCCGACCACAATCATTCCAAATATGGAAAATTTTCCATTCCATTGACAGAGCCTTGATAACTGTGCCAACTCTTGGGAAGTCCTAGGAGAGCCAAGCTCACCAAATCATCATCAAAAACTATTATTACAACACTCCCCAGTTCATCCCGACATTGGAAAAACTTTTTTAGATATTGCACAAACTAGTGTATCTTCAGTTACAACTAACACAATTGAGGTTAACTCACTTAACTGAGTTAAACTATTTACAACTTGCATTAACTAATGCACCACTACACTTCAAACTTTGTTACAACTAAATTACTCTGCATGCCTCACCAACTACCTCTAACTCTAAATCCACTACCTAACTGAATTTATCACTTTCAGTTAACTAATTCAAGTCCACATTGAGAATAGATTACAGTTTAATGTCCATCTTAATTAAGGGATAACCAAAATATACATGCACCTAAAAATAACATTGTGGGCCCTACCTTAGTCTGGGTGCTTAATTCACTAGGCGTGGGTGCTGAATTTCCTTGTTGAATCTCAACAGGAAGGAATGATGGCTAAGGGAAGGGTCAGAAAAATGTAGAATGGAAACCTGGTAATATGGAAGGATGATAATGTGGTGTATGAAGATGGAATAAATGTCGGTGACTCTTGAAAAAATCTATATGGCTCTTCCATCCTCTTCACAAGACAACAAGGAGACTAGTAAATGTAATAGAATAGTATTAAAGCTCAAAAATTATGTGCCCCATTTCATGAGGAAAGTAGGTACCTGATAGAGGAATCTAGAAGTGGAGGGGATTGGGGGAAGGTGACCCAAGGGTCATTAAATCACACAAGTGATTTTAAAGAATAGTTTTTTATGGAAGATATCAATGAGGGAAATTTGAATTTTAATGCAACATGAATGTGTTTCATAACACCTAAACTATTCCTCATCATAAATGTATGTGTGACCTCTAATCTAGCTTGGTGTCTTCCTTGGAATCAAATTCAGTGAAAACAAACCTATATGTTAGAGCCTAGCTAGCTAAGCTAGCACTCTAAATATTTAGCGCTTTTATTTAGAATCAACACTACTAGCTAACTTGACCTAGTCCTTTATCTTGAAACTCATGTGATATGGAAAGGTGTTCCTTATTCAATGAGAATGCACTAGATCAATATGTATTGCACCTTGCATTTGGATGTGTCCTAGTATTTAGTTGTATTCTTCTTGGAGATATTATTTTATCTTCCTCTCTCTCTCTCTCAGTCTCTCTCTCTCTCACATGCTTATTTTTTCCTACACATCCCCTTCCCTCTCTCTCTCTCTCTCCAACCATTCCCCTTTTATTTTCTTCACACTATCTCCATCTCTTTGTCACTCTCCATTCCCCCTTGCTCTCCCCATCCATCCCTGTCTCTTTCCATCACACTCCATCCCTCCATTCCTCCCTCCCTACCACACCCTCTCCCTCACTCTCTTTGTCCATCCTTCTCATTCCCTCTCTCTCTCTTCCTACCTATTTGTCTCTCTCCTCCCAATTTCTCTCTCAAAATCCATCTCTTGCTATATATAATATACAGAAATATATATTATACAATAAATAAGATACAAATGTATTATCAGTGACTATAAAATTAATAGCAATAAAAAATTCTGAAAATACATACATACATATATGTAATGAAATAATAAAAAATATACTGAGTATAATAGAAAAATGAAAACCATACTATACCATATGCAATACTATTGGCTTCTCAATGCCAATAGCCCATAAAATACTATCATTAAGTTGAAGCAAAATTTAATGGCATATGTACATATTATAGCTCTATCAAGCTCTGTGACTCCATCAAGCTCCATAGCACGATGGAGCTGTGTAGTTTAATAGAGGGTTTTATTTATCCTTAGATGGACCTTTTAAAAGCTTGATGGAGGGCTTAAAAATACCCTCACAAAACTACATTTTCAACCTTTGAAACACAAGTTCTTCCAAAAAGATAGTAACCCATCTCCATGGATTCACCTTTATTTTAATTTGAAATGAAAATAATATAAAAAATATTTATCTCAATTGCCTTATTCATAAAATAAATTATTATGTATTCTGATTTTGTGTATGTATTTTCTCATGAGAATAACATAAAAAATAAATAATTGAAATAAAATATTTAGAAAATAATTACTTTGAATTTGTTTTATAAATGGTGCAAACTTACGTAAATGAATTTTAGTTTTACATGTAAACATGACAAACAAATAAAACAAATAAATATTATAAAATAAATATTTGTGAGTTTAGTTCTAATTTATATATTCATAAAATACATATTTTTAATTTTTTTATGTTTATGGTGGAAATTCACATAAATAAATCCACTTGCACATGTCAACATGGAAAACACAAATTTCACTACACTACTTTATAGAACTTGCCAATATAACATACACCACTTCTTTCAATATATGGTGATATACTCCACTTCCAATAATATCAATAAAAATGTACTCCACTTTAACACCACATAGTAACAATGACGCTAGTCTGTCCATCAAATATGGTGATATAATTGATTTTTAATATGATACATAAACATTTACACTACATTAGCACCACATAAAATAAGTGGTGCTAACTTATGGCGCTAAAAGCAGGTTTTTCTTGTTGTGTGGGAACTCATTGTTGCTTTCATTGTATCTCATTAATTAATAATTTCATATATAGAAGCTTATATGGTAGCTTCATTATTTTTTTGCACACGTATTTTCAAAATACGTGAAACAAATAACGTCGACTTGATTAGTTCTTGAATTATACTATTCTGTTGGTACATTTTCATTCAAAATATAGTTTCCCATTTTTCTCCCATATATCACATCTTGCAAAATCAAGACAATTGGATTCTAGGAAACAACTTGCAATAGAAACATTTTCCAAAAATGTATAAAAATATGCCTAAAATAATTGATGTTGAGAATTACCAACATAAATAACAATGCAATAGTGATGCTACCATTGATTACATCTTGAAAAAAAAACAAAATTTTTAGGCTTCAAACACTTGCATATACTCCAGGTGATTGTCTTTTCAATGCAATTGGATTTATTTTGCATTTTTGTTGTTCATCTATTGAATTGAGAAATGACATAGTAGACCGCTTCTTGATTTGTCTACAGTAATGTCAAATAGAGGCAATAGAATAATTTGATTACGATCTATCACTTGAATTTCTATATCAACTTCATGGAATTCATGAAATTGAAACATATTTTAGTAGGATGCATCTTACAGCTTCAAGTAGTCTTAGAGGAAATGAAATAGGGCTATGGGTAGATATATTTTGCATATGTTGGCTATCCATATGGTAATTAAATGTCCCTATAGGAATATGTTCAATCACAAATAAAACAAGGTATTTTTTTCTTCTTCACTTCAAATGAAATAACAAATCCATTTCATATATTGATTCATGATGCAAACCCTCTTAATGGACAATGTGAACAATTATTGTGCCTAAAAAATACCTGGATACATTGTATCATACAATGAATACTTATCACATTTTTGTAAAGATCTAAAAAACTATTGGCAACCCATACTTGATAAAATAAAAGTCCATGGATTACATAAAGGAACAAATACTATATCCACTTATGGAGATAGTGTTTTTTCTGCACTTTGTCATTTGATAGCACATGAATTTGATGTAAAGTCTTTGAGACTTTACATTCTGCAATCCTTTTATAATGCAATCATGTGTAGTGTTGAAGACACATTGAATTGTTTAAAACAATATTTTCCAAATGATGTCATATAAAATAAAAAAAATGGTTGCAATTTGGCAAGGATATATTATTAATATGGCAATGCTAAATGAAAAAGGTAAGGTTGAAGGTGGGTCATTTTTTTGCAATGGTCAACAATCATGTTCAAAGTCAACATACAAGAATGGTACCTTTTTAGTGATAACATTGTCAATTATTTCTCATGCAATATTGATTCAAATGAAACATATAATATATTGTCATTTGAAACAAGCTCAACCCACACCCATTATGCACCTTTCCCAATGGATGCACATAACTATGGTGTAAATGTACATTGTAATATGATGCCATTTCAAAGAGGCTCCTTTCATACCCATTATATACATTGTAATATGATGCCATTTGAAAGAGGCTCCTTTCATACCCATTATCGACCTTTGTTAATAAATTTGCATATTCATCAATACAATGCGCACTATAAAATGGTGTCAATGAGAAAAGGTAAAAAGAATAGGATCAATGTCCATAGGTTTAAACAAAAATTGTGTTGAGAAACATAAAAAGAAGTAGAAAATATGACTAAAGTAGTTAATGTTGAGAATTATGAACAGAAAGAACAATGCAACAATGATGCTACCATTGATGATGCCTTGAAAACCAATAACCTTTTTAGGCTTCAAGCATTTATAGATACCCCAGGTGATTGTATTTTCAATGCAATTGAAGTTCTCCTACATTTTCCTTTCTCATCTATTGAATTGTGAAATGGCACAATATACCACTTCTTGATGTGACTACAACAAGGTCACATAGAGGCAATAAAATCATTTAAATATGAGCTAGCACTAATTGAATTTTTTCTACACTTTTTTTTCTCATCTATTGAATTATGAAATGGCACAATAGACTACTTCTTGATGTTTCTACAAAAAATGTCACATAGAGGGAATAGAATCATTTCAATACGAGCTAGCACTTGATTTATATATCAACTTCATGGATGTGTCTTTTTGCTTCAATAAATATTAGTGGAAATGAAACTAGGCTATGGGGAGATATATTTTGCATACGCTGGTTGGCCAAATGGTTAAATGTGCAACTTCAAATCTGGTCGGTCACAAGGAAAAAAAGGTATTTTATCTTCAATTCAAATGAAAAAACAAATCCATTGCACATTTTTTCATGATGAAAACCCTCTTAATGGACACTATGAACCAATTCTATATAATAAAATACCCTAATCAATTGTAACATGCCATGAATACATATCACCTTTTTGTGAAGATATAAACAAATATTGGCAATCCATTCTTGATAAAATGCAAGTCCATGATTTGCATCAAGGATCAAATACTATATCCACTTGTGAAGATAGCTTGTTTATTTCACTTTTTCATTTGAAAGCACATGAATTTGATGTGCAATATTTAAGACTTTACATTATGCAATCCTTTTGCAATGCAATCATGTGTAGTGCCCAAGACACATTGCATTGTTTACAAAAACATATGTCAAATGATGTCATAAAAAAAAAAAAAAATTGTTGCAAATTGGCAAGGGTATCTTATTAATATGGAAATGCCATATGAAAAAGGTAAGGTTGAAGGTGGGTCATTTTGTTTGCAATGGCATAAATCATTTTCAAAGTAAACATACAAGAATGGTCTTACGTAGGCAAGAGCATTGTCAATTATTTCCCATGCAATATTGATTCAAATGAAACATATAATATATTTTCATTTGAAACAGGCTTATCCCACACCCATTATGAACCTTTGCCAATGGTTGCACATAGAAATGGTGGAAATGTACATTTTAATATGATGTCATTAGAAAAATAAAATTTTCACACGCATTATGGACCTTTGTTAATAAATATGCCTAGTCATCTGGACAATTTTCAATATAAAATGGTGCCAATGACAATAGTTAAAAACAATAGGATTAGTGTCCATAGATTAAAGCAAGTATTGCATTCAGAAAAATAAAAGAATAGGAAAACATCTAGAAAAAGGTTGGAAACTCATCATCGTTACTTAACCAAGAGGAATCCAACAAAATTTTACCTAAACAAGATTGAAGACAAACCTGAGAAGAAATGTCCAATATGTAAACAATTGTAATTTCAAAAGAATATGAAAAACATTCTAGAAGAGTTAGAACACATATATTTAGACTTATCTAAACAAAGTAGAAGTCTACCCAAGAAATTACTATCCAAATTTTACAAGACAACACTTCAAAATGGAAAATTTCCACAATTTGCTTCAGCTGACCAATTTATGCGAAATAGGCCATTTTGAACTATAATCAAACTATCAAAAACCAAAGAAATACTTGTAGCACTAAGAATTTCTTTCGGCCAAATAGGACAATGGGGTCACAAACGATCACAAATGGGCTTAACATGATCAATTATCATTATTCTTCTTCAAACATACATTGTTCAAACCACATTGCCACAATCTATGGAGGACACAACAACAGTTGCAGTTGCATTGAAAATATGATTAGAATATGATGCAGGAGCATTAAACTTCCAAGTAAAAATCATATTTTGACTAGACTAGTGGAATTTCATTTACCAAGGGAGTTGGTTCCATGAGTGAGTGCTTTTGTATTAAATTATTTGTATATCCTATGTATTTAAAGTTTTCTATCAAATATGTAATTAAATAAGGAAATTGTAATCAGATCTATTCTTGAGGGCAGATATCGAGAATATTTGAGTGAGTTGGAGATATTTAAGGGTAGTTGGATTCCTTGAAATATTTGTGGATCTAGAAAATCCTAGATTAGAAGTTTAGGTGAAAATTATTTGAATTTGAATTGAATTAGTTCATAATTCCTTGTATTTAATAATGTAAAATGTGAAATTAATGGATAGAGAGAGAGAGGTGTGTCAAAATAGAGAGGTTCAATAGAACTTAAGGGTCGAGAAGACCTCAAGGGCGAGAGAGTGATTTTACTTTAAATGTGGCTGAGAGGGACTAATGTGTGCATATTAATAGAAATACACAGATTGAGTAAATTGTGTTATTATGTGAGACTGAGTCTTGATTTGGATGCATTTCAAGAATGCTCCAAGCTTACAAGGGACCAATATATATAGTTGTTGCATAGAATGAAGACGAATCGAGACTAGACAAGATCAGAGCTGCAATGGAAGCCAAAGGAAGAATAATCTCAGGAGAGATAGGCGTCGATCATTGAACAAAAAATGATTAATTAACCATTAACCAAAGGTACTTTTAGAAGTATCGAGGATTGAGAACAAGCCGAAGGGGCGAGTCGAGAGTAAAAAGGGAAAAACCAAACCAAGTTTGAACTAAAGAAGTTGGAAGTTGTAGAAAAAATCCAGAGGAAGAGTTAAGCTCTAAGGAGTGACACAACAATTATTTTTTTATAAGAGTCTTGAGAGAATCCATCACCTGACAACACCAGGAGACAAAACTATCAAAAAAATTTGTCAAGTGACAAAACCGGGCTGGAGGTTCCTTCATGGAAAACAAAGGTGTGTGGAAAAGAGATGAGCATTGGGATGATTAAGACCTGGTTCACATGGCATTGTGTGTCCCACCTAGACGTTCTACCCCAATGATGATCCAAGGGATAAAAAATATGCTCAGAAATCAAACTTCTCAAAATCTCAAGAAAGAAGTGCCAAATCACAGATATCATCGTTCTAATTCCAATGATGCTTGAATCTCTTCAATCCATCAGCTTATGAGAAATATATCTCATTCTGAATTTTTTGGCAAACAGTAAAAAATTAAACTTTCAGGGTTAACTAGGGAGTGTACGGTTGTCATGTTCTAGTCCGTACACTGATGTCAATAGGGTGAACATGTAGTATGATTTTCAGATGGGCCAATCCTGTTAGGACAAGTGGTGAGTTCCTATCAGTTGATAGGATTGTGGTTGGGCCAATTATAGGCCACCATGTGGCCCTATGGAAAGCCACCATGTGGCTTTGTTCTTGGCGCAAAAATTTTGGATGTTTGATCGACCAACCTCCTCGAGGTTCGACCGCATGACCTCCAATAATAGAAACCTATGCACTACTAACACACCATATTTTTTCTTATTATAATATGGGAAAATAATTATTAATAAATTGATGCAGTTCCACCATTGGGGGAAGGGTCAAGTCGGCAGGCACACCCAACCAAACCAACCCAAGGAATATGAAGTGAAACATAACTATGTGCTAAAGCATAGAGGGGTAGGGTGGTTAGCCCTGGCCCTCGGCTATACATTTATCACATAATCGTCGATGTATATATCGAGAGGGGTAGGCACGTGGCACCCTTCCTATTCCCAACTTGAGGTCTTTGTACCCATAACATGTCCAGGATCGGGGGATGGATGGGATGTGGTCTTTGGCACATGCCTCGTAGCCACATTGGATGCCACGTGACCGAAAAAGGGAGGAGTATATGGGCACGAAGGCGAACATACTGCTAGACAAATTGCACTCGACACGTCGGGATTTGTGGCCAAACCCGCACTAAATTGTCACCTTGCATATCCGCCAAAGAGTAATATCTTTGCCAATTTTGATAGAAGGTCGATTTTGTAGAACAGTTATTAGGGAATTGAATAAGGATGCCTAATTTGACCATTTTTCAACCTTTTTGAGCCAAGAGTAGTCCACAAAGGGGTTTTTGGGTGTTCTAGACACAATGGTCGTATTATTTTGGCAATTTGAGGATTGTATGTTGATATAATTTAAAATTTGAGCAAATATTAATATAAAGGGAAAAAATAGGAAGATGGATTCAGAGACGTATCATAGGAGGGGTGAACTCCGTCATAAAATTAATGTTTTATGATGTTGCTTGTTGTCTATTTTCACTATTAAAATATGCAAAAATTAGCTTAGTTTATGTGATTTTGCAATATCGATCCATTTCCCATAAGAAAAACTATCTTGCAAACTTTACATGAAACCTTCAATTTTTATTTAAGATCAAATGGTTTCCATAAAGGGTTTTCCGATTAGTTTTGGCTAACAATAGAGGGTCGGAGACAAGAACTTGAGGAGTGAATGAGGCTCGCTTGGAGGGTTTATCATGATGAATTTTTTAATTCCCATTTTGAATTTTCCGATATTTAGAGATTGGGATGAGGTGCCATTAACAGATCCTAAGGTTAAGTGGGTCAGGTCGTAGGCTTAAGCTTGGAAGCTTTATAACTCAAATAATGTATTACCCCTCTTTCCATATCATGTCTAACCTTGATGAGCGGGCTAATGTGTACAAGATGAAAACAACAAGGGAAGTATTATAAACACATAATTAAAGAGAGATCCAAACAGTTGGGTCAAGGATTTTGGAATCCTTGGTTACGAGGAACCGTCCTGTGGTAAAGTGAGAAGGGTTCAAGTGTTGCAGTACAGGAAAGGGGTTGTGCTCAGGTAAAAAAACACCACTATTATGATTGTTAAATTAAAGGGTCGAGTTACATTATAATAGGGACATACATTTGAGAATGTTGTAGGCATGTATTTATAATTAAAGGGCCGAGATTCATATAACGAGGCTTGCGTTGAAAGGTATATAAAGGGTTACTTAAACTCCTCTCACTACTAATTTCTTTAAAAATATATTTATCTCCCTAAATTTTGGATTGAATAAAGTCCCTTTTTAAGATAGTTTGGGCACTGTGGGTTTTGGAACTAGGGCTTCAAGCAAACTCAAAATTGGGCCTACATCAAGTGGTACCAGAGAAAAAAAGTTGTGAAAAATTCAAAATAAAGAGGTTGAAAGGAGATAACAACAAGAAGACTATTTAGATTGTGGAACGAGGTATGATAGAAGAATCAATTAAAGGGTCTGGAATAGGTAAAATTTATTTTATGCTTATATTTTTATATTATTTTTAAATATTGATACCCATAGGAAGATCATTGGATATTTGGACGGACACTGAGAAGAATGATCCAAGGAAAGAACACGTTGAACAACAACAAAGACTGGCCCAACAAAGGACTGGAGCTTATTAGAGAAATAAAGGATTTGGTTGAGAAAACGTGATAGAAATTACAAAAAAGAAATTTTGAGGAAACAAGGAGAAGGGCACATGTACTTTTGGAGGGGGAGTTAGTTCAAGGAAGTGGACCAAAATAATAATTGCTGAATAAGAGATCTTGGTAGAGATATTATTGATTTTGATGATTTTTGTGAGATATTGTATTTACAGCAACATCCATACAACAGGGAGTAGTGATCAGAAAAACAGAAGCAACCATCATAGAATCAAAGCTATGACAAAAAGGAAGAGGTAATAGCAAAATAATTGAAGCAAGGATTGTGATAGAACTAATAAAAATAGGTGTGATTGTTGAGATAAGAACATTTGAGTTCTTGGGAAGAGGAGTGAGAAAGTGAAGATGTAGAAGCCTGATAGCTTTGGAAGATGACGATCATACATGATCTAAAGAAGAAGAATAGGTTCTACTACAAAGAACCATAAAGGAGGATAACTTACAACAAGTAGAGGTTGGGTATAAGTTTCCAAGGAAATTCCAGAGTGAGCGTGGGTAGAATCGTGTAGAGGAAGAAAGAAGAGACCAAGAGGAGAACTTGGTAGTGGTAAAAAGAAACAAAATTTGTAGAGGGAGAGGAAGATAGGCTCTTTATAACTCACAGGTGAATGAGGAGAGTTCACTAGAGAGTGAGGTGAAGATTTATATTGGTTCTAGAGGAATCCCTAATGAGAGGGGAGAGCATGCCAAAGTAGCTAGCATGGAGAGAAAGATGAGTCAATCTGAGGAAAAGGAGAAATAATTGCTTGAGTTAAGTGCATATGTTGGTAAGATCAAATAGTTGTTTGCAGAAAAGAAAAGCAAAAGGAAACAATTTTATGGCTGGGTAATGAGTAAGAAGAAGGTAAAGTGGTATTATTTGCAAACATAGTTAAGGTGCAGGGAATATAACAAGCTAAAGGAGGAGCTCAGAGAAAAAAATATTGAAAATAATTATATGTTCTTTGGTGCAGAAGAAGCCAACGATATTGAGGAAGAATTCATAGAGATTCTATAGAAAGAAGAAGAGGCATCTAAACCCTTGAAGGAAGAATACGCCTATGATCTTGAACTTGAAATTTTGTGTGTTTACAGGTTTGGGAGGTAGTGATCAGTACTTGACTAATGTGTTTATGTAGGCTAATGAATAAATGATATTTCTGAAGGATATGACTCATGAGATGGAAAGGTTTTGTGAACATATGTTTAATAATTTTGAAGAGGTAAAAGTTAGTAAGGAAGTTTCTATGTTTGAGGAATTTGAGGGAGTACCATCCTTGATTTTTGGCTTACTAGAGGAGGATGAAGCAACATGAATTCAGGAAGATGATGTAAGTGTAGAACACAGAGCATCCTCAAAGGATGAAGAAATAATTGAATATGGAGAGTTACTTCATAAATATATGCTTGAGGGGATTCCAATTTGTTGGAATGGGGTTCCCTAACCTGCGTTTTTGATATAATTTTGTAATAGTCAGTCTTGCGTAGGGGTTTTCAGGTGGGCTAAAGCCCCTAATGTTTTGTAATGGGTTAAAGGGTAGCTCTAGGGTCCGCAAACCACAGTTTGTGGACCATCAGATAACAAAGGCTATGATGTTATAAATAGATAGATATTTGGGTCTAGTAAGTAAGTAAGACATATGATTGATGCTAGGTGCGAATTGTTAAGATCCGTTTGGGTTGTTTTGGGTAAGGACTCCCATTGGCTGTGTGCGCGGAGATCCTTAGTCCTGCTATGTGAGGACCTCGCTAGGCTGTGTGCGTGGGCTGTGTTTGGGTTGTAAGTGGATATTTGATGCTAATGAATTCAGAATATATTTGAAGTATCTTTGTGTTATCTGAATTGATTGTGTTTACTGCTGAAGCACATATGTGACATTTATTTAAGCTGCGAATGTAAGCTGTGAATGTATATGTGATCTGGAATTAGCTGTGATTATAATGTTATGTGATGGTATTTGCTGATGCGCACATGGATGTGAATGTGTTAGTAGGATATGTTAGAGATAGTAGCTTTATGTGCTGATTATACTGTTAAGGGCTTGCGAATAGACTCATTCTGTGCGAACCTGATAAGTTGCAATATAGATCTACCTTAATTACCTACTCTCTCTCAGTGTGTGGAAACCTGGTTCCAACACCTTCCCATACTAATTCAGGTGAGACCTTGGTCTGCGAAAGTAGGTCATTGCCGAAAGGGCCAGTAGTATAGGGGTTTGTTGGCAAACCTTAGCCTCCGAACCTGGGTTAGGACCCCTCAAGCCAATAAATGGTTCCGTTGCCGGGACCGATAGAATTTTGAGGGATAGATCGGGTAATGCCACGAGGTCGTTGGAGACCTGAGAAGTTGGAAATTGAAGACTGGTTTGAAAGATATATTCATGAATTTTCTGTAAAGGAGAATCGTAGCATGAAGATGATAGCTGAGAAGTGGAAGAACAAGTACATCTTCACCGACATCTATGAAATTTTCTTTGTAACCTTTGCACGCAAAGCTTCAGGAGTGGTTAGCAAGGCTCATAGAATTCCAGATGTGTTGGAAGGATGATCGAGTTACGCAGTGGACACCATAATTGATTCAACAGTTGGAGAATACTAACAATACGATCACCCATACAGTAGATCACTGGGTGGATAGAGTGCTGGGAGGGTTCGTGATAGAATTAGCAGTCGATCAGTTCATATCCTATTATGAGGCAGAGTAGAGGTTCTTCAAGGGTTTCCAGGGTAAGTTCCTGAAAACATTTCCATTGTTAATCAAAATATTACTGTTGGAAAATGGAATTCTGTGCAGCCACACTGAATGAATGACCTCTGATTAGAGCAAGAGTACAAAACAAAGTGGGAAGTACTATTGAACCAATCAAGAAGGGGATAGATCCATCTATATTCCACTAAGAGAATCGGCTGCGCACGCAGGAAATAGTCCTCTAGCAACATCGCCTTCAAGTCTGCATAAGGGTAAGAACTCACCCACACCTCTGCCATCGCCAGAAGAAGATATGGCCACGCACATGAAGCTACCCACCTTCAAGGGTGTAGGAAATGAAGATATGGACTGATTTTGGTTTGCAGTAGAGTCAGTTGGACTATGCAGAATGTGGCTACCGATGCTGTAAAGAGAGCACAACTATCCCTCACCTTTGAAGGAAGGGCCTTGGACTGGTATATGGGATACGTAGGCCCAACATGAGGATCCGTCTATTCAAGAGATTAAGAAAGCTTTAAAACAACAATTCCAGAAGCCTAAGTCCTACTCGTAGCTAGTAACTCACCTAAAAGACTTTAGACAGGGACCCACTGAGTCTATATGGGAAGCGGATCAGCGGTTAAAAAAGGTTATCAGAGATGGGGAGTTTCAGTATGATGATAGGTAGCACAAGGAATGGTTTATCGCTATGCTTCTACCTCACCTGCGCAGACCTATGGGTCAGCAGGAAATTGAGACACAAGAAAAAGCCTTGGAGATTTCTATGAAACTAAAAGCTGCGGTAAGAGATGATGCCCAGTTTGGGGTGCAGTAGATCCAGGGATAACTAGAGGCAATGCACCTTGAAATCCAAAATCTGTGAAAAGAATGAGGGAAAGAAGCTAGCCCAGACGTATGGTGCATTCGATGCAGGGTGTTTGGCCACACCAAGGATCGGTGTCCGTTGCTAGCATACTATATGCAGGCTGGGGGACCCAACCCATTGCGCCCTAAGGAGGCTGCGGGGCCAAGTGGTCTGACGTTACGGTGCGTTGATTTTCGTGTTGCTGGGTTACATAATACCAACCACTATCCCCGACTTGGTGCTTATGTTCCAGAATTGAAGCAACAATGGTGCCGATTCTACTCCTCTGTGGGACATGACGAGCATAACTGTCGGAGCTATGACTTGATGATAGACAGAGGGAATGTATACAGGGTACAGGATGACCCTTCTTCACCACTATCTCCCTCAGGCAGAGGAGGCTCCCCGACAAGAGGCAAGGGAGGGGGAAGGGGTGGAAGCGCAGGTCGGGGAAGAGGGAAATTCATCTGTTACAACTGTGGAGAAATAGGACACTTTGCAAGGGACTATTTGAACCCTACACGGAAATCTTGTCGATATTGTCGACAACCAGATCACATGATCAAACATTGCCTGGTACTGATAGCAAAAATGCAGGAAAAATAGCAGACACAAACGTAGAATGTGCAGAGGGTTAAGGCGGAACCGCATGATGAAGGACCAAGTATTAATGTCATAATGCGCTGCGGCATGGCTACTAGAGGAGCTGAGGAGAAAGCTGCGGCTGAACCTCTTATTTGGAAAGCTATTATCAAATAGAAAAGCTTGGACCTACAGAAGGAGAAGGAAACCTTTATCGCAGCTCACAAGGACAAGGCTCCAGCAAACCTAAGAGCGGACGATGAAGTTATACCATTCCTACAAGCATGTATGAAGCTGTTATGCAACCAAAAGGTAGTAGAAAATATTCAAACACTGATAGACAGATGCATGGGAAGAACTAACCCTCCTATAGAGGTTAGAGATGTTCACATGCTGTACAAACACAAGAAGCGCACTGGGCAGGAGATGCGGCTAACAGCGCAGATCAACAACTATGAAATGGGTCAGGTCATCTTGGATCTGGGATCAGATTCAAACGTCCTGCCCAAGCAGACATGGCAGAGAATGGGAGAACCTAAGTTGTAATGGTCTAATATACAGTTGTGCATGGCTAACCAACAGAAGATCATACCATTTGGGAGGCTATCAAAAATTATGGTAGATATCGCCAGAGTTAAGGTACGCATAGACTTTGAAATCATTCAGATTGTGGAAGATGCAAACCCTTATCCTGCACTCCTGGGACTAGATTGGGTAATATAAATGGGAGGTATTATCAACTTAAAGAAACAGAGCATGGTTTTTGAGAATGAGGGTATGAGAGTGATAGTCCCTCTATACCCTATGGAAGGAAAGTGGTACACAGAACCAATGCACAAAGGAGACGACGTAGATCATATTTACAAACTCACCGTCCAGGACGAGGATTGGATTAATCCTACAACTGAGGGTGTGCTTTGCTAGGAGAAGGACAGTGAATGCCTCTCTGACTCCGATGGGGAGATAGAAAATTGGTAGAATCGGTTACATGACATATCTGCGTTGTGATGCCTTAGGATCACGAAGAGTTTCTAGTGTATCTCCTCAGAGGTAAGAGAACTGCCCTTCTTTGATGTTTCTGGTAGTATTAAGGATTTTTTGCGAACATTCAAAGCCGAAGTTCCAAGGGAACGAAGAATGTGGGAACTTAACCTAGCCATGCGCGCAACCCCTGTGCAATGGTGGGAAACACATAAGTGGATGTTCTAGGATTGGGAACAATGTCGGGAGATGATGGTCCTACGGTTTGAACCCCTGGTTCACCTGCGCATGAAGACTTTCCTTGGCCCAGGAGACTCGCGCAAGCACTTGTTCGCATGGATGGAGGAATGGTGTGAAACAACTACGAACGAACGGGTCCACCTGTTCACTCATGCCTTGGGACCTATCCCCACCGCATGGTACTTAGATGCAGAGTTACATCAGTGCACCTGCCACTGGGAAACCCTGAAGGATGAGTTTGTTGGGACGTTCGGGTTGATAGGTGGAATGGAGGCACTTGACGAAGCCCTGCAGGATGTAGATGCCCTAGTATTTGATGAATCACGACCTCATGTGGAATACGGGGCACCATCCTGGGATACACAGATGCAGGATATTGTCAACTGCCGCAATATATCACTGGAGGAATGTGATGAAGACCTGCAAAATATCACTATCCTGGAATCAGAGGGAGAGCACGCAGTTGCTAGACCTCCGTTGCAAACTGTTGATGTCACTAAGCCTCTTAAGCTAAGGGAGGTCAACATTGGAACATAGGGGCAACCTAAAATAGCTAAAATTATGGATTACTGCGATGATGACACTGTTGGGAAGGTCGCAGAACTCACGGAATACCAGGACCTGTTTCCTACGAAATTCTTGGAACTAAAAGGGATTACAAGGGACCTAGGGGTCATGCACACCACTTTAAAACTAGATGCACACCCTGTTAAGTAGCGCCCTTATCGATTGAACCCCATGTATAAGAAGAAAGTCAGGGAGGAACTTGAAAAAATGATAGCCGTAGGTATCATCGAATCGGTAGAAAAGTCCGATTGGATAAGTCCTATGGTGTTCCAGGAGAAAAATACCAAAGGAGAAATAAGAATTTGCGTTGACCTGCGCAAACTGAATGATGCCTGCATTCACGATCCCTTCGCTACGCCATTTTCTGATGAAATTCTTGGTAGTGTGGGAGGGAAGGAAGCATACTCATTCACTGATAGGTTCTCAAGCTACCATCAAATCAAGATCGTACCTAAATATCGCAGCAAAACTACGTTTGCCACTGAATGGGGATCCTTCCAGTACACTGTCATGCCATTTGGGATCAAGAATGCCCATGCCATCTTTTCACGGGTGGTGGTCACAGTATTTAAGGAATTCATCCACAGGTTCTTGGAGGTGTATTTTGATGATTGGACAGTATTTGGTTTGGTAAAGAATCACGTCTTGAACCTGTGCATGATGTTAGACGCCTGTAGGAAGCACCAAATTTCCCTGAATATTAAGAAGTGCATCTTTTGCGTACCTTTCGGGATCTTGCTAGGCCACATAGTCTATCGGCAGGGACTAATGGTTGACCTCGCCAAGGTAATAGTTATCATCAACCTATCAGTCCCTACAAATGAGAAATGACTGCGTTCTATCCTTGGACACACAAACTACTATAGGAAGTTCATTCAAGGGTACGCACTAATCACAGCACCCATGGAAAAGTTACTAAATAAGGATGTTTCATTTTTTTTGGACGCGGAGTGTCAGAGGAGCTTTGAGTTACTCAAGGAGAACATGGTCTCTGCACCTATCCTCATATTTCTTGATTGGGCGAAAGTTTTCCATGTACATGTAGATGCATCAGGGATCGCCCTGGGAGTTGCCCTTACGCAGCTTGGGGAAGGAGACATCAACCATTTGGTTTCATTTGCTAGTAGAAAAATTTCTAGTGTGGAGCAAAACTACTCTACTACTGAGCGTGAGGGGTTGGCCATGGTATACGCCCTGCAGAAATACCGGCATTATCTGTTAGATGGGCACTTAAAGATGTTTACAGATCACTTGTATTTGAAGTACCTAGTGAATAAGCCTGTGTTGGGGGGGAATATTTGATGATGGCTGTTGCTATTTGAAGAATATGACTTTGAGATCATTGTAAAGCCAGGGAAAATAAATGTCGGGCCAGACCACTTATCCCAAATTGAAAGTGGCGAAGAACTGACCAACCTAGAAGAAGGACTGCCCAATGCGCAACTGTTTTCTATTAAGGTAGTTGATGCGCACTTCACCGACATCATTCACTTCTTAACTATAGGGATGACGCCTGTAGAATATTCGGTACAACAGAAGAAAGAGCTGGTCACCCGCGCAGCAAATTTTACCATCATAGCGAGCCACCTGTATAAGCTGGGAGCTGATGAGGTGCTGCAAAGATATGTGTTGGAGCATGAAAGACACGCCATCTTAGAAGAAGCCCATAGGGGCATAGGAGGAGGTCACTATGCAGGGAAGCAGCGGTGTAGAAGATCTTGAGAGCTAGGCTATGGTGGCCCACACTGCATAGCGACTCTCACGATTATTGCAAATCCTGTGACACATGCCAAAGGACAAGAAGACCATCACGTAGAGACGAAATGCCCCTGCAACCACAGATGACCCTGCAGGTGTTTGAAAAATGGGCCATAGACTTCGTTGGGCCCATCAACCCGCTAGGGAAGAAGACAGGTGCATGCTACATCAACACTACGACTGATTATGTAACAAGGTGGGCCGAAGCGCAAGCTGTGAAGGATTGCACTGCAGATATTGCTGCACACTTCATTTTTGAACATATTTTAACCAGGTTTGGCTGTCCAAAGATCTTGATGAGTGATAGAGGTACGCATTTTGTTAATGAAACAATACAGGTATTGACTAAAGAATTTCGGATCCACCATGCAAAAATCACCTCGTATCATCCACAGGAAAATGAAGTTGTTGAAGCTTTTAATAAAATATTGGAACATGCACTGACCAAGGTTTGTAATGTTCATCGTAGCAACTGGGACGTGCACATCTTATCAGTCTTGTGGGCCTATCGAACCACCTGCAAGAAATTGAATGGGAAAGAATCGTTTCGGATGGTTTATCGAAAGGAGGCCATTATGCCCATGGAGTATATTGTTCCTAGCCTGCGCATCACAACCTTTATGAACATGGTGGAGCTTGATATCATGGAGGAATGGTTAGCGCAGCTCATGCGCTGGAGGAATATTGTTCCATTGCTAACTTCAATCAACAAGTTCAGAAGGCCCTGGAAAAAGCATGGCATGATCGACATATTCAGCAAAAGGTCTTTGCAGAGAGAGACTTGGTCCTGCTATACAATAGCCAGTTTGCGAAGTACCCGGGGAAGTCCTAACAGCACTAGCTAGGTCCCTATATGGTAAAGGAAATTACTAATGGAGGAGCTGTCCAGTTAGCCACACTGTGTGGTGACATGGTACGAGGATATGTCAATGGCAGCCAGCTCAAACCATACCACATCAAATGTCTGTATGGCCGGAGTAGCTGTATGGGATGGAATATGCGCAGGCAGGGGGAAAAGTATAGGCAGGACCGTGATATGCACAAGGATCGATCGCAAGTCTGGAGGCCTAGAGAGGTGCGCTGGGAGCGCAGGAGGTGCGCTGGAAGCACAAAGTTAATATACAGCTATGAAAACTAGCCGTTGGAACAATAAAACTAGGTAAAAAACAAATTTTACAATTTAAAGGAGCGAACGACTGGAAATTAATGAGGCGATTTCCGAAGATTTTTTACAGTTTACTTGATGGTAAGTTTCAGATAAACCTCACCCAACCATTGGTCGCTACCCAAGAATATAAAAGCAGGAGGGGAGCTCAGAAGAGGGTTTCGTGCATTCTGAACAACATATCCCTTGCAATTTCTGGTAACTATTGTACTGTGTTCATGTCTGGGTGTGCTACCCCCTCTGATAGTAGGAACCTTGAGTTCATCTTCCGTGCAAGAATGACTGCGACTAATCCCGCTGAATCTTCCCAGACTGTGGCCTCGATGGAGAGAGAATCTGAGGAAGTACTAGAAGTCACCCCTGAGGTTGAGGTTGTGTCCACACCAAGCAAGGGAAATTAGGTGGAGAAAAAGAAGGGGAAGGGAAAAGGCCAGGAGACAGGGCTGGGGAGGGCTACGAAATGGGCTAGGGTGAAGCCTCGTACCTCCCCTCGTGACTCAAGATGATTCACAAGATTGTGTTGGGGGTCTATTGGAACGGGGTTCCCTAACCTGCGTTTTTTATATAATTTTGTAATATTCGGTCTTGCGTAGGGGTTTTAGGGTGGGTTAAAGCCCCTAATGTTTTGTAATGGGTTAAAGGGTAGCTCTAGGGTCCGCAAACCACATTTTGCATACCATCAGATATGAAAGGCTACGATGTTATAAATAGATAGATAGTTGGGTCTAGTAAGTAAGTAAGACATAAGATTGATGCTAGGTGCGAATTTTTAAGATACATTGGTTTGCGGACCATTAGATATCAAAGGTTATGATGTTATAAATAGATATATAGTTGGGTCTAGTAAGTAATTAAGACATAAGATTGATGCTAGGTGTGAATCGTTAAGATTCATTTGGGTTGTTTTGGGTAAGGACTCCTGCTGGCTGTGTGCGCGGAGATCCTCTGTGCTACTGTGTGCGGACCTCGCTAGGCTGTGTTTGGGTTGTAAGTGGATCTTTGATGCTAATGAATGTGGAATATATTTGAAGTATATTTTTGTTATCTGAATTTATTGTGTTTACTGTTGAAGCGCATTTGTGATATTTATTCAAGCTGCGAATGTATCTATGATCTGGAATTAGCTGTGATTATAATGTTATATGATGGCATTTTCTGATGTGCACGTGGATGTGAATGTGTTAGTAGGATCTATTAGAGATAGTAGCTGTATGTGCTGATTATACTGTTAAGGGCTGGCGAATAGAATCATTCTGTGCGAACCTGATAAGTTTCAACATAGATCTGCCTTAATTACCTACTCTCTCTCAGGGTGCGGAAAACTGGTTCTAGCACCCTCCCATACTACTTCGGGTGAGACCTTGGCCTGTGAAAGTAGGTCATTGTTGAAAGGGCCAGTAGTATAGGGGTTTTTTAGCAAACATTAACCTCCAAACTTGGGTCATGACCCCTCAAGCCAACACAATTGAAAGTCTCATGCCCGTGGAAGAAGACAAAAGTGAAGATGAGAGTGAAATTCTGGAAGAGTGGGTTACATAAGACCTAAGCATGGAGGACATGGGGAAAATTCAAAGTAATTTTGAATTGTATTAAGACTTAAATTTATTGAATAAGATGATAGAGAGTCAAAAACTATATATTCAAACTGCAAAAGTAGAGTTAGAGGAAGAGAAAAGAATGTATAGAAATAATGCAAAGTAGACTATAAGATGTGGAAAACATATTGGTAAAGGGATGTGCAAACCAAAAGTGTTACACGTTATTTTGTCACCATGAAATTTGAATGTCTGTATAGGTCTATCACTACCTATATTGTGCTCCCTTATAAGTCAAAAACTCTAATGTTCCTAAAAAAAGTCTTGGAATTGGAGAAAAGCTCTTTAAAACCCTTAAAATTCCACCTCTGCACTTTTTCTAGCCTTTTCTTGCCGGTTCACGGATACTTGGTCTATAAACTGCGAAAACCCCCACACATTCTACTACTAAAACCTGAGAGCCCCCGTAAGAAGTCGAATAAAAGAAAAAGTAATCTAGAAGCCTAGCTGGTCGAATATTCTCCCAACTAGAAGCTTCTAGAGGCGTGATCAGTTCGAGCTTTATCCCTCCACTCATGGAGATTATCCCTTGGTCCATGGAGCTCAAATCCCTTTATGAGAGGAATCCATCCCCCTCTTCATGGAACTAAAACTACCTCCATTTCCCTATAAATTGAGCTCAAGTTTTAGTCTCAAGGGTAGATGGTAAATGCTAAGGTTGTAAATGTAATTGCTGAAGAAAAATTCCCAAGAGTGCATACTTTCTACACTAGTAAACTGTTATTGGCATAATAATGATCACACCCTTGTGTCCATAACTCTATGGTGGTATTTAGAGAGGAAGGCTTGTCAAACTGAAGGAGGAACGATTGTTCAGAACCCCAGGAGAAATCTGTACGACATCGAGGCATTAGGTTGTAATATTACTCTTTTCATTCAAGATAATACATATGGATCTCTTTTTCTCATTGAGTTTTTCTTGTGCTTATTGAATAACATCAATACTTAGACTTCTTGATCACTAAGTTGGGTTAGATTTTTTTTATTATTATATGTTTCAGATGCTTTGATTCTTTTGTCTTGTCTTTGATTGAAGGTTCTACTTATTGGAGAAGCCTCTTTGAAGCGACTGGATAAAACTCTGCATCGAACATTGGATTTCAAGGTAGGGGCATGTCCTCTTTACTTATAATAATTCTGAAATGCAATCAATCTAGAAAAAAATGTTTCCAAATGGATGTTTGTTTCTAGGTATTCGTTGAAAACTAGGGAGATCACTCTTGTCCACAAGAGGGATTAATCCACATAACAAAATGGCGACTCAATTGGGGAATAGAACTCAGTTTTCTTTCTTTATTTTCAATTTGAATTTTAGAGTTTTCTGAGTTTGACTTATCTAAGACTGGGTTGGGTAGATAAATTTTAAGAATCCATGAAAAGAAAGCCTAAATATTTCTTTTTTCTATGTTTTTCCTTGCCTCCGCGGTTTTCAGCAGAAAACAGTGAGGAAACCTCCGCAGCTTTTAGTTCAAAACAATGTGGTACTGCTCTGTTTTCTATTAGAAACTGCGGACACTTGAAATTATTTTGAAAAAATTAAAATTCTCTTTTCAGGAGCCAGATTACCCGATTCTTTGTGTTTGCCCCAGTCTATCTTAGCTTTCTAATCTTATGTGTGAATTTCTTTTCAGCAACATTTGCATTTGTGTGATTTTATCATCCTATTTGCATCTTATAAGTGAGAGTTTTCCCTAGTTTATTTATGCTCCATACAAGATACCTTCCTTTACCTTAGCTTACTGGTATGATGATATTCTCTTTTTGAGCCATTAAGATCGTTGCAAACCTTACTTTTATGAAAATTAATCCCCTTTTCATTTGCAAATTTGGGAGAGCTTTTAGCTTACTAAAGTCTGATTTTCACACCAAAGCATTTTTGGATGTTTTCTTTTCTGCTGAGATAAGTAGAAATTTTTCCTAGTATGATCACAAAATAGGAGAAAAAGTCCTCAAACTTTCTAGATAAACTTCAAAATTAGATTTTTCTTTGATTTTGAATTTTATTTTTTTAGAGTTTTTTAGATATTGTTTTCTTTTGGAAATGGTTTGTTTATTGATTTATAGTTTTTGGTCTGATTGTTAGAGGAATTTAATTTCAAAAGAGTAATTGATCATTTTTGCAAATTGAATTCTCTATGAAATCATCTTCTTTTCAAAGATTTTGTTTATGAATGAAAGAATTGGTGCTTATAAAATTGTTAAATCTCTCAATCTTTCCCTTATATAAGATTCATTGAAAATAAAAGAGTTGCACTTTCATTTAGATGCATTTAGCGTATTTTTGAGTTGGGTCACAAACATCATTGAAGTTTCAACTCCATACCTTTTGTCTTAAGCAACAACAAAATTAAAAACAACACTTTAATAAAATCAATCTAGATATTTTACATTTTCTAGGGCTCATTCCACCAACATAGCTTAGGCTAGTGTTTTGGAACAGGTTGTAATTAACATTCCAAAACAGTTTAAACAAACAAGTAGCAATCTTGCGGTAGGAAAATCCAATTGTAGCATTTGTGCTCTGGGAAACTCTTCTTAAAAGAGTCAAGCACGAGATCATGTTGGAACCATTGAGGTAATCGTACCTATCTCATTGGGAAAGATAGAAGATGTGAACGTAATACAAACAGTAAACCTCGGATAGAACATTGTCGAGGAGCCTAGGGTCACTTGTTGGCAAATGTTGGATTTACCATATCAAGGAGTCTTCAAGGGGATTGAGCTTGTTACTCTGCCCTTGCGTGTATATCGGATCGTAGAATGTTCCCCTAGGTACATTTGTTCCCGTTGGTGACCTTAGTGACCATAATCTTTAGGATTTTCCCCAAGGTGACGGTGGAGGGAAGGTCCCACTGTACCTGGAGTAGATGTTGGCTAGACTCACTTGGACTTTTCAGAGGGTAATCTTCACTTCGAGATGGAATAAGTGGAGTGACTTGCACTAGACTATTTCATTAAGTAGGTTGTCGGGGTAATTTTTCAAACCACCAAGCTTTTCACATGAGAATTCTACGACGTTGGATTTCATCACCAACTAGTGTTTTTAGTGTGGAAACATATTGTTTGTGTGTGGATTGCTCTCTTAGATTTTTTAGGCGTGTGTTCGATTTGATTGTTTCCTTAGCGACTTTAGGTTTACTTTTTTGAAATTTTGTTTGATTTCGTGTGTTAAATTTTTAACTGTGACTGAATTACCGAGACACTCCCATAGAATGCAGGGGAAACCACCTAAGTACACACCAAGTCAGTTAGAAAACCTTAAATCTGAAGAAGGCCAACCACCAGGGATCGAATCAACTAAACAAGAGGAAACATCAGTAATAATACATCCTTATTACGAAGTAGATCAACTTCAAACAACAGAAATTCATCCAAGAAAATTAGAAAATTCTGAACTAGTTGAACTTGCTTCCACAACTAGTGAATTGTTGGCTACTGAACATGAAATTTCTGAGCCTGAAACTAAACCTGCTACATCTGAGCCTGCTTCGGAGTTCATAACCCCAACCCCTGGTTGTCCTCATTCACCTCGAGTGAAGTTTCACATCATTGAGAACCTTCCTCCGGGCCTCATTAGTATCGAAGAGATTACTGACACAGAAGAAGAAGTTCTACTTCCTTCACATCAAGAATCTTTAGATATAAGGCAAAGTGAATGGATTTAATATTATAGACATTTCAAACAAGATCCTTGGTATTCTCAGTTAACCGACTTTCTACACAATTCGGGTCTCAACTATTCACCACCCTGCATTACTTTTGATGCCATACCAAGAGGTAATTATAGACCGTCATTAAACATGTCTGGTGAGTCATCCATGTTTTCTGCATTGCCAGAAAATTATTTTTATGGTGGTCTATCTGTTCCTTCAGGATACCAGTCACTTTCTGGTACTTTCTAAGGAACATCTCCCTCTCCTGGAAAACTTATACAATCACCTGGTCGAAATGAATCTCATATCGAAAATTTCAAAACGGAATAAGTCTACATGATGTCTGGAAACTGATGTAGGAGCATCAAAGCTAAATTTTTATTATTCCTTTATTTAATTTAGGGGGTGAGATATTTTAATTAATTATTTAATTATTTTGCTCATTTTTTATTAATTAAGAGAGAAAATATAAATGTGAGGATTATTGTGAATATTCCTTAAATAATTAAGGATATGAGTGGAGTGAATTAGGTAGATAATCTAGGGATGAGGAATTCCATAAATGGGACTTAGTTGAGTCCAAAAAAATATAAATCTAATTTAGATTTTAAGTTGAGATTTATGTGGAGGAAATTATGGAATGGAATAAATTATATTTATGTATAAATATGTAGCTTGTGAGGGTGAGAAGGTGGACAAGTGAGGAAGTGAGGAAGTGAGGAATACAGAGAGTAAGAGAAATGGTTTGAAGGGCCGAGAGCCAAGAGGCCACCCATTGTAATATTTTTCCAAAGAGTTTTTATGTTTTATATCAATATTTTATTTGTATGGCTCTATTTCCTTCATATGTATTGTTTGAATTGGATATGTTGTGGTTTTAACAAGAACTTTAATTTTTGTTGGAGACACATGATTTTTTTACATGCTGGGATCTGATTTAACCCAGTATCCTGGCATCATTTGGTATCAGAGCGGGAAATATGCCTGTTCTACATTTTGTTTTGAATCTACAAGTATATTGATATGCCATAGATTAGTATGGAAATTGCAGGGAGACAATTTTCATTGTGGAGGGTGATACACAGTTTTAAAGCACTATAGTGGAGTGCGGCATTGGGTGGATGCAGACAAATACTCTCCGGAAAAATTTTCAGACACTAAAGTCCTTGGACAGTGCAATGAATCCCATGGTGGAAAAGTCGTGACAATAAAATTTCAGCAGCACTACTGTCATAACGTGACTCTGTGGGATTGTGATGAAACCGAAATATACAATGCTGCAAAGTTAATCAGAGGGGGCACAATCAATATGTTCATGTTTCCAGGTAACTGCATATTAAATTCAACCTTTTTTTAAAGCAAATTTGATGGTGGTGTTTTTGTTTTAACCTGCGTTAGCATTACTGGATAGTGGTGCAGTCATTTGCGTTGAGGATTTGTGTTAATATTGCTGGCAGAGTGGCATAGTCATTGCGTGAAGAATTGTTGGTGCAATGAGAGTGAGCGGTGGAGGTCATGGCATATGGTAATGACCTGGGGTATGATGTAACTAGTATGAGTTTGGATTGGCGCTTGCAGCAGTAGCAATTCGAATTGCTTGAATTAAAAACAAGGAACGAAATTAAGGACGGATTAAAGAGATAGCATATCTGTTAATGAAGCAGCTAGCAATTAACACAGCCACCAGGAAGGAGGATCGAAACCTTTAATGCATTATTAACACCTGCAAGGACGTGTTGCCAACATCCAATGGATGACCGTGATGCAGAGCAGTCTTGCGATGAATCTATTCCAGATCTGCAACGGCACAGTTCGGCCACGTTGAATTTGATCCATGTGCAGTCACTTCATTTTGGTTAGCAAGGATTGTGTGTTGAACTGTGTAAACATTCATGAAGGTCGATTAATGCATTGATTTGTATGAGTCGTGGTTCAATGTGCAAGTCGACATTGAGGAATGGCACAAAGATTGGTGTCGGTTCCAATCCAACTATCAACTTATAAAATTAATTCCATCTCTATTTGTGTAAATTTCCATGAAGGTGTGACGTTGTGGATTTGACCAACCTAATGGTATGTTATTTGCTTAATATTATCGTAAAGCTATTGACTTCCACTGTACCATCTTCCAGTGTAAGAAAAGGTTACTAGGATTGATCAAGGTAAAGTGTTTGCAAATAGATCATGTACGTTTTTTTTTGGAGAATGTAATCTTGAAAGGATATTCGGTTACATTAAGATTTCATGTTTTCAAAGAAAGAAATTGAAATTGGAGAGATTGAGATGAAGGTACTTGGCTTAAACTATGTGGGGAGATTGTGCATACTTTGAAGGTTTATAACATTTGTTTGCTGGGAAAGATTTATGTTAGAATATTGTTGGGAAGAGATTTATTTGTTGGGGAGAAAATGGACCTTGCACGTTCAAAGTAAGTTTGTAGAGGCTTGAATGTATTCCTAAAAGAATACGCGAGAGAAGGGTTGGATCATTTCAACCACAAGAAGATTCAAGGTAAGTGCTCATTGAATGAATCAATATTCATTGAGTAGAAGTATTTTAAAATCTGGATGATTAAAATTCCTTTCCATACTCAAGAAGATTATATTTTGTAAATGTTATGAAAGAGTGGAAATGTTGCAAATGCGGAGATATAAATGAATGGAAAATGAATGAAAATGCACTATTCTGGGTGATATAAAAACAAGTATGCATTTTTATGTGAGGGGGTTTATTATGCATAATGTGGATTCTTCGTAGTTTTGGTTAAATCATTTTGGACAAAATATTGTAGTTGGAAAAGGGAGAATTCGTTTGATTTGTGTTTTAAGATTTTAAACACAATTGCTTGATGTTGTAAAATCTTTGTGGCGGTATCTAAGGAGGTGATATTCAAGATGGACACAATGTACGAGATGTACATCATTCATCGAAGAGGTTGAAATATGAATAGATTGTTCTCTATACACAGGTGAAGAGATGTGAATTGATGTTGCATGGTGCATAAAATTGCAGGAAAATTTTGCACTAAAATGATGAGCAAATTGAATGAAGGGCCTGTGAATGTTCGCAGTAATAAAGACGACACAGAAGAGTGGAGACCAGAGAATTGAGATTTCGAAGAGAAGGTTTGTTAATAACCTTAACAGGAGCATAAGGCATGATGCATCATTTCGAAAAGGTATTTTGAATCTTGGAAATTGAATGGTTTATTTATTTTCACCATAAAATAAATCTCAGGAAAGTGAAATGTATTTCAGATTAAATAATTCAGCATCATGTGAAATGATAATGGGAAACTGATGATCTTTCATAAGAAGGAAGTATGGAAGAGAGTGAATATTTTACATCCTAAGAATGTATTAGGGGTGTATGTTTGTTGGAGGATTGTATAACTAGAATTAAGTTAAAATATCCACTATCATAATTTGAGCAAGCCTTGAAGTCAAAACAGATGTTAGAGTCAAATGAAAGTTTGGATAGTTTGAGTTAAGGTTGATTATTTTCATCCAAGATGAAGAGTTGGTGTAAATTCTGAAGTCAGAGAGTCGTAAGCTAAGTAAAAATTCTGAATGTAATGGGGTGCATGATCAGCAGAGCCCGACACCCAAAGAATTGGTCATTGTAACACATGAGTTACTAAATTGTTGTTTGCAGTAAAGTGAAGCAAGGGAGTTTCCAGAGATGATTCCAAGATAGAGAATTGAAAGAGGTCATGCGCATATGGAGAACTTGTATTACTGAATGACAAGTGGGAAGACTTGCTGAAAAGGGGATTGAATGAAATCCACACGTGAACAGATGAAGTTCACAAAGAAGGGGAAGATGACTGTTGATAGTCATTTCCGAAGATCTGATGAAGACCACAACAGAAGGAAAATACCAAGGTAAGTGGCATATGTGAGTAGTTGATGGATGAAGAGTACGAGCGGGAGAAGGCTGAGATAACAATTCACCTTGAATTGTTAATGGAATTGTTGCAGGAAAATATGAAAGACCAGACACATGGTTGGACCATGAGAAAGAAGGTAAAGTGGTAGAGTCTACACACAAAGAAGGAAAAGCAAGTAAACATACAGTTGACAGAAGAGCTGAGGAAGCTCAAGCAAATGTTGAGGTGTGAAGAACTCAGAGAGGCTGAGTTAAAATGGATGTTTCCATTTGTGGCCCAGAAAAGGGTGAAATTCTAGGTGAAGAGATCAATGAGGAAGATCTCATGAACTATTGGAATAGTTTAGTAGAATTTGAAGATGTTTTGTTGAGAGAAGCAGATGAGGCTATGAAACCTTGTATTTTTAAATCTCACAGTTTATGTATGTTTGCAGGATGTGCGAAAGATGGTGAATAGTCTGGTGAAATTGTCACAGAGAAGAATGAAACTCTTGAGGTAAAGTTTGATGGAGAATGCCTTTCATAGAATGAAGGTACTGATTTGTTACAGCAGGAAGAAATCATAAATGAATTCTTGGTTGGGGTAAGACAGTCAGTTGAAGCTATTATGGAGCAGGAGCATAAAGGAAATGCTAAAGAGATATTCCAAGGAGGTAAACAAATGTATTTGTTTAGTGAAATTGCTGACAAAATTTTACAATGTGATGGAACAAGAATTAGGAAAACTCAGGAAGATTGCCAGAAGAAGGATGAAGTTGGGAATGAAGACTGTGTTAAAGTGCTAGAAAGATTTCATATGGAAATTGAGTTCTTGGAATGATGGCTTAAGGAACCTGATGGAGAAGTAAAACTTGCAAAACCTGATCCAGAAGAAATTACAGTTACTATGCATGATAGGGATGAAATGTTTTTAACATTTATAGAGTTGAATGAATGTTATAAATTTTCAGATAATAATGTAACTGTAGGTACAGAAAATGACATTAACATATATGATGTCGAAATCAGAGAAATTGAGTAGAAATTATTTGGCGTTGAGATGGAATATCAGAAGCAACAAGAAAATTATGTCCGTAGAGACATAAAGGAGATAGAAATATTGATCCAACAGGATAAAGATGGAAGCAGCCAATAGTCCAAAGAAAAATCTACTGAAATCTAGGAAGTCGATGATGGGAGATTGGTGCTTGAAGCATCAAAAGAGACCGAAAGGTCTTATCTTTTTAAAACTAACAGTTTATTGGTGAATGCAGGTACAACACTGGACAAGAAAGTTGTTGCTATTAAAACAATCAAAGACTATGGGTGTAATCAAGAAGGAGTTATTGATTATTCCTCATTGCATAAAGTTGAGTGTTTAGCTCAGTTGGAGACGAAAGAATTCAACAAAGAGGAATTACTCCGAGGAATTGGCGAAAGGAAGTGTTGGAGAATCCGAGGGAATCCGAATGATAGAGTGAATGATAAGTTACCAAATCGAGTTGATAATTTGAAGGACCAGCGGTAGAACAAAGTTTGGAATCCTGGAGGGAGCAAGTCATCAAGACTTGTGGCTATCGCATTGTTATAGAAAAGCGACAGATCTCATAGACATGAGTCTATGGAAACTTCTCTACATGGGGAGTCTGATGCAGGAGCATCAAAGCTAAATTTTTATTATTCCTTTATGTAATTTAGGGGGTGAGATATTTTAATTATTTATTTAATTATTTTGCTCATTTTTAATTAATTAAGAGAGAAACTATAAATGTGAGGATTATTGTAAATATTCCTTAAATAATTAAGGGTATGAGTGGAGTGAATTAGGTAGATAATCTAGGGATGAGGAATTCCATAAACGAGACTTAGTTGAGTCCAAAAAAAGATCAATCTAATTTAGATTTTAAGTTGAGATTTGTGTGGAGGAAATTATGGAATGGAATAAATTATATTTATGTATAAATATGTAGCTTGTGAGGGTGAGAATGTGGACAAGCGAGGAAGTGAGGAAGTAAGGAATACAGAGAGTAAGAGAAATGGTTTGAAGGGCCGAGAGCAAAGATGCCGCCCATTGTAATATTTGGCCAAAGAGTTTTTATGTTTCATATCAGTATTTTATTTGTATGGCTCTCTTTCCTTCATATGTATTGTTTGAACTGAATATGTTGTGGTTTTAACAAGAATTTTAATTTTTGTTGGAGACATGTGAGTTTTTTACATGCTGAGATATGATTTAACCTAATATCCTGGCATCAGAAACAGTCCTAATCCTAACCCTCGAAGTAGAAATTTACTGCTTGGGGGGCAACCTCAAGGTAGTAATTTACCGCTCGGGGGCCAACCTCAAGGGCAGTATATACTGCAAGGGCAGTACATACCTCAAGGACAATATCAACCTCAAGGACAGTACTCTATTTAGGGTTCACAACCTCTTCAAGGGCAGTACCCTGTGCCAAGGAAATAGTCTTTCCAAGGACAACAACCTCCTTTGGGGCCACAGTTTTATCAAGAACAACAATTGTTTCAAAGAGGTCAATCTTTTAGTGGAAATTATCCAACCAATTATCAAACTTACGTTACAAATTATCAACCTGTTTATGGTCCATATTATGCATCACAACCTTCAAAGGGAGCTCTATATCCTGGAGTAAACATAGTGTGGAATCCATCATTGAATAAACAGAATTTTCAATCTACCGTGCAAGTACCTTATATTCAGCTTGGTCAGCCGATTTCTTATAATAAAATCCAACAACCTATCCAACCTAGGCTTCAAGTTATACCTCAGGTATCTGCACTTAGTAGTATTCAACAACTTGGTCCGAGTACACCTAGAGCTCCACCTCAAACTGCTACACCAACTTCTGTTCAACAACCTACCACACCTATCCCTGGAATTTCTATAGCCCCTCAAGTATCACAACCGATCCCTCAAGTCACTGCTCACAACCGGGACACACAGTTCAGACTACTATTCAAATGTCTGCGGGACAACCTGGTACAAGTACAATTGCAACAAGCCAACCTTATACAGGTCAGTTTTTTTATCAACCATATCAAGGGTAGTATCAATATGGATCTGTAGCACAGAATCCAGTATACCAACATCAACTGTACCCTAGTTACACATATAAAATACCAGCACAATCTCAGTATGGTATGGCTAACCTTGGTTATCCGAGAGGCATTCCAATTCCAACCACATAGGTTATTCCAAGTTATCTGGAATATCCTCCTCCTAGTACTAGTATAGTTCCTCAAGGTTATCAATTTTCTCAACAGGACCCTAACCGTCAGTTACCGTTCATAGCAACTTTGGATTTACCATATTTTTTGCGCCTAACGAACAATCTGATTTATTATCTTCTGTTTTGGCTGCCAATGCCTAATAATTTTCCTATTGATATTCCTAAGTTCGAAGGTAAATCAAGAGAAGACCCTTCAAACCATGTCATGACTTACCACCTCTGGTGTGCATCGAACTCTTCGATCGATGATTCCATTCAATTACGACTGTTTCAAAGAACACTGATAGGTTTAGATGAAAAGTGGTATATTGAAATACCACGTGTATCATTCAATAATTTCAACGCATTAGCAATAACTTTATTAACACACTTTCAGTTGCCAGTCTGATACGAAAATGGCACGAAACTATTAACTTCATTAAAACAATCTACGTCTACATACATTTCAGATCACACATATGAATGGAGACGAAAATGAAGTTTAGTGGAAGTTTTATTCCGGATAAGATCTTAGTAGAATGGTTTATCAAATCATTTCTTCCAAATATCAGTGAAGATGTGGCTAAGAGAGGTGTTGTTACAGAAGAAAAGGTCATAGCTCAATCATAATAATTAGACCTTGTATATACACAGTCTGGTACTTTATACAAAAAAATTCTTGACTTACCACGTCTCGGTCAAATAATTGCAACTCCTTCTGGTTCTCATGCTATAGACGGTGTAATTGGTTTAGTAAGTGCTTATAAGAGTAAGAAGAAGTCCTCCAAAACTACGTCTCCTGTCATAACTTTACCAGATTCATCGAAAGGAGATTCTTCCCTTGAAACTTATACTGACATCCATGTTGTAGACTCATCTATAGCTAAATATAAAATGGGTAATAAGAAGAAAGGAAAGAATAGAAACAAACAAACTGCATCTCCCAAAGAGAAAACCGAAAAGAATGAACCAGCTGATGAAAAACGGAAACCTTGTTATCCTTGTCTTATCTGTGATAAGGATCACTATACCAAAGAGTGCCCACATCAGTCCGAGGTCTCTAATTTTGTCAAAGGTTCAACCACACCCACTGTCTTGAAGGATCCTTTTCCCAGTCAAGATAGCAAAATGATAGGATCTTCTTCAAATTCATCAACATATATTTTAATGATGTCTGAGGTTATGGTTGCGACGCGGTCGCAAGACTATGGAACTAAAAATCCTGTAACTAGTAAAGAGACAGAAAATTCTAGTCAAACACCAGCTATATCTCCTTAATTTTTTTATCCACTTCATATCGAGAAACCTAATCCTAATCTAGTGATTAAACCGCATGCTAAAGGTGTACTTCGAAAGTCAGGTTTCAATCCACATGCGAGAGCTGCTCAGAATTACAACATTGTTGAAGGTTTGGCGATATCCCCTTCAACAATGTCGACCTTAGAAGTGATACAATCATGTCCAACACAAAGGAAATTACTATTATTAGCTATCAAAGCTATTTATCCTCAGGATTCTAATCTCATAGTCTTTGATCTAGAAAATTTTACACCGAGACTCCCTCATCAGATGGCTTTTCAGATACCAATATTAGTCAAATCCAGACGAGTTTTTCATATTGTAATTAATGAGAGGGCATCTATGTGCATAATGTCGTTAAACTGTTGGAAAACTATCGGTTCTCCAACACTTAACCAATCACCGACAATCCTTAAAGCCTTTGACGGAAGAGGATTTCATCCATACAGAATACTCCATGATCTACCTATAGAGGTAGAAGGCAAAACTGTTAATCTAGATGTGGAAGTTGTTGATGCCCTTCTGGATTACAACCTTATTTTGGGTCGTGGTTGGTCTTATGCCATGACTGCTTTTGTTTCATCCGTCTTTCGGTTAATCATGTTTCCTCATAAAGGAAAGATTGTGAAAATCGATCAGTTGTCATATTATTCATCCAACCCTGCTTCTACAGATAGTATCCAACATGTTGGAAAAATGACTATACCATATGAAGATGTTTGTGTAGGTTTAGTAAAGGAATTGGCTCCGATGGGAAATTTCTCTATGCCTCCACCCAATGTACTGCATACTATTACCAACATCAATATGATCTCATCAAGCACTATACCATTCGATGAAACTTGGATAGTGCCTTGATAATCTCCTTTTGAAATGCCATATGTGGCAGTACAATCATATTCTGACACACTTTCAACTACTTCTAATCAAATGAATGTGATCACCAAAGAATTCTCTTCTCTATCAAGCTTAGCCTTGACATCACTTTCCGATCCTTTTCAACAGGTGTTTCACACTGATGAAAGTATTCACGAATTTTTGTCATTAGATGAATTACGTTGGGATGATCTACATCATAGATCTTTGTTTTTACATAATCTTGACAAATTTGAAAACAACTTTTTCGTCTATTTTTACAATTGATTATGTCAAGGAACCATATAATCCCATATCGATTACAAATTCAAATTCTGAGACTAATTTGGGAAATATTTCTACAAAAATTCTTATCGACATATGAGTTAAACCTCGAATTATTGAAAACATTCATATAGGTGCTTCTTGTACATTTGAGGAGATTAATACATACAAAGCCCTATTTCAAGAATTCTGAGACATATTTACCTGGGTGTTATGAAGAGATGTGATGAATTGATCCTAAGATTGTCATTCATGAAATTAAGACATACCCGGATGCTAAACTTGTTAGAGAAATATTACGCCCAATACATCCACGAAAAGCTGCTGCTATCAAAGCTGAAGTTGAAAAGTTATTACGAGCAGGATTTATTTATCCAATTCCATTAACAGATTGGGTATCTAATATAGTTCTCGTTACCAAGAAATAAGGGACTATACGAGTATGCGTCGATTATAGGGATATTAATAAAGCATGTCCAAAAGGCAATTATCGTACCCCCTATATCAACCAAATTATTGATGATTGTGCCGGAAATGAAATTTTCTCATTTATGGATGGATTTTATGGATATAATCAAATTAACATACTCCCTGCCGATCAACCAAAAACAACGTTTATATGTCCTTGGGGAACATTTTCTTATTGAAAATTACCTTTTGGATTAAAAAATGCTGGTGAAACTTTTCAAAGGGCATGTATTATGATTTTCATGATATCAAACATATTATACAACCATATCTGAATGATTTACCTGCTCATTCTTTATGCAAGGAAAATCATCCTACACACTTACGAGCTATTTTCGTGAGATGTAGGAATTACAATATTTGTTTGAACCCTCACAAATGTGTTTTTTGTGTGCAATTAGGATGACTACTAGGATTCATTGTTTCGAAAGATGGCATTCATGTCAACCCCTCGAAGGTTGAGGCCATCATCAACTTACCTCCTCCTTCCACACTTCGCCAACTCCAAAGTTTGCAAGGGAAAGCAATTTTTTTTACGTAGGTTTATCTCGAACTATGCTAAGTTAAAAAAAATGTTTTACTCGGTTTTTGAAAAAAAGTGTTCCTTTTATTTGGGATGAGATTGTTAATAAATCTTTTGATGCACTAAAACACGCATTGACCCATGCACCGTTATTGCATCCACCCAATTTCCACTAGGACTAATTTTTATACTTAGTTGCTTCTAATTCCACCATTGGAATAGTTTTGGTCTAAGAGGATGAATATCACAGTGAGCATGTGATCTATTATCTAAGTCGGAATCTCAACCCGACAGAAATTAAATATTCACATGTGGAGAAATTGGCCTTGGCAGCAGTGCAAGCTGTCCAACGATTCTGTCACTACATACTGTTACATAAAACAACTACGATATCTTATTGCAACCCGTTGATGTATATTTTGACAAAACAATTACTTGGGCAAAAATAATCTAAATGGATTGTTATCCTACAAGAGTTTGATTTGGAATTCGAGAAATCTAAATCAAAGAAATAACTAGTATTTGCAGAGCTTATGTGTGACTTTCCCAATACTGAGATGGAAACCATGGTAGAGAATCCCATCGTAGATGAATCTCTGTTTCTCATTAGTACATTAGATCCATGGTATGGAGATATCATTATATATCTTCAAACCCAAACCTTTCGCCCAGACCTTTCATACCTTTCACGTTTAAATCAACAGAGAATCTGATATCAATCCCAACAATACAATATTGTTGGATACACTCTTTATCGTCATGGTGCAGATTCTGTTTTTCGAAGTTGTATAACTCACGAAGAGGCTAAAATGGTTTTGAATAATTGTCACTCTAGAGCGTGTGGTGGTCATATGTTTGGGTTTGCCACAACCCAAAAGATATTGCACGCTAGCTATTTTTGGCCCTCGTTATTAAAAGATTGTATTATTGCAGTCTGAAAATGCCACAACTACCAAATTTTTGATCGAAATATGCATGCAGATCTAACTCCTCTTCATCCAATCATTGTTGTCGGTCCTTTTTTGAAATGGGGCATTAATTTCATTACATGTAACCATCACTCGGCCGAGGGGCATGGGTATATTATTCTCATTGTAGATTACTTTACCAAATGGGCCGAGGCGATGCCTACATTCGTGGCAGATGGAAAAACTACAGCTACTTTTGTATTCAGCCATGTGATTGCTTGTTTTGGTGTGCCTTGAGCTATTATTACAGACCATGGGAGTCATTTTCGAAATATAATGGTGAACTAACTGTTTGATCAACTTGTCTTGCGCTAGGATAACTCTACTCCATATTACCTGTAGGCTAATGGTCAAGTTGAAGCTGTCAACAAGGTTTTAACCACCATGATTAAATAGATTATCGGAACTCACAAATAAAATTGGTATACCATGATTTTTTCGGCACTATGGGCATACCAAAACTCTGCAAAAACTGCTACAGGGTTCACTCCTTTTCAACTTTTCTATGGTTTAGAAGCTGTGTTACCTATTAAATGTGAGATACCATCACTCCAATCATCCATTGAGTTGTTTCTAGCTACCTCTGAAGAGGAAATTTTTTTTTTATACTTAGCACAATTAGATGAGACTCGGCGCACCGCTGCATTAGCTACCGAAGCTCATAAAGAAACGTGTGAAATCTCAGTATGATCAAAGTGTTACCCCTCGTATTTTTTCAGAATGTGACCTAGTCTTAGTATACGATCAAGCTAACGATAAGCTAGGAGCTGGAAAATTCTAACCGATGTGGCATGGTCCCTAAATTGTCAAGAATGTGCTTGCAAAAGGAGCCTATGAACTGACTGATTATGAAGGGGTCTCTTTAGACAAGCCCAGAAATGGTCTTTATCTTAAGAGATATTATGCTTTACTTTCGTGTGAAGATCTCACTTGTACATTAGTTAATTTTTAGATAGTGTGCATAGATTAGTTTTGTTGTTATTACTATCTCTTCTTATCTTGATTACTCTTGATATTGCAGATGTCGACATCCCTTCAAACATACATTGGTTTTGCTGATGGTGCATGTCATAGTACACATAATATTTCTTCTGTGGCTTGGGTTATCCATTCACCCACCAATGAGTTAGTTTCTATGCATGGGGTATGCCTTGGTCAAACAATGAACAATATTGTAGAATATAGCGCAGTCATTGAGTTACTATCTAATTCCATTTCATTTAGTATTCGATGTTTGATCATTAGGTTGGATTCTGAACTCATTGTATTACATTTAAACAGGGTATATGTAATTAAAAATCCAATGTTATTGAGATTATTTTTGAAGGTTCCTCTCTTCGAATGACAATTTGATTATATTGAATATCAAAATATTTCAAGAAATTTAAACACATTGGCCGATGCATTAGCTAATTACATTCTAAATAGACATTTGCAACATTAACATAGTAAACCAAAACAACATTTGATCCATGTTGAAAAAGATACTCATAGAAAGTATTAATATCATAGATACATTTGTTTTCAAAAAATATTACATCGTCTATGATCATAGGTTCAAACACCTTATGATATAATAGATACTGATACAAAAAACAAAAAATGTCGATCCACAATGATCATCCACTATCTGTGATGATGATCATGGTAATAGACTATGGCACACACCACCTTGCTCAAAAATATCCTAAATGGTCCTAGAACACCCGTCACATGTCTCTGAAGCTTGAGAGGAATGTCATATGTTCCTGTCTTCGGAATTTCTATGGTTAACCTCTCTAGGTTGTGTTCCATATCTGATAGGATCTCTGTTGTCCGATCTTGTGGAGGTGCTATAGGCTGTGCTTACCGCCTATCAAGCGACGGAGTGTAGCTGGTCATCGTGGATTGACATCTACATTTAAATATTTTTGTTATTATTGGACGATTTAAAAAAAAAAAAAATTTGATTAAAAACATCAAAATGATTCGCTTACCTGACTCATCCCACTGTGCCCCTGGAGGCAAAGATGTCTCTAGATCACCTCTATAATCCATTCCTGCATAGGGGAAGTTTTCGATGGTGAAGACTTGGTTCCTTAGCCACATAAATTATGCTAGATTGAACCGAACCATTGAACTGCCATCGCCACCTTGGCGAGCCATTAATGCCACCCAACGTACCATCTGAGGTTCCCTAGGTTCCCCACGATCTACTGGAATCAATTGAGGAGAGAGAAGCAAGATTCTCTCTAAAGAAAATGAAATGAGAATGGTGCCATACCCGAAGTTTTTCAACTTCACATTCTTTACTCTAGTTAATTTCCCTTTCATGTTGGCCAATACTCCTTCGAACCAGTTAAATATGGTCCCTCCGAGACACTCTACTGTGGTCTGCATTTGTGATTTAGTGTCTACATGTGGAGCTGCACTCCCACACAATCTGGTTATTGTAAATGCAATCACTTTGAGATCCAATCGCAAGATATTTTTAATATCTATGCAACTATACTTTAAGTCTGCCTCATCATTGCGATACTATTGTTTGTAACTGGCAATGGGAAGGCCTCCCTGTCTGGCCCCAAACAGGGATATGTTTCCTCCTCTCCGGGACAATCCGGTAAGAAAATAGATATCCTCTAGCTCAATTTCGAGCTGATGGTCACCAATGATGAAGCATTGGTCTTGAACTTCCCATTCATTTACAAGCCATGTCATCAACTCTACTTGTGCTTTCATACCTTGGATAGCTCAAACCTTATGTAAACCACAAGTTTGTAGTGCACGTATTGTTGTAGCATCTTCCATAGCTTCATTGTCTATAAGCTCATGTTCACATTCACACCACTCTAACATGGTGGAATAACCTACAAATCAACACATTTGAAAGTTAGAAACCATTTGGGTGAAAAACTTGAACCATTTTTAAGAGAAATTTTTATTTTTAAAACGTTCACGGCGCCTCCGTAGTTTTTGTGAGGATACAATGCAGACATCTGCACACGCTCCACATAAAAACCATGGCAGCGCGATAGTTTTTATATTAAAAAATTATTGGGGTCCGCAGTTATCGCATGCATGACCTGCAGACCCCTGAGAGCGCATTTTAAACACAAATTCCTCCTAAAAAAAAATTACAACTTAAAAAGAAAAATGAAACGGATAGAAATGAAGAAGAAGATGATGTGGATTACCGGGTTTTGACGATTCAAGGAATGGATGGTTTGTTATCCCGATATTTTCTCTGGAACTTTTAAAGCCAAAATCTCTCAATACACTACTCTGAACACAAAAGGTGAAAATGGTTTTGTTTTAACTCCTTTTTTTAGTTTTTAAATGAAAAAAATATTACATTTTATTTATTTTTCACTTTAAAAGGCTATTTTTAAATATTTTTACTTCTTGGGAATAGGTTTGTGTATTATTTTGACTTTTTGTGTAGGATACATAATTTTTTGGGGAAAAGAATTATTTTGATGCTGAGTATACTTTTATCACTTTTTTGGGCTCTGTAAAATTACGAAAATGCAAAACTCTGGAGTTCTTGTTTAAGCTCTTTTTAGACTCTCTAAATATGAAAAGATCGTTGAGCACTTGACTATTCAAACTCATTAAAGTAAATGAACTCCCTTCAATATAATTTTACCCCTTTTCTGGACTGAAATGGACTAATTACGAAAAATGTATACGTTGACTAATCATGTTCAATAGAGTTCTCTTCTATATTATTTTATCCTTTTTCGGGCTTGCGAGACTAAATTTACGAAAAATAACAAACATGGAGTTTACTTATGTTTTTATTCTGACTCCCTAAAACTGAAAAACACTAAGTTTCTCCTATACTGGACTCATTAAAATTTAACAGTAAAGGGCCTATCGATTACAAACAGACCAAACCGCTCCTTGTTAGGGTTTGATTTTAATACTAAGATGGACTCATCCGAAGGATGAGATTACACAAACAAGCAAATGTTATCCTCCTCAAGCTTGTCAAAAATAAAGAGGTACTTGTCAGTAATGGTGGGGGGGGAAGAGAGAAAAAGAATCTAGTTGTCATCCTTGCTTAGAAAGCAGCATGCCACTCTTGAACATGAAATTTTATCACACTTGTACCAAGGTTGGGAAATCCTTTGTCTGACAGTTAATCGAACCACATTGAAAGTCTTCAGCTGGTTTATGGGTATTAGCTTTAGGTCAATTGCTACCAAACCATCTGCAGTGTCGCTATGTGTTTAAGAGAGAGTTCAAATAAACCATTCATTGCAAAAATTTGTCTCCATTCATGTTGACCATCCCTGAGTTAGTCCTTCCAAATATTTCTTCATAACTTGATCTAATGGCTTCGTGTCATGGGCTTTCCTATGACGGGTCACTTTCTATCGATGTCAGCTCATCATCTAGAAAGTTGATCTAGAATCCTATTAGTACCTTGGGATCTGCATGCCCTAATGGTAGATTTCTTGCCTTCGACGACAGGTTGCATCATTGACCTTCGATCGAATGATTCTATGAGTGTTCAACTGCAAATAATTCATTCAGACTTTATAGCTTGTATTGGAGTACTTTGAGAGCTATTGTCATTATTGGTGGTTTCTCTAACAATTCTTAACAATTCACATCGTTGACTAGTAATCAAGTGGTTTCTACCATGTTCGACTTTGACACAATCAATCTCATGGATATAATCATACTAGTTGGGGAAGCGAAAATCAAGACCTTGGATCTAGTTTCGACCATCCAGACTACAAGGAGTTTTATTATTCATGATACAGTAGACTACTCATGACGGATGGTTGCACCCATATTGTGTCTAATTTGATGTAATATTGAAACCATATCTATACCAGAACATTTATTTAGTTTTGATCTGATTATGGGAATGCCTACCTCATCGATGATATATATATACACTTGCATTGAATGTTTTTACAGGTTTTCGATCGGTGTCTCCAATCCAATCCTCGGAATGATAAAACACTTTACTCTTCAGAATAACCTTAGGCTTCGCACTTTAGGGGGAAATATGTTACACATTATTTTGTCACAATGACATTTGACTGTTTGTATAGGTCTATCACTACCTATATTGTGCTCCCTTAGAAGTCAAAAACCCTAATGTTCCTAAACCAAGTCTTGGAATTGGACAAAAGCTCTTTAAAACCCTTAAAAGTCTACCTCCACACTTTCTCTAGCCTTTTCCTGTGGGTTCGCGGATACTTGGTCTATAAACTACGACAACCCCTGCATGTTCTTCTACTAAAACCTGTGGACCCCCATAAAAAGTCAAACAAAAGAAAAAGTAAATTCTAGAAGCCTAGCTAGTCGAATATTCTCCCAACTGGAAGCTTCTAGAGGTGCAATCAGTTTGAGCTTTATCCCTCCACTCATGGAACTTATCCCTTGGTCCATGAAGCTCAAATCCCTTTATGAGAGGAATCCATCTCCCTCTTCATGGAACTGAAACTACCTCCATTTCCTTATAAATTGAGATCAAGTTTCAGTCTCAAGGGTAGATGGTAAATGCTAAGGTTGTAAATGTAATTGCTGAAGAAACATTCCTAAGAGTGCATACTTTCTACACTAGTAAACTATTTTTGGCACAAGAATGATCACACCCTTGTGTCCATAACTCTATGTTGGTATTCAGAGAGGAAGGCTTGTCAATCTGAAGGAGGAACGATTGTTCAGGACCCCGGGAGAAATATGTATGACATCAAGGCATTAGGTTGTAAGATTACTCTTTTCGTTCAAGATAATACATATGGATCTCTTTTTCTCATTGATTTGTTCTTATGCTTATTGAATAACATCAATTCTTAGACTCCTTGATCACTAAGTTGGGTTAGCTTTTCTTGATTATTATATGTTGCAGATGCTTTGATTCTTTTGTCTTGTCTTTGATTGAAGGTTCTACTTATTGGAGAAGCCTCTTTGGAGCGACTGGATAAAAGACTGCATCGAACATTGGATTTCAAGGTAGGGAAATGTCCTCTTTAATTTCTTATAATAATTCTAAAATGCAATTAATCTAGAGAAAAAGGTTTCCAAATGGATGTTTTTTTCTAGCTATTCGTCGAATACTAGGGAGATCACTCTTGTCCGCAAGAGGGATTAATCCACATAACAAAAAGTGAAGAGGATTTTTTAACTCTTGTGGAAAAATAGAATATATAACAGCCTGAGGGTAATGACAACAATGGAGTTTAGCCAAAGACTAAAATTGGTGAGGTGATTGAAGAAATGTGGATGTTGACGACGAATACATCCAAGAAAAGATAAAACAAAGAGAGGAGGAAAATATTCAGAGAATTGTAGCTGACTGAATTAGTGTGGATCAACATAGCTTAGAGACCTGGAGACCTAGAAACAATGAAGCAAAAACAACACAACACAGATGAAGACCAGTTGCAAACAAAAGTTTGGCACCTAAGAGGATTTGTCATTAACACATGGAAGCACATGGTTAGGAGACCATCATTATTTTCAACCTTGGGAATCTAATGCAGGAGTAGTCAACTTCCAAGTCAAAATCATATTTTGACTAGACTAGGGGTTGTTACACCATTTTTTGGTCATCTAACCTATTATCATTAGATGAACCCAAGTACACCATGTAAGAACAATTTTACCCTAAGTAAAATTGCTTTCACTATGTAAAATAACTTAATAAAACACATTTATTAGGTTGTTTATGGTCTAAACAGGAAACCCCAAAGGGAAATATTAAACAAATCTATATTTGTTTGATTTTCTTCATGGAATAATTAATTAAACAATAATTTAATTATTATTCCTGGTCATATTTAACCCAAAACAAGGAAATTAATTAGATAAATCCTTATTTATCTTCTTATTTTCTAGGAATAATTATTTAAATTTTATTTAAATAATATTCCTTGTTAAATATGACTAAATCATTTATAAATAATTAAATAAATCATTATTTATTTAATTATCATTCAACCACTTCCTTAAAATAATAAATAAATCATTTATTTATTTATTATTTACAAATAAAGGGATTTGACCTAAGTCAAATGCCTTTTCCCTCCAACAAATATAATAAAATATTCCATAAAAGGTGGATCTAGATTTGGTTAATATTATTTTAATCATGCACCAAGATCTAGAATGACCTAATATTTTGTTATAAATAGAAGGGTTTTTCCTACCATTCATCACCTTTTGTTGCCTATTAGATCACTCTGGATCTATACTCTTGGTCTGACTTTGAGCCATTATCATTGTCAAATTTTCCATTATTTCACTTTGTGAGCTCCCTTTGAGTTCTATGTTTGTCTGGGTTTTCTACACCAACAAAAGAGAGAAATTCTAGATCTGAAGTGCCGAGGACTTTCAAGAACCCATCCCATTGAGGAGAATTGGAAACACTTTTCTTGTTTTCCTCTCAGGTGCCCTTAATATAAAAATTCTTTCAAAAATATTGTTCTTGTCTTGTCTATTGGATGCATGGAGCAAAACCTTATTTTTACTGCTTAATGTATTTTAATGCATAGATCTGGATTTTTGCAGCATTTTTCTTGATCAACTAACCGCAGATCTGAAGATATTGGCAGCCATATTTGATGTTAGGGCTATTTGTTATGCGTAGCTAAAGTGGTCATTTTTTCGTACACTTCGACAAAAGATTCATACTAACAGGGGTTTTTCATTTACCAAGGGAGATTGTTCCTGTTATGAAACCAACTCCAAAAACAGAAGAAAAGAGAGATAAACGCCTAATCAACCACTTCGAGGGGGAAACTTCCTTTACATTACATAAATGAACAATTATTGGATGATTCCAATGAAAAAACCTCCTTTCTATATATAGGAGTCCATGGGGTCACAATATAATCCTAGCCGACCTAGCAATAATAATGTAATAGAACAACAATAAGAATAGTGGGGTTTTATATGGCACAGTAATAATAATATGGAGACTACAGGGGTACAACAATAACAATCAGGGACTACAATAGTAATATAGGGACCTAACATGCCCCTCTCTGACTCGAATGGAAAATGGCATCCACCCATGGTATTCATCTACCCATGTTATCCATCCACCCATGGAATTTACCCATGGTATTGTAAATGTCATCGACCCATGGTATTCATCGACCCATTGTATTTATTCGCCCATGGTATTGTAAGTGACATCTATCCATAATATTCATCCACCCATGGTATGTATCCACCAATGGTATTCATCCACACATGGAATTTACCCATGGTATTGTAAGTGGTATCTACCATGGTATTGACCCATTTAATAAAACAAGTTTCTTTGTGGTTTTATTTGCTTTGTGCTCTCTTTTTTCTAGCATTCCAATTTTGCAGATCTTGTCAGATCCATTTCAATTTTTTAGATCTTGGGCGTCTCCCCCCAAGATCCAGATCAGTGGTATCAAATTCAGGTTACGAATCCATGGGAATGAGGGTTTGAAGCATATTTCAGTTTCAAATTTTGGCAGCAATCTTCAGCAAACTCTATGAATTTCTTGGGCGGCGAGTTTGAAGATCAGATATGAATATTTTGGTGAAAATTTTACAAAATCAAAGACTAGATCTGGATTCCTTTCAAAAAAACACCCAAATTCAAAAAAACAATCAGCCGAATTAGAGTTCGGATGAGGGAGATATCGCTGATTCTAAATCAGTAATGTTGCAGAAAATGTTCTAGCGCGAATCTGAGATTCTAGAGTCTCTAAATAGTAGTTTCAAATACACGAGAATATGTAGAATGATCATTCCATTTCCAAAAATAGGTTATAATAAATATTCCGAGTTATATTGACCGAGTTATGCTCATTTTAAATCTGGAGAAGCATTCGAAGCAGGTTCCCTTTGGAGACGTGCCCTCCCACCCCGATTTAGTAGGCACCTACTTCAAATTCATTAGTTTCAGCATAGTAGCGTTCGGCTTGGGTTATTTAGAGACGTTCCCTCCCACCCCAAGCTATGTAGGCACCTGCTACTTCATCAACAGTCAGCATCACGATTATGGGTCAATCGCACAAAATCCTTTTCATCAAAGTCCATTTGCTAGGCCGCACACTATTAGTAACATAGTTGGTCACAAGAATTACAGGGTATCTCTATCCTCTGATCTTCATTTGTCATGGTTTTGGTTCATCCACAATCCAACACTTCGTCGAAGTCCATTTGCTAGGTTGCACACTGTCAATATCACAGTTGGTTACAAGCATTACAGGGTATCTCTATCCTTGGATCTTCATTCATCACGGTTAAGGGTTAACTACACAAAACCCTTCTCTTCAGTGGCTCTTCATATTCAACAAAGGCTTCTCAGGAGGGAACTTCACGCAATCAGGACCATTACTTCTTAAGGAGGGAGGAATGATCCGAATGGAATATGGCATCCACCCATGGTATTCATCTTCCCATGTTATCCATCAACCCATGGAATTTACCCATGGTATTGTAAATGTCATCGACCCATGGTATTCATCCACCCATTGTATTTATTCACCCATGGTATTGTAAGTGACATCTATCCATGATATTCATCCACCCATGGTATGTATCCACCAATGGTATTCATCCACACATGGAATTTACCCATGGTATTGTGAGTGGTATCTACCATGGTATTAACCCATGGTTTTGACCAATGGTATCCACCTATGGTATCTACACATGGTATTGTAACTCAAAAAAGGCTATAAATAACAAGCCCCAGTTTGTAAAAGGATAGATTGGTCCACCACAATGTAGCTTCTACAGTTACTCTCTGTTTTAATAAAACAAGTTTCTTTGTGGCTTTATTTTCTTTGTGTTCTCTCTTTTTTTTCTAGCATTCTAATTTTGCAGATCTTGTCAGATCCATTTCAATTTTTTAGATCTTGGGGGCCTCCCCCAAAGATCCAGATCACTCTCCTTCAAAAAAGTGTTGTCCTCAATGCTTGAGTAGCTCTTGATGCTTTAGTATAAAATTCTCATCCTCCCATGTGGAACATTTAGTGGGTAAGTTCTTCCACTCGATGAGATACTCTGAAATTGATCAATTTTGTAGCTGTCAAATTCTTGTTTCCGTGACTACTTTAGGTTCCAATATTATTTTCCCTTCCTCATCAAGTTCTAGAAATATTGTTTGAACTGGAAGTTTGTCACCTATAACCTTCTTTAAGCATGAAACATGGAGAAATAGGTGCATTCGAGAAGAAGAAAGAAGATCCAATTTGTATGCCATAGTACCAATCTTTTGCAACACCTTGTAAGGACCATAGTACTTTGGAGATAATTTATTATCCTTCTTAGCTTGCTTGATGGACATTTTTTTGTATGGTTGTTTGAAAAACTTCGCTCGTTGCGATGTTGACCTGCCTGTTCTTTCATTCGATTTTGTGCCAAACTTAGGTTATCCTTTAAGATTTGGAGAACTTGTTGTTGATGCTCTATGTGATCTTCCATTACTTGAACCATAGAATTTTCTTTTAAAGATGATGTGATGGACAATGGATGATATCCATAAAGTGCTATAAATGGGGTCATTTTTGTTATAGTATGGAAGGAATATTATACCACCATTCACCCAAAGGTAACCACTTGACCCATTATGTTCATTTATCAAATACAAAACAACGAATATATCCTTCCAAAAAAAATTTCACTATCTTAGTTTTCCCATCGGATTGAGAATTCTAAGATGAGCTATGGCCTATTTGAGTACCAAAACAAGAAAATAATTCTGTCCAAAAATTTCCAGTGAAAATGGGATATTTGGGTTTCCATGTAGCTTTTTAATTGTTTCCATAAATGCAGTAGCAACCGTGCTTGCTTTAAATAGATGAGATAATGCACAAAAATGTGTATACTTGGTAAGTCTATCAACTACCACCATGATGACACTCTTTCCTTCGGACATAGGTAAACCTGTGATAAAATCCATTGAAACCTCCTCCCAGCATTGACTTGGAATGGGTAAAGGTTGTAGTAGACTCGAGGTCTTAATTGTCTCAACTTTATTTTGCTGGAAAATAAAACATTCTGCCACAAACTTTTGAATATCATACTTAAGTCCATCCCAAAAAAATTCTTTCTTCATCCTGCGGTAAGTTTTTAAAAATCTTGAGTGTCCTCCTATGAGAGAGGTGTGCAATTCCAAAAATAATCTTTCGTTTTAGTTGGGAATTCTTTCAAATATATAAGCGATCTTTGTACCATAAGGAATCATTTTTGCAACTAAATGTATCAAATGTACTAAGATATTGCTGCAACTTTTGAATGAGTTTCCACACTTCTTCGTCATTCTTCCATCCCTCCCTTGCTTCAGTTATCCAATCTGGTTGGATAATAGAAATGGCACAAATAATTTCTTACACCTCCTCGTGGTTTCTTGAGAGTGCATCTCTAGCAACATTTAGCTTCCCTTTTTTGTAGATGATTTCAAATTCATAACCCAACACCTTTTTTACCCATTTTTGTTGCTCTTCTAAAGATAGTATTTGTTCCAAAAAGTATTTAAGAATATCATGAAAATCTTTTTACCTTGAAGTGTCTTCCCATTAGGTAAGGTCGCCATTTATTTAGTGCATGTAGTATTTCCAACATTTCCTTCTCATAAATAGCTTTATGTAAATACTTTCCTTTGATTGGATGACTTTAAAAAGAATTGGGTCTTCCTTCTCGCATGAAAACAACACCAATTCCATTTCAAAAGGAATCACATTCCACAATGAAGGTTTTTGTGAAGTCTGGCATAGCTAAGACCAGTCCTAGGCATATTACTTCTTTAAGATGTTTAAAGGCCTTAGTTGCTTCAGGAGTCCATGAAAAAGCACCTTTCTTCAATAATTTTATTAGAGGTGCTGCTATTCTCTCATAATTCTTAACAAACTTGCGATAATACCTTGTTAACTCGAGAAATAATTGCACTATTTTATGGTTGTTGTTATAGCATCATTTATCACCTCTATATACTTGATGACTTATGCATTAGCCTTGGGCAAACCTTCCATTCATACTTGGTCACATTTCTCAAAAAACAATATTTTAAAATCCATACGCAACTCTGCCTAGTTTTTTCCGCGTGCACATTCCATAGTTGACTCGCGTGTGTTATTTAAAATATTAAAAAATATATAATTTCTCTATTATTGAGGCAGGGTTTACAGTTTTTCCTGTAACTTAACTACCCCAACCCGTGGCCTAACTATTCCTCAACTGAAAAATCTAGCTTGAAGTATCAATACACCTCAAGGGAATGGCTTAAAGGAGCAGAGAGAGACTATTATTGATATTATAGCCTATTATAGCCTTGATCAAGTCTGATATTTTCCCTATGCCTCTTGTACTTCCAAGGTTTCAGGAAACCCTTGTTTCCTTGTGATGATCACCTTCATTCTATGTGACATCCTTGGTGCACCATTTATGGAAGAATCTTTGTGAGGCTAGGGCTGGACGAATCCAGAGGATAATTTTGCTCAAGGCCGTGGCAGATCTCAAGTGATTTCTCGACTATTATTTTCTGTACATGTTATCAATAAAATATGTAACATCCTGTTCCTGATGTTCATGTGTTATGTGTCTCTTATACATGCTTAATAATATTGAAAAGTTTATTTCATGTTATATTTACGAGATTATGTATGCTAACATGCTAACACATATGTTTTACAACTAGTTTTTGTGCTTTTTCTTGATTGATTTGCAGGTTATAGAGCACGAGGAGTACCAGGGGGTTTGCACCCTACGGGATTTACGTCAAACAAAAGATAAACAAGTAAGGTCTACAATCCTCATTTTCTAGTTTAAAACATAAAAATTGGTAATTAGAGTCCTTCTTGTGATGACATGCCATCCGCTCTGATAGGTCTCTCAACCCAATGCCTTAGGGTAGTTTTGCCTCTAATAGAACTGCGACTCCACTGGGGATTACATCCGTGTAATTCCTAGTTCAAGTTGTTTTATCTATCTTGTGGGTTCCCTAACAGTTTAATCACATTTGTAGTCTAGTAGGTCTTTTTCCCAACCAGGCGGAAGCCCTGATCTTCTGATCAGGCCCGAGTCTTTATTTTTTTCCTTATTTTAGTTTATATACACTACTTCATCTATACAAAGTGGCATATGCCCTCTGTTTTCTCCAAAAGAACCCGTGTATACACCTGTTTCTTTGGTTATAGTAGCGTATACACGCGTGTTGCACACAAAGAACCCTTGTATGCCTAGTAAATTTTAAAAATATGAATTTTAAGGCCCTGTAAGTCTTTCCTGACTATGGTTGGACACTCCTGTGGAACCTTTTACGTGTCTAAATTGTGATTCTTGTGGCTGTATGTCAGTTCCTCTCTTTTTCTTGTGAAGACCTAGTTATTTTATGGTTTTTCCTATTGTGTGAAGTTTCAATTGCGGCTGTAGAACCAAAACCTCTTCCTGGAGTTCTTAGTTGTTATGACCATTCAGAACAGTGAGCCTATGCTTGTTTGCTTGTGTTCTCCTGATGCATTTCTTCGCTTTTGGTTTTTGCCTCTTTGACTTCTTTGGTTTTCTTATTTTCTTGGGACTAGCCTTCTGGTGAATCTTGAAGTGACATTTTCTTGGTTTTTTGAGTTTATGTTTGCTAAAAGTGTGTGCTACTATTTTGAATCAGTTTCTTGGGTCTATTGCTTCTTATTTTTTCTTTGAGTCCCACTAAAAAAGTAGCATAGTTGGCTTATGCATTTTGAAGTCTCTTTGTGGCTCATTTTATTGATTTTGGTTCTTGAGTAGTTTTGTGCTTCAATCTTTGAAATCTTTTCGTTTTCATTAAAAGTGAAAACCCAAAAAACAAATTTTGTTTTTCGTTGATTTTTCTTTGGTTTCCTTTTTGCGTTTTTCATACATTTTGAAGCATTTTGTTAGTTTCTTGTTTTTTGGTTCACTTTCTTGATCTTGAAAGGAGTCTTTGTCTAGATTGCTCTCTCTTTTATATCAAATGTATTTTGGCATTTTGTATGCAAAGGAGTTCCTTTTGGGACTTTCCTTGCTTGTCTATCAAAGTGATTGAACTGATTCTCCCTAGAAACTCTTTTTTTTTCCTTAGTGAGTATTCCTAGAATTTGCATATCATTGGTATCTTTTGCATTAGTCGCACTAAATAATTTTAGTCTTTTTGATAGTTATCTAAAGTGTGTGAAGAGCGATAACTGAAATTTTTTTTTTTTTTTTTAATTATTAGTTTCATAGAACCCATTTAGAAATATCTTTTCATCGAAATAAAAATATTGCATTTTCATGTAGTAGGTTTTCATTGATTTCTTTTGTGTTGAAAAACACCATCAGTTTCACCTCCATCTACCTTTGAATTAAGTAAAAACCATTTAAAATCAGGCTCTCTAATTAAAGATGAACTAGAATTTTTTTGTATTATCATTACTCATACACCAAATAGCTAGGTCATAGGGCCTTGGAATAGGTGAGTGGAGAGTTAAATCTCCAAAGCCACTCAAAACTATCAAACATAGAAAGTTGATTAAGGAGCAAAATCCAATTCCATTAAGTGGACCGGGAAAGATATACCTCTAGAGAGTTAAGTGCGAGGGAGAGTGAAGGCAGAGAAGAGAGATACCCCCTCTCTTATTTGCCGAATCTTGACCTAATACCGTTCCTCTCGGCTGGCGATACAGATTGGTGCCCTTAGTTGCCTCTCCTAGGGACCACATAGGTGATCGCGGGGGGGAATACCCGTGGTACCTGAGGCAGAGGTTGCATCACTCTCATTATTACTTCTGGAGGGTGCCCTTGCAAAGCTCGTGGACTTCACCGGCAAAGGCTGTTGTCAGGAGGTGAATGTAACTGTTTTTGTTACCTTCGCTAGTAGGCCTAGGGTGTAATTACCCCATACCATTTTCAAAAGGTCCTCTTATTTTCTTTCTTGTATTTTGGTGTCCAGTCCTAATCACTCGGAGCGGAAATACCTGAAGGCTCCTTGATTGAATATATCTTAGGGAATTTTTATAGAGTGTGCTCTTTGCTCCTATATTTCATAGCTTATTATATTATTTTTAGTCTAATTAATCTCATAAATTGGCTGACTGATCGCCTCGTCGATCGAGGAGGCTTCGTGGGCTTTCTCCTGCGAGTGTCGAGCTTTCTTCAAGAAGGTGTAGGAGCAATTCAGTAGGTGATTTCCACCCTATGGTTTTGAACACAATAGAGAGTGATCCTCCGTCTTGCTGGGAAAAATACGAAGAGGGGCATGAATCAGTATTTTCAATAATCATAATCTTTTACTTTTCTCTTAATGATTTATATACACGACTTTGATTAACTCAACTAGCATATATACGCGGATAAACTAACAGGAACTTGCGTATACTAAGATAACTTTATTGTTAGATAAAATTTCAGAAAAATTCTTTAACCCAACTTATCAGTTATGCATACGATAGTTAAGAAGTAAATATGCGTAGTAATAAGAGAATAAATCATCACACAAGAGTATCACACATGAACACCAAGATTTAAGGTGGAAACCCAATTCTGGAGAAAACCACCACTGTTGTCGTCTCTGTCTTTAATATTTATTATATGTAAAACTGCTTACAATATTGTACTGATGCAGACTCATATCAGTACATAGGCATCTACCTGCAGAAGGCTGTAACCTTCTCTCATTCTCGAGCTGCTAATGGAAGTGAGCTTCAACCCCCTGATCTCGTTTACCAACCACTACTGGAAGGGAGCTTCAACCCCCTGATCAGAACACTAGCTTCTACTGGCAGGAAGCTTCTACTTCCACATTGAAGGCTTCAACCCTCATAACTACTGCAAACCACGTTTCATCAATTTTTACACTAGATCCCACAGCTTCAACACAACTCATCGTAAATATCATCAATAATAAACTTAACCCAAACTTCATTTAGAACAGTGAGATCGTTGTAACCAGAACACAGTAATAAACCCAGATTTCAGAATCAGTATGCAGAATCAATATCAACCCTGATCATTTCATTATCTTAAAATACAGACACTACTTCACTTTCCTTCACACGAACCTGCGTATAGATCTGATAATACTGAATTTACAGAATATGATTAGTCTTAGAACCAAATCTGAGGCTTTCAGTCAGATATCTTTTCAGTAATGCCAAACCCTTATTCAGTTAGTCATCATTAAACATATTTACTCACTCATTGATCATATTTGTACATATTCAGCTTAACAACATATACAGTATTCAAGAAACCAAGATCTACATAAGACTTCATTGACAAACATCAAAAATACAACATCAATAAACAGATAGCCTCTCCAAAAAGCTTTAGAAAACACTGACTTCCATACATGATTTTTCTAAGACAAATTCACATGTATATGGGATTTCATCGAGATGACCTAACATATAGATCTGTAAATATTAATTTTTCAGAATGTTTCAAATCTATAGAGTTACCCATATTTATTCACTTTACTTCAACAAACATGCGCCAGGTCACAGATCTAATCATCTCTTCAATAGATCAAATACATAGTCATTTCAGGTCTAGAGATTCAGATCCATCATTGTATCCAAGGGTGCATCATAGTTTCAGATCTACCAACAAAACATAGTTCATCCCATGCAGATATTCTTCAGAGAAAAGCATTTAGTAACAACCCTTACACATGCACACTCCTTGCACTATGATCTTCTTCTCCTTATATAGATTTAGCCTTTACCAATACCATGAGACAAAACCATACAATTACCGATGGCATTCTTGGACGGAAAATAGACGACACAATGCTCAATATTGTGTGCTAATACCATGGTAATTCCCCTTGGTATCATAATTTTAGAGCACAAAAGGTATACACGGCTTGGATTCTTTATACCTGCGTGTATACGCGACTTATATTCATAAAAATTGCGTATATACTAATTATGGATGTATACGCAGCTTTCCTGTATACCAAGTAGTGTATGTACGTAGGTTGCCTTCATCAAACCTGCGTATACATTGATAAATATTTCCTATTTCATTTCTTTGGCATTTACTGGAATTCTTTTCTCTGTCACATCTGAATTGAACTGTAGAAACATCATTTTTACATATTTAACAAATATGTTGCTATCAAAAGTAAAATCATCAAATAGGTTTCCATTAAGGACAACTTCATCGAGTAGGTTGCCATCAAGGACAAAATATTATATCATAATGCCAAAAATCTCCCCCTTTGGACTTGATGGCAACCATGTTGGTGTTTTATCACAACAACCTATAGATACCTTATAGATGAATTAATCAAAAAAAAAAATATTCAAACACCAAGTTACTCTCCCCCTTTGTCATCAAGGGCAAAGGGCGGATCAATACCAAACCAAGGTTTCTCTTTCCTTATTGAAAAAAGAGCTCTGCAAATCTGATGTGCACTGTATTGACCATGCTCCCCCTGAGTTCATGCTAAATCTTCAAATATTTTTAATGAAGTACATGAATTTATAACTCAACTGAGTATGACCATTCCTATCACCAAGAAATCATATTTACATCAATGATCCAACCAAGTGGAATTTCATATTTGACTCAACTACCCAACCAAGTGGGTTTACAAATTTGAACAAGTCCTTACATGATTGAATATAACAAAATTTCATCACAGGTCTCAATATGCCCTTTTCATCAAATAACAGATATGACTTTATATAACCAAGACCAAAGAATCTAAAACAGGAGATCATAACACAAAAAACAATCATAATGCCAACAATGCATCCTTTTCAACAAGGCAAGTGCTACCCCTAAACTTGTGCATCCTGAACACCTTCAACAACAAAATCATTAAAGCATCTTCATCAAGGAGATAAATATCAAAGAAAGGTACACTAAGATGAATACTGGAACAACAAAAAATATTAACCAACAACACCATAGACTGTTCTAAAAATTGACCCAGAGAATTTCTATCAGCAAAAACCATACATGGTTCTATGCACAGAAACTCACGTATATACGTGATTCACCTTTATGAAACCATCATACCGAATTTAGTCTTCTAAAATTAAGCAGATCTGATAAGAGAGATAGAGACAACTCCCAGCTTCTGTCTGAGATATTCGAATGCTTCCCTGGGAATAGGTTTAGTAAATATATCTGCAACTTGTTCTTTGGAGGGAGCATACTCCAATTTAACCTTTTTTTCAAGCACTTGTTCAAGTAGGGAGTGATACTTGATAAGAATGTGCTCGGTCTTGGAATGCATAACAGGATTTTTCGAGATACTAATGACACTTGTATTATCACATAGAAAGGAGATGGGAGGTGAAAATTTGATTTGAATATCTTGTAATGTCTGCATCATCCAAAGAATTTGTGTGCAACATGATGCGACAGCCACATATTATGCTTGTGCTGTAGATAAGGCAATAGAACTTTGTTTCTTGTTGAACCAAGATACTAATCGGGGCCCCATATAGAATGCACCACCACTAGTGCTTTTTCGATAATCAACATTTCTAGCCCAATCCGCATCTATGTAAACATGAAGAGTGAGATCAACATCATTTGGATACCATAGACCAAAGTCTTGAGTCCCTTGTAGATATTTGAATATTCTTTTTACAACCTAAAGGTGAGACTCTCCTAGATTAGCTTGGAATCGTCCAACAATCCCAACTACATGCATAATGTCTGGTCTTCTCCCGGTTAGATAAAAAAAACTTCCAATCATGGATCTATAATCTGGTTGATTCACCATGGGAGAATCATCATGAGAACTGAGGTTACATCCAATTACCATTGGAGTACTCATAGGTTTTCAACCTTCCATCCCATACTTCTTCAGAATTTTCTTGATATATTTTGCTTGTGATAGAAATATGACATCTGTTGCTTGTTTCACTTGTAAGCCAAGAAAATATGTTAGTTCCCCAAGTAATAAAATTTCAAATTCTTGTTGCATAACAAAAGAAAATTTCTGACTCATGGACTTTTCATTACTTCCAAAAATGATGCCATCAACATACACAACAATAATCAATAGTTTATCATTCTCAATTTTTGTGTATAAGTTACTGTCAGCAGATCCCTTTGTGAAATATTGTTGTTGAAGGTATTTGTGAAAACGATAGTACCATGCTCGAGGAGCCTGTTTGAGACCATATAAAGCCTTTTTAAGTTTGCAAACATGTTTTTCGTCATTTACCAGAATGAATCCTTCTGGTTGTTCTATATAAACTTCTTCTTCTAGATCATCATTGAGGAAAGAAAATTTTACATCCATTTGATAAACTTTGAATTGTTGAAAACTTGAAAAAGCAAGAAACATTCTTATGGCTTCAAGTCTGGCTACAGGATAAAATGTTTCTTCAAAGTCTATACCTTCTTGTTGAGCGTACCCTTTACAAACAAGTCTAGCTTTGTTTCTAATAAAATCTCCATTTTCATTTAACTTGTTTTTGAATATCTATTTTGTTCCAATAAAATTTTTATCATGAGGTCTTGGAACCAATTCGCAAGTATGATTATTTTCAATATGATCAAGTTCTTCATTCATGGATTGAATCCAACGTTCATCTTTACTAGCTTGATTTACATTCTGTGGTTCAATAGTGGATAAGAATGCGAGATAGCTAGGGGATCCTACAAGAGTTCTTCTTGTTTGGACACCTAATCCCTTTTCTCCTAGAATTTGATATTTTGGATGATCCTTTTGAACATACTTGGATGGAGCCTTTTCAGATATATCTTCTTTTGGTGCTTCATTGGGTTCTCCTTCTATATTTTTTCTATTTAATGACAGAAAATATACATCATCATCATCATCATTTGTTATTTCCCTTTTAGGAGCTGTGAGAGACTCATCAATTACAACATCAATACATTCAACAATTTTTTGAAGTCTTTTATTGTAACATTTATATGCTTTACTTCTAGAAGAGTAAAAAAGAAATATTCCTTCATCTGCTCTAGGCTCAAACTTACAAGGTTTTTAATCATTGTTCTTGATAAAACACTTGCTTCCAAAAACTCTAAAATGCTTTACAGTGGGAAGATTACCATACTAGAGCTCATAAGGAGTTTTATCACTGTTCACATGAACATGAGCCTTGTTAATAATATTTACTACAGTATGTGCTACTTCTCCCCAAAAGGTATTTGGAGTTCCAGATTCATCAAGCATAGCATGAGCCATCTGTTGAACTTTTCTATTTATTATTTCTGCCACATCATTTTGTTGTGGGGTTCTAGCTACAAAAAACTGTCTTTTTATGCCATGATGTTCACAAAAATAAAAGAATTCATCTAATATATATTCTCCTCCTCGGAAGATCTAAGACATTTGATTTTTAGATCTAATTCATTTTCAACCAAATCTTTGAAGATCTTAATTTTTTCAAATTCTTCATCTTTATGATTTAGTAAACCGATCTAACACATTCTAGAGAAGTCATCAATAAATAAAATATAGTATTGTTCTCCATGAGGTGAATTTTTCCTTGCAGGACCACATAGATCAGTATGTATAAGTTCAAGAGGCTTACTTGCTGATTATTCTTTGGCATTGAATTGCACCCTGGTTTTCTTACCAAATTGGCATGATTTGCATATGGTACTTTCAGGAAAAGTGATGCTGGGAAGATCACGAACAACTTTGAGTCTGCTAGATTTTCTTATTTGAGAGAAGCTCAAATGTCCCAGTCTTATGTGACATAACCAATTTTTTGTAGATTTACCTAAGTGGCATTTCTCTTGGCTGCCTTTCAATATATACAGATTGCTTGGTGTTCTAGTTCCTTTTATTAATTTTTTTCTTGTGTCAAGTTCATGTACTACACATTATTTTTAACTAAAGACAACTTCATTTCCTTGATCACACATTTGGCTTACACTCAAAAATTTATGCTTTAACCCATCCACATACATAACATTGTTAGCTTTAACCTTTTCAATTAGAAACAAAAAAACTTTACCCTTAATGATAGCAGGAGAGTCATTTCCAAAAGTAACATTCTTTTATTTCTCTAATGCATTATATGAAAGGAGTTTATTTTTATCACCTCTCATGTGTTTTGAGCATCCACTATCAATATACTATTGATTTTCTTCTCCTTCTTCATATAACACTATGCCACAGCTTTCAACCTGTGAGTCCTTCTTTCTCCATACCTTGGAATTTGTGGGTATATGTTCTTTTGGCTGAATTTTGCTCCTACATTCAGATTCTTCATGTCCAAAGTTATTGCAATAAGAATATTCAATTTCACCTTGAAGAGGAGAAATTTTTTTGTAAGTATTATTCTTTACTCCAGTCTCACATCTTTTCTTTCTAGCTTCTCTGGTCATGATGGTTTTGTATGCAACACATTTTACAGCGTTATGACCAAAATTATGACATGAGAAACTTTTTCCACTAAAGAAGAAATTTCTGGGATCATGAAACCTTATATTTATGTTTACCTGTTGATTGATATTTCTGTTATTGTTCTTGCTTGAATTGAAGTGGTCATGCTTTACCTGGGTAGTCTCTTTGTTCTTTTGCTGAGTGACAAAATTTTTCTGGCTAGCTTTAGTTGCATTTAGATAGCTTGATGTTGAAGACTGAGTGGATTCTCCAATATAGCCAAGACCCATCTTTACAAGAGGAGAACGTTGTACCTTGTTAATTTCATCTAAGGTTTCATATCCTTCAGAAAATCTAAGGTTTAAAGCTTTCACTTTCTCAATTTCCTTTCTTAGACTTACTATTTCACATTCTAATTTCTCATTGTGCTTCTCCTTTTCTATAAGTTGATACTTTAGAGTATCTATGGCAATTTTTTTTTCTTCCAAACATATTTTGAGCTGATTTATTTCTTCAAGAAAATAATTTTCCTATAATGCATCCATAAAAGTATCTTTAGCCTCACTACATTCTTTTTCAAAATCCATGAGCAATATAATATCTTGATTAGATTCTCCTTCTTCACTATTCGATAGACCATCACTATCTTCATGAGTATAATATCCTTTTCTATTGATAAACCATTTCTTAATACCTTTTTCCACTTCCTTTCCCTTTCCATGTTTATCTTTATGGGGACATTTAGTAGCATAATGACCTACTCTTCCACAAGAAAAACATGTAAAAGGAAGCTTACCTCTGAACCTTCCAGTGCTAAGTTGTAGCTTCTTTACAAAATTTATCTCATCTTCTTCTGAAACATACCATGATCCTTCTTGTTCTTCTACTTCCTTTCCTTTTGCAGCAACTCTAAAGACAACTTCTTTGACTTCGCATGGACCTCCTTTCCTCATTTCACATGCTGTCAGAATCCCATGAAGTTGAACAATAGTAAGAGTTTGTAGATCCTGCTTCTCTTCAATAGCAGACACTTTTGACTCGAATTTGGGAGTTAGAGATCTTAAAACCTTTTCTACTAGAGTAGTGCCAGTTATGGTTTCACCCAGATTTCTCATACGATTTACAGTATCATCTAGATTTAAAAAGAAACTAGCAATGCTTTCCTCGTTATGCATTTTGAGTTTTTCATATTGAATTCTGAGAGTTTGGAGTTTAGCACTTTTTACCTTGGCATCACCTTCATAGCTCAGAATTATTTTGTTCCATATCTCCTTTTCTGTATTCAAATCCATGACTTTCACAAATTCTGACTCAGTCAAACTTACCAATAATGCATTGATTGCCTTTGCATTGGTTTCATAGTTCTTTCTTGCTGCTAGATATACTAGAATTGAAGCTGGATATTGATAACCTCCTTCAACTATAGCCTATACATGTGCTCCAACAGACTGAAGATATGATCTTGTCCTTGTCTTCCAGAAGATTAAATTTTTTCCATTGAAGAGAGGAGGCTTGATATATGCTGTCCCATCTTGATTGCTCATCTTAGCTGATATTCCTTCTAGCGATGAAGTTTCTTCAGAAGGACCTTCTTTGATACCAATTGTTGGGAAAAATATTGAGAGGGGGGGGGGTGTGAATCAATATTTTCAATAATCACAATCTTTTACTTTTCTCTTACTGATTTCTATACGCGACTTTGATTATCTCAACTAGTGTATATACACAGATACACTAACAGGAACTTGCGTATACTAAAATAAATTTATTGTTAGATAAAATTTCAGAAAAATTCTTTAACCCAACTTATCATTTATGCATCAGATAGTTAAGCAGTAAATATGTGCAGTAATAATAGAATAAATCATCACACAAGAGAATCACACATGAACACCAAGATTTAAGGTGGAAACCTAATTCGGGAGAAAACCACCACTGTTGTCATCTCTTTCTTCAATATTTATTATATGAAAAACTGCTTATAATATCGTACTGATGCAGACTCATATCAGTACTCAGGCATCTACCTGCAGAAGGCTACAACCTTCTCTCGTTCTCCAGCTACTACTGGAAGGGATATTCAACCCATGATCTCGTTTACCAGCCACTACTGGAAGGGAGCTTCAACCCCCTGATCAGAACAATAGCTTCTAATGGTAGGAAGCTTCTACTTCCACACTGAAGGCTTCAACCCTTAGAACTACTATAGACCATGTTTCATCAATTGTCACACTAGATCCCACAACTTCAACATAACTCATCATAAAGATCATCAATAATAAACTTAACCCAAACTTCAATCAGAACAGTGAGATCACTGTAACCAAAACAGAGTAATAAACCTAGATTTTAGAACCAGTATACAAAATCAATCTCAACCCTGATCATTTCATTATCTTAAAATACATACGCTACTTCACTTTACTGATCCCACGTGTATATGCACTTTCCATCACACCAACCTATGTATAGATCTGATATTACTGAATTTACAGAATATGATCAGTCTTAGAACCAGATCTGAGGCTTTCAGTCAGATATCTTTTCAGTAATGCAGAACCCTTATTCAGTCAGTCATCATTAAACATATTTACTCACTGGTTGATCAGATTTGTACATATTCAGCTTAGAAGCATATACAGCATTCAAGAAACCCAGATCTACATGAAGACTTCATTGACAGACAACAGAAATACAACAACAATAAACATATAACCTCTCTAGAAAGCTTCAGAAAACCCTGACTTCCATATGTGATTTTTCTGAGACAAAGTCGCGTGTATATGTTCTTTCACCGAGACGAACTAGCGTATAGATCTGTAAATATTAATTTTACAGAATGTTTCAGATCTATAGACTTACCCAAATTTCTTCACTTTACTTCAGCAAAAATGCACTAGGAAATAGATCTAATCATCTCTTCAATAGATCAAATACATAGTCATTTCAGGTCCAGAGATTATCCATCATTGTATCGAAGGGTGCATCATAGTTTCAGTTCTACCAATAAATCAAAGTTCATACCATGCAGATATTCTTCAGAGAGAAGCATTTGGTAACAACCCTTACACATGCAAACTCCTTCCACTATGATCTTCTTCTCCTTATATAGATTTAGCCTTTACCAATACCATGAGCCAAAACCATACAATTTCTGATGGTATTCTTGGAAGGAAAATAGACGACACAACACTCAATACTATGGGCTAATACCATGGTAATGCCCACTGGTATCATAGTTTGAGAGCGCAAAAGGTATACGCAACATGGCTTCTTTATACCCACGTGTATACGTGACTTCTCTTCATAAAAACTTCATATATACTAATTCTAGATGTATACATGGGTTGCCTTTATACCAAGTAGCATATGTACGTGGGTTTCCTTCATCAAACCTGCATATACATTGAAAAATATTCCCTATTTCATTTCTCTGGCATTTACTGGAATTCCTTTCTCTGTCACATATGAACTCACCTGTAGAAACATCATTTTTACATCTTTAACAAATAGGTTGCTATCAAAAGGCAAATCATCAAATAGGTTTCCATCAAGGACAACTTCATCGAGTAGGTTGCCATCAAGGACAACATATTATATCATAATGCCAAAACGTCTGGGGTTGTTATTTTTGTGGGTGGTCCTAGTACTAGTGGTATTGAAGAAATGAGTGCTCCACTCATCTCTAGAGTCTTGTTTTCTGTTGAAGAATTTGAGTAGAAGAGGTTCCTCAACCTCCTACTACTCCATGTCCTCTTCCTGCCAGTTTTCCAGATGTTCTTTTGTACGTTGGGCCTGAGTCTTAGAGACCAACTAGCCCCTATCTTTCATATCCCTTTCTTTCAATGGCCATGACTGGGAACACAACTTCGGCTATGAGCACTGAAAGTGTGCATACTCCTCTTTCAGTCGAAGGAGGAGGTACCATTTCCATTTTGAAAATCACTTCTAGTGCTACTATGTTTGTCTCTACTTATATTCAATCTACGAGTGGAAGCACCCAAGCATATGCTTTTTAATCTAGCCCCTTTTCTTTTGGAATGCCTTCTAGTGTGATTCCTTCTGTCTCCTTTATCACTGCTTCAGCTCTCTCTGTGCCTATGCCTTCTATGGCTAGTGGATCAACTTCATTTCAGGGTTTCCCCTTTGGAAGTGGGCACATTCCTCATTCGAACCCTTCCTTAGGATCTTTGCCTTTCACCTCCCAAAATCAAGGATTCAATCTTTTCATTTGAGGTTAAAGCTCTAATGCTTTTTCGAGATGGAACCCTGCCTTTACAGGGTTAGGAGCTGGGAGTCAATTTTTCTCTGGTCAGCAAGGGAATGTTCCTTTCCCTTTGGTAGGTGTTTCTCAGGGCTTTTCTCCATTCACCAATGCTTGGAACCCTTACCAAGGGGTTTTGTTACACTAATTTTTGGTCATCTAACCTGTTACTATTAGATGGACCAAATTACACCATGTAAGACTAATTTTACCCTTGTAAAATTTCTTTCACTATGAAAAATAACTTAGTAACCCTTAATTTATTAAGTTGTTTATGGTCTAAACAGGAAACCCCATGAGGAATAATTGAATAAATCCTTATTTGTTTGATTTTCCTCAAGCAATAATTAGTTAAACAGTAGTTAAATTAATATTCCTGGTCATATTTAACCCAAAGCAGGAAAATTAATTAGATAAATCATTATTTATCCTATTATTTTCTAGGAATAATTATTTAAAACATTATTTAAATAATATTCCTTGTTAAATTTGACTAAATTATTTATAAATAATTGAATAAATCACTATTTATGTAATTATTACTCAACCACATTCTTAAAATAATAAATAATTTATTTATTTATTTATTATTTACAAATAAAGGGATTTGACCAAATTCAAATTCTTTTTCCTTGCAACAAATATAATAAAATATTCCACAAAATTTGGATCTACATTTGGTTAATAATATTTTTATTATGCGCCAATATCTAGAATAACTCAATATTTTGTTATAAATAGAAGGGTTTTTCCATTCACTCACTACCTTTTTTTGCCTAAAGATCACTCTGGATCTATACTCTTGGTCTGCCTTTGATCCTCCATCATTGTCATATTTTTCTACTTTTTCCTTTTGAAATCCCCTTGAGTTCCATTTTTTGTCTGAGTTTTCTACACCATCAAGAGATAGAGATCTTAGATCTGAAGCATTGAGGACATACAAGAAACCATCCCATTGAGGGGGACTGGTAACATCTTTATATGTTCCCTTCCTAGGTGTCATAAATAAACAAATTCTTTAAAAAATATTCTTGTCTTGTTTATTGGATGCATGGAGCAACTCTTGCTTTTATTTGATGTTTAATGTCTTTAACTGCACAGATTTGGATTTTGTAGCATTTTTTTTGGTCAACTAACTGTAGATATAAATAAATTGACAACCATATTTGATGTTAGGGTTGTTTTTTATGCACAACTAAAGTGGGCTTTTTTCATACGCTTGCAATTATAATTCACACTAACAACTGGCAACTCCACAAGGGTTTATGATGACGACCACTGTTGTTTTTCAGATCCTTGCATGACCAGCTGCTTCAACCCCTAGGGTTTTTCTTCAGCTTCTTGTTATTCTTTTCTTGATGTCGTTTTTAACCTTTAAAACCCTAAAATAGTAAAAATTATAACTTCTGTGTGTTTCTGGGCCTATTGCGTAGGTGACAGGTATCAGTCCCAATTGAGACAAAAAAAATTTCTAAAACCTACTCCCAAGAGTGCTGGAAGTGCAGGTCGCATTTTTTGGGCCAAAACCTGTGACATCAACCTTTAGGGCATAGAAAACAACCAAGAAACTATGACCTTTACTGAAAATAGGTCAGAAAATGCGACTTGTACCTTTTGCAAGAAATTTTCTGTGATTTTTCTAGGTTTGTCTGGGCTACTATTCAGGGTTGTCTCACCTCCGTCTCCACCTATTTTGGACCTGTACTTAATCTTTTTTTCTCGTCGAAGTAGGAACCAAGCCCTTTAGGGCTTCAATACGCTTCCACCTTTTTAGGAGGAGTTTAGCTGAAGCAGGTCATCTAAGATTTCAGTGTGTTTATCCATTTTCATATCTGATCCTGTACTTTTAGATCCATTTCAAATTGGTTATTCATCCATACAAAACACCTCTTTTAAGTTTTTTTTGGTCCTCCTTTAGGGTCTGCTCCATTTCCCTTCAGGTTGTAGCCTTTCGCCACCTCATTTGCAGCTCTTTTCCCTCTGGTTTTTTGTTGTTTTTCTACCCCTATTTCCAACAAATCCAACCTTTAGATCCCTATCTCTCTTGAATTTAGATCCATTGGCCATCTTATGTGTTTTGACTAGGTTTTTCCCACCCATAGACTAGTTATTGGGAAGCCCTCCTCCTTGGGTTTAAATTGAAGTATCATTAGCTCTTTATTTTCTGTCATATTTCAGTTTACTTCACTGTTATTTTTAGATTTATTTTCCATTTATACAACACCTCTTTTATTTTTTCTCTACACACGTCTGGGTTTAATTAAAATTAACAAAATTATCACATACACGCACACCCTAAGTGAATAGCGCCTGGTTTATACCGCCAGACCAAGACTATAACATTGTAATCAATTGATCGTGTACCTCCCTGCCCTTGTTTTGACATTGTAATCATTTGATCCTGCACCTCCTTGCCCTTGTTGGTCTCTCTTCCTTCTGTGATCTGTGTCTATTTTTCCATCATTGCGCCCCCAAGGCATTTATCCCAGAGACTTCTTGGCCTTCATCCTCAGTTTCTGGTAGGAAGACTTACTCCTCTGTGTAGGGTTCGAGTTCGTCCTCCACCAAGTCCCCATTATGACTCTGCTTTTGGTTCATTGGGTTCCCCTTCTGGTTCTATCCCTAGTTCTCCTCCTGTCACCTTCACCATGTCTGGTTCAAGACCTAACACTAGTGGTAACCCTGGCCCTAATGATGGGAATACTACTAGTGGGACCACAACAAAAACTATCCCAGCTACTCCCTTGCTCCCTTATATGGCAAGCCTCATTCTTCCCGATTTTAACTAGTTGATCAATCACCCCATACACCATGATGCTAGTTGGCTTGCTATTCCAACCAAGCTCCCTTCCAATATCCCCAAGTTCAAAGGTCTTGCTGGATAGGATCCTACAAACCATGATCGATATTTCCACATGTGGTGTTCATCTAACTCCAGCACCGATGACTCTAATCATCTTTGGTTGTTCCAGCGTATGCTTACCATAGAAGCTTCCAACTGGTATGTTGACTAGGCCTCCTCCTCTCATACTACTTTTGTGACTCTTCCCAAGGCTTTTCTGTCATACTTACAACTTCCCCTTCGTTATGACACTGGTACCGAACTTTTGACCTCTTTCCGTCAATTGTCTGCGACCCGCCTATCCAATCATGTCCAGGAATGGTGGATAAGAAAGAGCCTATGTCGAGCCCTTACCTTCGAAGACCATGTCTACATGGACTGGTTTCTCAGATCCTCTTTTTATGCTATTGGCAAAGATGTCGCATCTCATTTCCCTCAGACCAAAGAAGCTGCTTTCCAGATTGTGTTGAAATATGACTTGATCTATGCACAGTCTGGTTATGTTTATACCATCTTACCTGATCTCTCTAGACCCGGTGGTGCCAATGCACTGGGGGCATCCCATGCCGCCGACGGTATCGTTGGAGCCCTTTCTCATCCATACACTCATCCTCCCATGGGTTATGGTTTCCTTCAGGGAGGGGCCAGCTCCTCCAGCACTTTTCCCCCTCCCGGTAGCATGTATCGAGGATACGACATGCCTTCTCTGTTTGCCCAACCTGTTTACCATAATTTTTCCCAACCTCCTTATTATCTATATCCGCAACCTAGTGCTCCAGGTCCTCCATCATTAACACCTCAGCCTGCCTTGCCTTCTCAATCCCCGCAACAGTAGCCACCACCCCCAAGGGTAGGTGTATGCACAACAGGGTGCGACTAATCCTCCTACATCCAAAAATAAGAGGAAAGGCAACCAAAACCAATCTGCCCCAGATAATCCAGGACCCAATCCCCAAGGGAATACACCTAACGCTTCTAACCAGCAACAGGGCACTCAGCCCAAGAAAGACAGGCCTGTTTGCATGAACAAACCTTGTTCTTGTTGTGATGTCTATGGTCACTACACCCACGATTGTCCTCTTTTACCTCAGATGCGATAGATGTGGGAAGCTCAAGCAGAATCTCGAGGAAAACAAGCCTCCCCTTCAGTTCCTCCTAATGTTTCACCTATCCAACCGGCTGTGTTTACCAATCATTTCCCCTAGTAAGGATTCGTGGCTACCCAACCCCTTGAAAGTCAGGTGGCTACTCAACCTCCTACATCTGGTACCTCTGATTAGCAAATACTCATGATGAACTCTGACTAACCCATTACCATTGACCTCAACCTTCAGACTCGGTCCCGTCAGTACAACAAGCCTCCCGCTATGTCTGCCCCTGAGACCCCTTCTTCAGGTCCCACAGAGCCTTTTTCGACACCCAATGGTCCTTTACAGATCCCATAGCCTAAGGTAGAGGTTCATACCAAGATCCCTAAGGGACCATTACGCTGAAATGAATATTTTGGTAAATATGTCCATTCGTATAGTATAGTAGATGATTTGGCACAATCTCCTGCTGCCATCTCAACGTTGGAACTCATCCAATCGTGCCCTTCACAACGAAAATTTCTACTAAATTCCATGGGTGCTATGGATCCTTAAAATGATCGTTTGATCATCTTCAATTTTGAACAGTCAGAACATCCCCCCTTCCTGCTTCCGTCGACTTCCAAATCCCTGTCAAGATCCGGAATGCCAACATCTTGTTGTATCATTGACGAAGGGGCATCCACCTGTGTAATGTCTGCTTTGGTTTTGAAGCAACTCGGATCTCCTGAGTTTGCCCCTTCCACTATCACCCTCTGAGCATGGGATGGCCACTCTTCCTAGCCTATAAGCCTGTTCTGCAATTTTCCTATTAATCTTGTGGGAAAAACTATTTGTGTTGACGTAGAAGTCATTGATGCCCCCTTAGATACAACATTCTATTGGGTCGTAGCTGTTATCACCCTAGTAATTCTCAGGTTGTGGGATGAGGATTTTTGTAGTTAAGAAAAATAGGGGTAACCAAGAACCTCTTTTAGAATTCAGGATCTAGCCTGCCTGATTTCCGGAGAGGGATCTCTCCAAAAGATTTAACTTTGTTTTATAAGTGGATTTTAGGCTAGCTATGAATGGAAAGCGGGACTTGTTTTGAAAGAGTGGTGGGAAAAAAAAGTGTTTCAAGGTAAACCAGAGGGATCTACCAGAACATTGGGCTATGAAGTCAACTTTCTAGGCAAGCAGAGCTAAGAAATAAGACTTAAAGATGCAAATGTACTAAGGGCAGGGTAGATGACCTTCTAAGGCTTTGAATAGGCTTTGTTGATGGAATGGGTGAAATTTGAACAAAAGGGCACTTAAGAATCCTTAAGTTACGGAAAAGAGGATTGAAGGAAGGGATCAAACAGGGACCTAGAGCAATTAAGAATTCTATAGTCCGGTTATCAAGCATAAAACATTACAATTCCAACTAGTAAAAAACAGAGAGCTTTTTATCACTAATCCTGTCTAAATTCTCCTAGTTGATCATTAAAGATATAAAAACATTTAAATGAATGTATGGAGACTTTTGAAAGAAAAACAATGAAAACAGGAAAATACTAGACTTATCTGGTCAGCACAAGAATCATGAGTTATGATGTCTTTAATCTCAATTCCAGTCTGCTGCTTTGCTAATTGACTCACACCAACTTTTTATATCTAGCAAAATGACTATAGTAGCCTTGATAAATTTTATTCCACCCTGAATATTTCGAAAGATGAAGTATTTATACAAATGAATTGTTTACAAAATATCTCAAAGTTTGAGATAATGTTTCAAGGAAAAATAGGAAATATAACATAAGAAGAGGGACAGCAGCAAAACAGTTTGCAAGTTGTTCCCTTTTACAAGAAAATATAGAACTGATTATCCTAATCAAAATGATTTTATGATTTGCTGTGAGCATTGCTGGCATTGGATGCATTATCTCATGGAAGATATCTTGTAGATCACTCCTTCTTTTCACTTTCAATCCTGATACTCTTTATCTTTTATTTTCACTGTTTCACTGCTATAATTGAAAAATAACCAGCAGTAACATTCTTTTTTACTGATACTCTTTGACAATCTGATACACTTTGACCATGAATTTTTACCCTAAGGTAACAATAAAATATGATTTTATCATGTGATTTTCCTACTCTTTTACCTGTCAAATTCGCATCAGATCTGTGAATTCTTGCCATTGTTGAGTTGTGGGGATCTTTATACTCTTCAATTTTCTATAGCCTTCATCAGCTTCTGTGTACTTAGCAAAGTTTGGCTTTACTATGAACATATGTTTAATTTCATTCTCCAAAAAGAACAAATTCTCAAAGTATTGAAGTATTACTTTGCCACTTGGAGATCCTTGTGGCAAAGGCTTTTTAGCCTGCTCCTTAGCATGGGCTCTAATTTTCTGATCATAATCCTTCTGTGGCATTAATTTTTCATTTAGTGCATGAATATCTGGAAGTCCTGCTTCTAGCAGCAAGTCATACTTGGTCTTGAATTTACTGATTGATATGTTCATATTATCACATTTTTCTTCCAGATTGTTCATAATATTTCTCTTTGTTAGGACCTTTCTGATCTCAAGGATAGCCTCTATCCTGTCTGGAATCTTCAAATCTTCTAATTCTTCCTTGTTTTACTCTTCAAGAATGATATGAGTTGAATTTCTTGTGGGGGTTTGTTGCCAAGTTCCTTCTTTGTTCTATCAATTTCTACTAAGGAAGCTTGTAGCAGATCTTTTTTCTCATATATTATCTGAATAGAAGGCCATTGTGAGTGAATGTCTTCAATGATTTTTGTCCACAAATGATTTTTTATGTATGCAACATGTTCAGTAAGATTTATCTGCTATTGAAGAATTTTCACCTGCTCCTATAATCTATTAGCCCTATGTTCATGTCCTTTGGAAGTGATCAAGGCATCCCTATTAGATGCTTCTAGTTTTTTTATGGTGTTTTTTAAACTGATTATCTCTTGATATTTTATGGACATGTCTTCCATAGCTTTGATTATTGCAGCTATTTCCCCTACTGTGTTTATCTGTGATGTTGATGAAGAAGTGGCAGATATATCTTTAGAAGTAATTGACATTGCAGTTGCCAATAATCTTTGCAGTGCCAAATGTTTTGCCAATGTTGAGGGGATATTTGTGCTTACAGTTGGGATGACTGTAGGAATGACAACTTGTTGAGCTTTCTTCAAATTTTCATTTTCTTGCATGAAAGCTTCTATTTGGCTTTCCATTTCCTTTTGTTGAAGGATTTCCTTTGCCTGTGGATTTTCAGTTTGAGGCAATTTCAGTTGTCTCCTGAGTGCTGCTATGTCTTCATTTTTCTATTTTATTATGGCCTTTGCCCCTTCAATTTTTACTGGGTCAGCTCCTTCTTTAATTACTATATCTTCCAATGCTTTGATTCTTAAGCTATTAGCATAAATGAGGCTTTATCCAGCTTAATTTGATCCTGAAGGTTTATCAGTGTTTTCTCAAGCTTAATAGAATTCATAGTCTTGTTGAATATTTTAGAATACAGCATCTCTGTATTGCTTCTATGGAATTCTATTTGGTCCAATTCATGGACAACATCTGCATCAAATTCCAAGTCTATCTTTGAATAATCTGCAATTTTTTTTGGATCAGCCACTGTGGGTTTCAGAAATGACACTACCAATTTGTTTGAAGGGTAATCAAAAGCTGAGAGGAGTCCATCTTTATTCCCAGGCTTTTCTTTAAGGAACTTGGAATATACTTCACTTTTTATTTCTTCATTCTTTTCTTTGATTTGTTTGAACCTTATTTGAATATCTGACTCTGTGTTGTCAGTTTCTTTGGAATAAGAGGGAATATCAACATTTGTTTGTTTATCAACCATAATAGTGTCTTTCTGCTGTGCTTCAAATTGGACATTCTGAAGCTCCTTGAGTGTTTCATTTACAATTATAGTGGCCTCATCATCAGTTTGATGGCCATTGTTATCATCAACATTAGTTGCTTTGTTTCTTTCTTCATCAATCAATTTGCTTTTCTTATTGTAGGGAACCCTGAATCTCTTATCTAGAATAGTTTCAGCTATAAAAATACCTTCTTCTCTACTTCTTTTATGAAAAATTTCAGCATTTTTGTTGACTATAACCATCTGTGCTTGATCTACCTATTTATCCTTTTCACTGTTTCCCTGCATGCTCTATGAATCATCATCAAATAAATCATTTGCCTGCCACTCAAGTTTATTGGCACATTTTTCAATTTGAGGCTTGGGATCATGCAAGAAAGCTGACAACTTGCATTTCAATCTGATTTGGCTTAGAATACCCTGAGGATCATAATTCCACATAAAGCTGTATGGGAATTTGTATTCTTTCAACTTGACATTAATCTCATTTGTTGCTTCTCTGTTATTAATAATGAATGGCCCAACTTGATTTTTGAGTTTAAACTGTTTCTTTTTTCTGGAGGCCATAAAATTGAGTTCATCTGCATTCAAAAGTTTCCTCAAATATTCAAGAGAAAAAATCCTTGTAGTCACAAATCTAGGCAGTTTATATGGGGCCAAGAGTGCACCATATACTCTGATCTCTGTGTATTTCTTATACAAGTACCAATACCCTGTTTTACAGCTCTCAGATAGTTGTAAGATCCTCTTAGTTTATTCATTAATTCTAGGGGTTTGTTCCTTATTCAATAAATTCATTGCAGGTAATATAAACAAGTTGTTGAAGTCTACATAGGTGTATTCCCTATTCCATTTCCTCAAAATTGATGACCAAAATACAACTGAAAGTACATTCCCTTCTGGATACAGCTTCTGAAACTCAATGGGAAATTTGTCTGCTTGATAATACAAAAAGAGATGAAGTAGATATGAAGTATATCTAAAGACTCCTTCTTCTCGTAATCTAGACAATAGGTAGTGCATATTTTCTGCAATAAACTTGGAAAAATTGTATATAATAGATGGAGGCTGGCCAGGACTCAAAGTAGATAGAAAACCCAAGATAGCAACATCAGTGAATTCATCACTGTTATATCCCAGTATAAATGATAGCATGGAGACAATCTATCTCGTTTCACTTGGAAAGTCAAAGGTATCAAATGGAGGATTAACTTTAGGGACATGGACATGTGTAGGCCAAAAAATTTGGAAGATTTTGAATTTGGAAGCAAAATCCAAGTCCAATTAAAGCTGAGTTAAATCCTCTATTAACAATGAAGCAGTATTGGGGTCATGGTTTAGTTGCAGCATAGATTTTATGGATTCTGCATTGATATAAAATATGACCTCCCTATCTTTATTAACAATGCACCTCTGGTCTGGAAGATAGTATGACTGACACAATCTGACAAAATCAGGGGCTGAATGAGTAAGGGGAAAATATACTTTGGAAAATTGGAGTCCCACACAGATACATCTTTATCATTTTTCTCTACAGATTTTCCAAAACACCAGTTATAGACATCAAGTAAATTGAACTCAACTAAAGGGTCAAATATTTTGTAATCAAGATCAATAAGAGCAATATTTTCTTGTCAAGTAACTGGAGGTTGGACAGGCCTAACAACTTTAGTGGACTCGGGAGTGAGTGTAGGAGTGGGTTTATCAAGAGTGGAAGCCTCAGGCTGAGGAATTTTGGCAAAAGTTTTCTTCTGAGACTTTGGGCCTCTTGATTTGGAGGTTACTTGTTTATTTGTCATTTTTAGCTAAAAAAAGCAAGCTTAAACTGTTTGTTAAGTTCTCTTTTGGAAACAAGGGGATTTTCAAGGATTTTCTGGTAGAATAGGACTCTGAGCAGGGTTCTAGATGATAAAAAGGATTTTTAATGCTCATAGGATGGCTTTGATCAATTTCAGCAGTGAAAAATGATCAGGGAGTGTGTAAAACTTGCTAAAACGGAAAAGAGGGATTCTGGGGAAAATTTGACAGGGTTTCCCCTATACTTTGGATGTTTTTTTGGATTCTCTGTATTGATAAAATGATGATTTTTCTCTGAAATTAAAATTTTCATGGACAAGATTGACGAAAAATACCTTTAAAGGTATAATTGCGGTCGATTAAGGTTGCAGTTGCTTTCACGGTCTTCAATTCTGGAGAATTGGGCTATCACAGGGTATGGAGGCTCTCTGTGATTGAATTGTAGAGAATAATGGTCATTTAAATGGTCACTGGTTCACTGGTAGGTTCGAAAAATGGTGAAAAAAGGCTTAGCAAAGGTTTTCACAGGCTTACAGGCGCAAATAGGTGAAATACAATGGAAAACCATAGGTTTTAATGCATTAAACCTTAAGTCGAATCAAGTTTTAATTGCATTAATTACAGGGAGAAGTTTTGTATTGGGTTGGTGGTTTATCACGCGACACTGAAGTGGTAAGTGGTAATTCACTTTTTGAACGTGATTCAATCATATTATGACACGTCAACACAGGATGGTTTGGGAAAACAACCCATATCATGTAGATTTTACAAAGCATTGATCAAGCACTTAAGTTGCGCGATATAGGATATTGGTCGTCGGATTTGGCTTTCAAAAGTGAAGGGTCACGATTAAAAGAAAAGGTGCAGGGAAAATGCTTCATCGGGTTCATTTTGGGCCGTTGGATTAATGGACTGATGATGATCGAACGGGTAATACTCAACGCGATGGGGGAGGATAGGAATGAAATAGATTTATCGCGTTTGTTTGGAACCATTGGATTAAATGAGTTTTGAAGATCGGAGGGTTAGAATTGAGCCCAATGGGAAAAGGTTTTTATTGAGTTTTATATACAAATCAGACTTTTCCATTGAAAAATTGACCGGGAAAGGTTAAAAAAGGGCTTTACCCATGGTTAATGTTTGCAGTAAAGGGATATGTATCGAGTGAAAGGTTTGATTATATTTTTAACCTTAGGTTAAGGGGGTAGGGAAGGAAAATAAACAAGGGACAGGGTTATGAAGTTTAGTTTGGACGAAACTTCGGGCTTTCAATATTTTTTGTTTTAAACATATATTAAAACATGTTTAAGGGTTTTTTCATATATATTTTTATTATATAGTAATTAAATAAAAGTGATTTACTACCATAGGGGGCGAGATTTTATATAAAGATATATTTTAGCCAAAGGGGTTGTAATGTGGGTATTTTATTTACATGTGGGGTTTAATAACTTTAGCTAAAGTTATAATACATGGGTTTTTGGGGCTATTATATAAAGGGGAGTTATATGATATAGAAAAAGGTTATTTCTATAAGGAATTAATATATAAGTTAAAGTTAATATGAAAATGGGATAAGGTATACTAAAAATACATAAACATAACCAAGTAAAGTGAAGTTTTAAAAGTAAATTTTCATAACTTCGTCACTTTAACTTATGATAAAATGTAAATTTGAGGGTTTAATGTGTTCATGTGGTGAAGGAAATTAATGAAATGGGAATTATAGTGTCTTTAAGTAAAAACTGAGGTTTTACTAAGGATTATTCAGGGGAATGAATGCATGAAATGGAGAATGATGTAATTTTAGGGATTAATATAGACATTTAACACTTTCCACTAATCAATCATAGAGCCTTGGGTCCGGTCCCAACAAAAGTCAAGGAAATGCCTTAAGCCTTTCTGATTGATAGCTTAGAATTCTTAATGGCTATGGGAAGGGGAAGTTAGTTATTTTGCAGCCTTGGTGAATGATATTTACATTGATTCTTTTCACCTTCTTCTACCTACCCAACTTACCATGCTAACATTTTTTCTTCCTTTTTAGTAAGGTGCATTTGAGCTAGCAACCTTTACAGCATTTATTCTTTTTGAAAGCAAATAAAACTATCTAATTCAACACTTATTTCATCCATCAATCCAGATTAAACTGTTGGATTCACTTTATTTCTCTACCTAACTACTGGATTGTCATGATTAAACTGTATGAAAATTCTATTCTCTATCTATAGCAAGTGAAATTGAAAAGTGACTAGTCAAAATTAAAATTTTCAACTCATCACAGACTATGGCATTTATTGACACTCTGCCATAGTCAAAAAAGGTAAAAGTAGTGGCATTTATATTTGCACACTTTCATGTTTTATTCATTTTTCTTTTTGGGGTATTTTATTTTTTCTAAGTCCTTTGATTTTTCTTTTAGGACTTTTTACCCTCTTTTTGATTTTTTGATTTTTTGATTTTTTACCGAATATATGAATACAACTTGCAGAAGGAAAAGTATGTACAGATTTACAAGATTATCAATATTCAAGTCAAAATTATGAATCCTATATTTATAGGTCAAAAGGGAACAGATTGCAAACTGTTTTTCTGTTGTCCCTCTTCTTATGTTATATTTCCTATTTTTCCTTGAAACATTATCTCAAACTTTGAGATATTTTGTAAACAGTTCATTTGTATAAATACTTCATCTTTCGAAGTATTCAGGGTGGAATAAAATTTATCAAGACTACTATAGTCATTTTGCTGGATATATTGAATTTGGTGTGAGTCAATTAGCAAAGCAGCAGACTGGAATTGAGATTAAAGACATCATAACTCAGGATTCTTGTGCTGACCAGATAAGTCTAGTATTTTTCTTGTTTTCATTGTTTTTCTTTCAAAAGTATCCATACATTCATTTAAATGTGTTTCTATCTTTAATGATCAACTAGGAGAATTTAGATAGGATTAGTGATCAAAAGCTCCCTATTGTTTACTAGTTGGCATTGTTATGTTTTCTGCTTGATAACCAGACTATAGAATTCTTAATTGCTCTAGGTCCCTGTTTGATCCCTTCCTTCAATCCTCTTTTCTGTAACTTAAGGATTCTTAAGTGCCCTTTTGTTCAGATTTCACCCATTCCATGAATAGCCTTAGAAGGTCATCTACCCTGCCCTTAGTACATTTGCATCTTTAAGTCTTATTTCTTAGCTCTGCTTGCCTAGAAAGTTGACTCCATAGCCCAATGTTCTAGTAGATCCCTCTGGTTTACCTTGAAACACTTTTTGTTCCCACCACTCTTTCAAAACAAGTCCCATTGTCCATTCATAGCTAGCCTAAAATCCACTTATAAAACAAAGTTAAATCTTTTGGAGAGATCCCTCTCTGGAAATCAGGAAGGCTACATCCTGAATTCTAAAAGAGGTTCTTGGTTACCCCTGGTTTTTGTAACTACAAAAATCCTCATCCCACAACCTGAGAATTACTAGGGTGATAACATATTGGCGACTCCACTGGGGACTAACCATTCTCCAGTTTTAAGTTTAATCTTAAAGGAAGATTTTTAACTATATCTTTTCTACTTGAAGATTAAGTTTAAAGGTTGTGGGTATTTACCCAATAAACATTCTGGCTCCCAAGAAATTCTATTACACTTGATCCAACCCTGATCCTAATCCTCTAGATATAGTAGACAATCCAGACTAGATAGGAAAAAAGAAAAAACAAATTGCTAGTTCTGAGACTAAAGTACCCCTGAAAAGAGCTGATTCTTTACCCAAAGAATTATTAAGCTTATCAGACATTGAATTTGATTTGAAGTTTTAAAAATCTTTATTTAGAACAAAATATAGATCTGATTTAAACGAAGTTGTTTTAGATCCAGTTTTTACTTCTTATGTGAGTGAAAAACACAAAATTATTTTTGTTCCTACTAAATCAGACAAAACTGAAATTCAAAGTCCAGTGAAAAGGGTAAATGTTACAAAAATTAAAGACATAGAAGAAGCTGCTAAGTTAGCTAATTTTTTGTCTCAATTCAAACCCCCAGTTTCCCAACTATACACCACAGTCTTTCCAACATCAGATTCTACTTTGTATGCTGCCACATCATTTACAAATTCTACTGTCAGTTCACCTCAAGAGCCCATAAGCCCTGAGCTGCCTCTGCACCATAGAATCATATATTCATCTTATCCAGAATCCACTGCTAGTTCATCAACCGATCCATTTATCCTTGAGCCGCCTGTGCAGCCTAAGGTAATATATCCATCATTCACTCGGTCCATTACATCCACCACCATAAACACTAGCCATACTACTTCTTTTTCATCCCCCTTACCAAGCTCTTCAAGTACATCCATTGTTGTAACCAACACTATTCCTTCCACTACTACTATTCCTCCAAGTTGAGCAAAAATCCAAGCCATGGAAGCCAGATATGCTCCTTTGGTCTTACCACAAAATCTCCATGACATGCCCCAGAACTATCAAAAAGACATTCCACTGTTTGATAAGTTTTCACAGATCACAGCACAATAACATATAACTAGAATAAATGATTTCTGGGAAATTTATGAAATAGATGAGTCCGATGTCAAAATGAGATTATTTTCCCAAAGCCTAACTGGAGAAGTCAAAACATGGTTTAGAAGTTTAGTTGCTAGTAGCATAGTAGACCTAGCTGCGTTCCATAGAGCCTTCCTAAATAAATGGGAGAAAAAGAAAAATCCTATGCAAATATTATCTGAGTTTGATGCTATCAAGAGAGCCCCAAATGAGTCTGTCCAAGACTTTTGCACCAGATACAATAGTGTTTACAACGCCATTCCTGCAAACCTTAAACCCACTCCGTATTCTGTGCTACTCAAATTCCCTGATTGTTTTTATGTAGACATGGCTTACCAACTTAGAGAAAGGGATGCAGATACCTTAGAACAAATGCAACAAAACGATGTAGGTGTAGAAATCAACATACTTGCTAAGAAAGCTAGATTGAGAAATGAAAGAAAGGTTACTATCAAAGAGGAAGCTTCTCACTTAGATGGTAAGTTTGATTTTATTACTAAAACACTAGAAAAGGTAGTTGAGAGACTAGATCAAATGGAAATAAAATCACAATGGGAAAATTAATCCCAGATCCGGAATCCCAATTATAGAAAAAACAACAACCCATGGAAAGGTAAGGAACCTTCCCCAGATCAGAATATAAGAACCCCATTCCAAGAAAAGTTTGCAGAAAGTTCACAAAACAATGTTGATGAGGAGGAAGACATCAACATAGTTATGGGGATTGATGAAAAAAATACCATTTTCCTCACTCAGGAGGACCAGGAACTCTTTGAGCTTCAACAGTTCAAAGTAGAATCTGGAGAATCCTTCAATTATAAACAAGGTTATGATTTTGAAATTAATGAAATTCACAGTCAATACAACCTTAGGAGCAAGAAAAACAATGAACCTTCCATAAAGAATAATGCTCCAAACCAACAAGAACAAAACAAAAAGAAGACTGAGGCTCCTAAAACAAAATTATTGCAGATTCTTCCCAAAGAGAATAAACAAAGTTCGAACCCGCCCAATCCTAAAAAACAACAAGGCCCAAATATTGTAGATATTATTGATGAGGTGGCTCAATCTTCCAAAGATGCCCCAAAGGCTAATACTACAAAAAACACCAATTCAGCAACAATCAATGAGCCAAGAAAGAATCCAGCCAACCCAAATCCTAAATCTTCTGTTGAGAATCCCAAAACTGATAAAACTTCTGTTAACTCTCAAACTATTCTTGAAAAAATGATTAAAGATAGCAGGAACCAAGAAACTCAGACAGAAGACAAGAGAAAAGTGAAAACCAAAGGTAAAACTGTAGATACTCAAGAAAAATCATCACAAACCACAGTTCCAAAAGACGAAGTAATTCAAACCATCAAATCTCAACCTACATTTAACATGCAATCTGAAATATCCAAGTTAAAGGTAGCTGTTCCATTAGTTGAATTAGCGAAAAATGACTTGTATAGATCTATGATTTCTGAAACATTGAATGTGAATGAAAATGAAGATACTATTAACATGAGTGAAGATAGGCCTGAGTTAATTTTTGGTCCCAATGTAGATGGAAAGCATTCAGATGGGTCAGTCCCTCCATTTTATGTAAGTCTTACTGTACATGACCAAATATTGCACAATGCTATGCTAGATACTGGAGCTTCCCACAACCTAATGCCCAAAGCTATAATGGAAACCCTCAATTTATACATAACCAGACCTTATAAGGACCTGTTCTCATTTGATTCATCCAAAGTCCAATGTATTGGTTTGATTAAAAATATGTATGTAAACCTAGTCCAATATCCTGGTAAAAGCAAGATCATGGATGTTGCAGTAGCTGACATCCCGCCAAAGTATGGCATGCTTCTTTCTCGCTCATGGGGTGCAAAGTTGCAGGGATCTCTACAACTTGATATGAGTTATGCCACTATCTTGGTATTTGGACAGCCCAAAAAGATTTACAGAGAAACCTTGGTGAAATATATGATCAGTACTGCTAACAGACCTACAAATTATCCAATTTATTCCACTCCTACTGATCTTGATTCGTTCATTCTCAGTAATTCTGATCAAAATGAAAATCAAACTGAACTTACTGATAAGAAACTTAAAATCATGGATGATTATATTGGTCATGAGGCTTTATGGCATTTAGATTTTGATGGGTCTGTTACTAAATTTGGAGCTGGAGCAAGTGTATGGATTACAAATATTGAAACAAGCCATTCTTAAGGACATGCCTTTAGATTGAACTTCAAATGCACCAATAACATGCCAGAATACGAAGCTTTAATCTTAGGTTTTCAAATTATTAGAGGAATGGGAGGAAAAAGAATAATAGTCATGGGAGATTTTGAATTAGTGATCAAACAAATTAACGCAGAATACTCAGTTCATATTCCCAAACTTGCAAGATACAGATAAACAGTATTGGATTTGCTTGATGATTTGTTAGAATCAATGTTTGCTATCATCCCCAGAAAACAGAACATACATGCCCATTGGTTAGCAACCTTTGCTAGCAGTTGTAAATTTCCTTTTTCACCATTACAAAAATACACTGCTGAGATCAAACACAGGCCTATTGTTCAAGATAATGTGAAATATTGGCAAATTTTCTCAGAGGATGAGAAAATTTATCACTTTTTGAACAATGAGCAAGAATTTCAACATTGCCAAATCGATAATGATTGTAATATAGATTCACCTTGTGATATAGATTTAATTTTTTATCAAATAGATGATTTAGATAATTTAGATGTACATAATTTTGAAAAGCCTACTATATTTACTCAGAGTGACATAGATGAAATGGAAAAGGTAGATATAGAGGAATTAATGGAAGATGAAATTGATTTGATTGATTTAAAGAATAACATTTTACCCAGAGGTTTAACTCCCCTAGAAGACTTATTTGATTCCAATGATGTGCCCAACAGGCCAAAAATGGAACCAGTTAATTCTGATATAGAAGAATATAACTTAGGGACAGATGAAAAACCAAGAAAAATCAAACTATCAAAATCCTTATCATCAGAAGAAAAGGTTAAATACATTGAACTTTTAAAATAATATCAAGATGTCTTTGCATGGAGTTACGAAGACTTGAAAACTTATAACACAAACATAATCCAACATAAAATTCCTTTAAAAGAAAATCAAAAGCCTTTTCAATAGAAACTCAGAAGGATTAATCCAGTTTTGTTACCTTTAATCGAAAAAGAAGTCAAAAGAATGTTTGATGCACAAATAATTGCACCAGTCAGATATTTTGACTGGGTATCTAATTTAGTGCCAACCAGAAAGAAAACAGGAGAAATTCAACTATGCATAGACTTTAGAAATCTTAATAAAGAATCCCTGAAGGATAATTACCCCTTGCCAAAAATGGATCATATTTTGCAGAGGGTGGCAGGTTCTTCGAGAATTTCTTTATTAGATGGTTTCTCTAGTTACAATCAGATTCTAGTTCATAAATATGACCAAACTAAAACTGCATTTACTACTCCATGGTGCACTTTCATGTACATGAAAATGCCCTTTGGGTTAAAAAATGCAGGAGCTACATTTCAAAGGGCCATGGATATTGCCTTTGCCAAGGAGATCCATGAATTTTTTGTCATTTATCTGGATGATATTACTATTTTTTCAAAAACAAATGATGAACACTTATATCACCTGAAACAAGTTTTTATCAAATGTAGAAAATATGGTATATCTCTTAATCCTAAAAAGACTCTTTTTGGGCTAGAAGAAGGCAAACTGTTAGGTCACATCATCTCAAAAGAACGCATTAGAATAGACCCTGCAAGAATTGAAGAAATTCTAAACATTCAACCACCAAGGAACATAAAAGAACTCCAAGCATTCTTGGGAAAAATCAATTTTCTAAGAAGATTCATCTCTAATCTGGCTGAAATTATAAAATATCTTAACAATATGCTCAAAAAGGACTCCTCAATAAAATGGACAATAAAGGCCAAACAATCTTTTGAATCTATTAAACAGGCCTTAACTAAATCACCAGTCCTTATCAGCCCAGATTACACAAAAGATTTCATAATCTTTTCCTTTGGATCTGAACACACCATAGCTGCAGTACTTCTGCAGAAAAAATATCAAGGCTTTGAACAGCCCATTGCATTTTTTAGTAAAGCCCTCAGAGATGCACCAATGAAATACAATATAATGGAAAAACAAGCTTTGGTTCTGGTTAAAGCCATCAAAGATTTCAGAGTGTATATACTTCATTCACACATCATTGCATATGTGCCTAATGCAGTAGTTAAAGATATTTTGACTCAAGATGGACCAGATAGTAGGAGAGGAAAGTGGATAGCCACAATCCTTGAATATGATCTAGAAATTAAACCAAATAAACTCATTAAAGGACAGGGTTTAGCTAGACTGATGGTTGAATCAAATTGCAATGCCTTAGATATTAATTTCATTGCACAAGTAGATGACCAGGAGGAGATGGCGACTCCATTGATTAGTGAGGCCTATCTAGACTCACCATGGTACTCTGATATAATATTTACACTAACAAATTTACAAGCTCCTCCTGGGCTAACAAAAACCAAGGCAAGATTCATCAAGCAAAAAGCAATGAGGTTCTGTATCTTAAATAATGCACTTTATTGGAAAGAAAGTACTGGGATTTTACTAAATCGTTTATTAAAATCTGAGGCTAACAAAATCCTCGAGGAATTTCATGCAGGTGACTATGGAGGCCATCTATACTGGAAGGGTACAGCAGACAAAATACTAAGAGCTGGTTTTTACTGGCCATATTTATTTTCTGATGTTAAAAATTTTGTTACCTCTTGCCATAAATGCCAAAATTTCGAAGGTAAAAAGAAACTGTTAACTTTACCTCTGAAACCAATATCCACTGAAAAACCATTTCAACTATGGGGGTTAGACTTCATAGGTGAAATTCATCCTCCATCTTCAAGTCAACACAAATGGATTTTAACTGCTACTGATTACTTTACCAAGTGGATAGAAGCAATTCCCACTAGGCAAGCCACTGATTCAGTTATTATCTCATTTATAGAAAGTAACATTTGTCAAGATTTGGATGCCCACATAATATTATTACTGAAAATGCAGCAACATTCAAATCCAAGAAAATGATTTCTTTCTACCATAAATACCATATTACCTTAGGTCATTCCACAGCATATTATCCCCAAGGTAATGGTTTGGTTGAATCCTCAAACTAAATTTTAATCAACATCATCAAAAAACTACTCCAAGACAATAAAAAGACATGGAACAAGAAGTTGGTCTATGCCCTTTGGGCTGATAGACTTACCACAAAAAAATCTATAGGAACTTCACCTTATCAGATTTTTTATGGTACATATGTTGTTTTCCCTTCTTCCTTGGGTGTCCCAGTCATGAATATTATCCAGGAATCACAGGTGGAAACAAATGATATTCAAAGAAGAATCAATGAAACTATACATCTCCAACAAACTAGAGATGAAGTTTATGAAAAGTCACAAATTTTACAGGACAAGATCAAAAAGATTTTTGATAAAAGGGTTAAGGAAGATGATTTTTTCATAGGAGATCAAGTTTTGAGATGGGATTCACTAAGAGAGGATAAAGGTAAACATGGGAAGTTTGACTTTCTATGGCAAGGACCCTATGTGATATATGGTTACAGAGGTAATAATTCCTTTTTTCATTAGGAATTTGGATGGAATTGAGCTTCAAGAAGGACCAATGAATGGTAGGATGTGGAAACAATACTATTCCTCAAAGTCACTTAACAGTTAGATTCATCTACTTTATCATTGTAAATATTCATAGTCAGTGTGTAGATTGGATTGGATATTTTAGCTACAAAGTTGAAGCCCAAAGAGAAGGCCATAAGCTTTGCAGTATAAGATGTCATAAATATGATTGGTTGCAGAAAAAGGAAGACATTTATAGGATCACCAAAGACAATGGATAAGGCTACTGATCTCAAAGTTCTTGACATTTCACCAGGAAAGGCCATTCCCAAGTGAAGCTGATGTTAGTGACCTATAAATATAGTATTCATAATTTTGACTCGAATATTGATAATCTTGTAAATATGTACATACTTTGCCTTCTGCAATTTGTATTCACATATTCGGTAAAAAATCAAAAAATCAAAAAATAAAAAAGAGGGTAAAAAGTCCTAAAATAAAAATCAAAGGACTTAGAAAAAATAAAAGACCCCAAAAAGAAAAATGAATAAAAAATGAAAGTGTGCAAATATAAATGCCACTACTTTTACCTTTTTTTACTATGGCAGAGTGTCAATAAATGCCATAGTCTGTGATGAGTTGAAAAATTTAATCTTGACTTGTCACTTTTCAATTTCACTTGCTGTAGATAGAGAATAAAAGTGTCATAGAGTTTAATCATGACACTTATCATATGCATTTAACACAAGACAACAACATAAAACATAAAAACGATGCATATCCATTATATGTTTCATTAAAAATGTTTTAGAGTCCATCAACTATGATACATTTTGCATGCCCATAGCATGTTACAAAAACTCAAAACTGGGGCACCACATGCCCCTACACCTAATGACCATCTGGAGGATGTCAGGTCAATGGCTCTACTCCTATGGCTCGTAGATCTCGCATCCTCTCTCCGGCCATCACCATGCGCTGCATGACCCCTCGCGACTCCGAGGGTAGACCAATACATAGCTCTATGTACTGGTCAGATAAGTCTTGCCATATGCGCTGAAAAAAACTGGTCAGAAGCCTCTCACATCTACGACAGATGTCCTCCAGGAGGGCCACTGCATCATCATTTTGTGGTTCTCTCGACCCACTAGGTCCTGTAGCTCCTGCTACTACAGGTCGTCCCATGTATCCGAGTCTTATGTCATAATGGTGGATCTACCATTATGTCATGATTTAAAAATAAGCGTGTGAAATTGGTCAAATAGTCATAACATGATGGGGTCGACCCTATGGAAAGTGATCATAATGGAGGCTCGTATGCAGAAGTGCAACGGAAAGTGAATTTCCTAACCTATATGCCAGTTCAGAATCAAATACCTCCCATAACAAGTCAATAGTCATGGATCCGAAGAAAAATTGGAAATATCTCAAAATCACCAGAATGTGTTTGAAAATGACTTTTCCAAACACTTACAAGCCAAAAGGTTAAGCAGCCTTAAACAAATTCAAAAAATAGACACAAATAAAATTTTCGAAAAAAATTCAAATTATGGGCATAAATAAGCATTTTTAACTCACATTTGGTCATTTGTGCAAAGTAGAAGTGGAGAAAGAGCTCTCAAGAAAAAAACCCCCTTCTTGAAAATCGAGCAACCGACCACCGAATCGATCCAAACCAGTAAGGTAAGCCTCATACTCAACTTGTTTGTCAATTTTATTACCATTTCAAGCAATTTTTGGGATTTTTGACCATAGGAAATATATTTTTCTTGAAACCCTCTGCGTATATGTGGGTTTGTCACGTGGAACTCGTGTATAGACGCAACTTTGTCCGAATGAAGTTTCGTATGTGCAAAGTGGAATTCAAAAATTGATATCTAATGGGTCAATGGATGAAATTGTTCAGGATGACTATCAGCTAGAGGGAAAGAGAGCATAATGCAATAGACAATGAAGTAATGTAGGACCAACAATCATTGGATATCTTTCGGGATTGCGGATGGTTAATTTTTTTCAAAATGCCAAATATGAAAACCAATACTCAATTTCTCAAGATGTTGGTTAATTATTGGGAACGAGACGAAGACTGCTTCATGATAGATCAAATGTCATTGAGGATTGAACTGGAAGATATATATTTTATAACTGTACTTTCCTGGAGGGGAGAACTAGTTGATTTGTATGGTAAGCCACATGAGGGCTTAATGTAGATGGTTATTTCCAGGTGTATTGTGTAAATAGTGCAAAGAAGGTGGGGACATAGATCCCAATCAATGATGTACGGGACTTGTACATGAAAATATTTCTTTTCACTATTCGTAGAGTGGCAGGTTTAGCATCCCTTCACCAGGCCTCATGCACTCACCTGAGTCTCACAGTGGATTGTTTGACAAACCTCTATGAATGGTGCACAACCTTATTGGAAAATTTGAAGAAACAACTGACTTCTATCTAGCATGCAAAAATAAAACATTTTGGATATGGTACTATTATGCTGACATTATTCTTTGAGAGAGTCACAGGGCTTCGACCCAAGATTATCTCAACCATCAGTAGCCCATGAGATCTGAAGATAGACAAATGGGTGGACTTGATGAAGAGATTGGAGGGAAGTGAGGTTCCCCGCACTCCATGGGATGTGATTTCTTCAAGTGGTGGGGAGAATAGGTCATCTCAGTAGAGGACTATCCCTATGCTGGAATGGATTTTAGAGTAGATCCTGATTTGGTTCTTCCACCCGAAGAAGCATGGAGTTCAATTAGTAAGATTGAACAATTATTTTTTGATTATGTGATTTTTTTTATTTTTTCAAATTATATGAAAATGAAAAAAAAAAATTATAGGACAATATGACTTACAAAATTTTAATGATCATGATGCAGGCATGGGACCGGTTAGGCCTAAGGGTTACCCTATACATAAGCGCCTCAGAGGAGAGGTGGATGATGTTAAAGACCCGAGAAGAACCCTCCATGCCATTCAGAGAAACTTGGAGAGTTTAAATTTCCAAGTACCCATGGAAGCTACAAAGGATCTTCTTGAGGCTATCCAGAGGAGAGTGGTTGAAGTACCATGAGACTGGGTGCGATTATTCCGTCCTGTAGCTACTGCCATTATGTTATTCCAGAACACACATATTGGGCAGGGGCCTCAGGCATAGATTTAGATTTGATCGGTATTATTATTTTTGATGACAGACATGATCGAGCATAAGCCCAAATTTTGTAGGACATGATGGTCCAATTTTTTTATATTTTTAACACTCTGATTTACACACACACACACTCGCATATATATATATATATATATATATATATATATATATATATATATATATATATATATATATATATATATATATATATATATATATATATATATAGATATAACGATTTTATATGATATGATTGTCCCAAATGTAGAATTATGAATGATGTTTTAGATATTTTTAAAGTATTGAATGATTAATGTGCCAATCAAGTGCTTGATGAGTTAATGAGTCTGCTAACCAATTATCAGATCAAGGAATGTGAATGAACGTAATAAATTGAAATTAACATTGTAACAAATGCACTCTAAAAAATAATCGATGCAAAAATGGGTCTCTGATATGATAGGTGTTGTTTAATTGTGAAACCACAAGTTGTGAATCCAATTAAACTACTAACGAATCAACGCCAAGAGATATTTCCTCCGGGAGTAGGTTGACCACTGCAGTGTATTATACCACATTGTTCGAATTAGGATCAATGCATACACCCCTTGAGACTAACAACTGACTGGATGGATAGTGAATTATCCAAGCTGTGGAAGCCAGGTTCCGGGTATGTATGCTAGCACCATCGACAAAGCCAAAATGACTCATCTCATCCAATAATAACTGCCAAAGCAGATGAAAATCATCAAAGTCACACCAAAAATAGAAAACTAGACATGTACAAAAATACAATATGTATAACAAAGAAATTCTAGGCCGAAACCTAGGCATAATAATTCTTCAGATGGAGCCCATTTCTGGGCTCTGCTAGCTCATTTCCATCAAAATAAACCAAATAATAAGCTCCCTTTTTCAGGACCTTATTGACAATAAAGGGGCCATACCACATGGATTTTAACTTACCTATCCCCAAGGCATCCTTCTCTTAGTCATAAAACAAGACAAGGTCACCTTCAGAGAAAACCTTAGGCTTGACTACCTTATTATATTGAACCTTCACTCGTTTCTTATGCGCCTCACTCATCGTAGTTGCATCTTCGCGCTACTCATCGAGATGTTATAGATGGAAAAGGTGTTCTTCGAGACTAGAAGTGTTAGGAAGAAGCTCAACTGCCATCTTAAGGGAAGGAATTTTGCATTCCATAAGAAATATATATTCCAACCCATAAACTAGTTGAAACGGAGTGAAATCGGTTGCAATCTTTACAGTTATCCGACATGCACGAAGTGTAGGGTACAACATGACATGCCAATGTTGGGAAAAATACTGAGAGGGGGGGTGAATCAGTATTTACTGCAAATTCAAATCTTTTTACTTTTCACTCTCTAAAACCAATACGCTACTTTCCTTTAGTAAACTCGCGTATACACGCGGATATCCTTCATGCAACTCGCGTATTTGCAGAGATCTAAATATGCAGATATTTATTAACTTAGTTCTTTGCAATATTCATTCATCTGATGTTAGGTTAATAGCAAACATGTGTAGTAACAACAGAATAACCATCACACAAAGCATCACACATGAACACCAGGATTTTTAGGTGGAAACCCAAGTCGGGAGAAAACCACCGCTGTAGTTGTTCAGCCTTCAATATTTTATTATAGAGAAAACATCTTACAACATATGTGCTGGTGCAGACTCCTACCAGCATGCAGGCACCCACCTGCGCTTGTTTACCAGCCTCTCCTGGAAGGGAGCTCCAACCCCCTGACTCGTTTACCAGCCTCTCCTGGAAGGGAGCTACGACCCCCTGCTCTCGTTTACCAGCCTCTCCTGGAAGGGAGCTACAACCCCCTGACTGAGGCTACAACCCTCAGCACCTCTATGGACCACGTTTCATCAATTTTCACACTGGATCCAAAGCTTCCTTTAGGACTGCACTTGCAGGCCACATTTCATCATATTTTCAGACTGGACCCTTTCCATATTTTTAAGCACAGTCAACCATGAAACAGATACATATAACTCAATGACAAATATCAGTAAACCATCAGAACAGATCAGACATTTATTGCCACAGACTTCAACAAACCCTAGTTTGCATACGCGCTTTCCTGTCTCTGATGTCACGTATATACGCGCTTCCGTTCACACAAACCAGCGTATACTTCTGTACATATTCTAGAGCTAATTTTATTGCGCATACGCGCTTTCTCTTCAGCGAAGCCGCATATATACGCGCTTCCTCTGCGGCAAACTAGCGTATATATCTTCAACCATTATAGAGCAGCATACTTCTTTAGATCAGATATTCAATTCAGATTTACCCTTTTACTTCATACAGATGTTCGCCTCATTTCAAATCTAAGCCTTCCATAAACAGATTTAGCAGATAAAAATACATTCCAGATCTAGATCTAGATCCCTTTCTTCATCATTGGTGCATCATATATTCAGATCTATCATTCAATTGTAACCCTTTCCATTCAGATATCCTTCAGAGAGAAGTATTCATTCAAGCTCAGACATCTTGCACCCACACTCATGATTTGCACAAATGAATTTCTTCTCTTTATATAGGTTTACCCTTTTTCAATACCATGAGCCCCTTTTTCAATACCATGAGCCAAAACTACATTACTTCCGATGGTATTCCTGGACGGGTTCCTTTAGACGAGTCATTACCCAAAACAATGGGTCAATACCATGGTGGTTACCCCTGGTTTTGCACCTTATGAGCGCTTTTTTCCCATACGCGACTTGGAACGTTCTTTCCCGCATGCATACGCGACTTACCCTAGACAAATCCGCGTATGCCTTCTTTTCACCATAGATTTAGCACATGCTGAATTCCTTTCTTTATTGCCTTCTGTACACACTGTGGATACATCATATTTAGTTCATCAAGACATATTCTATCAAGCACAACTTCATTAAGTAAGTTTCCATCATCTTCATCAAGTGGGTTTCCATTCAAGGACAACACTCAGCATCATATTGCTAACAAACATCATTGCATATCAGATTTACATCATTTACCAAGTCCATTAGGTCAAGAATAACTTGATCAGGTGGATTTCCATCAAGGACAACACAAGTCAACAATCTCATGTCTTCATCTTCATTCAGTGGGTTTTCCATCAAGGAAAACACTCTGCATCATATTGCCAACAGCCAATTGAATCTAGATTTATCAATTTTTCATTAAAGAATAGTCTTCAAGGACTTGTTAAGGACTTCAACTTGCCCATTGGCTTGAGGATAATAAGGAGATGAATGCTCCTGCCGAAAACCCAATTTGAGAGCCAATTCAACCATCATACTGTTCTGAAAATGACTACCATGGTCACTGACAATCTCTTTGGGGATACCAAAGAAAGAAATGACTCAGTTGAATAGAAACAGGGTTGATGTCTCACCATCATTCGCAAAAGTAGGCATAGCCTCAACCCACTTTGTAAAGTAGTCTACAACTATAATAATGTACTTATGACCCTTATCCAAAGGTGGGTTACAAGCAGTATAATCAATACCCCACTTTGGGAACGGACCGACAGTGATGACTGGAAAGAGTAGAGCTGGATGAGTGTGAATCTTTCGAGTATATACTTGACAAGGATGACACTTTTTGACCACCTCAACACAATATTTGAAAGTCAAGGGCCAAAAGTATCTTGCACGCAAGATTTTTTGGGCTGTATCAAGCCCAGATAAATGACCACCACAATCTCCACTATGGAAATCATTCAGCACAACCTCATCTTCTTCAAGATTTAATCAATGCCTGAGGATCGAATCAACCCTGCAATGATATAGAGTGTCACTGATAATTATATAACTTTTAGCCAGGTGACGCAATTTTCAACGCTCATCCTTCGAAAATGCTAAGGGAAACTTCACAGTCTAGAGATAAACAATGAGATCTCCATACCAAGGATCTTGTGAACAGATGAGAAAAATATGCTCATCAGGGAATGATTCTTCATAAACAATATCTTCTCCACATGGCAACTCAGAAATCAACTTTGCAAATACCAAATAATTCTTGGATTTGACAAACGGGAATTCGAGATCAAACTCTTGTAAAATGAAAATACATCGATTGTATTTCCCCCCAATCACTTGCCTACTGAGAACAAATTGAAATGTATTAACTGTCACCAAAACATATGTTTTTCGAAGAAGGATATAATGCCTGAGCCGCTAGACAACATGGACTGCTGCCAAAGCTAGTTTCTCAATTGGAGAATACCGGAGTTCAGGACCCACCAAGCCTCGACTAAGGTAGTATACAACATGCTCACAAAGAGCATCATCTTCCTGAACGAGAACCATACCAATGGTAGATTCTGCCGCAACGAGATACAAGAGGAAAACCCTACTATAATCAGGTGTACTCAATAATGGAGCAGAGGTTAATGCTTTTTTCAAAGCATCGAATGAGCGTTGAGCAAAGTCATCCTAGAAAAATGGAACTCCTTTCTTTAACAACCTCATAAATCCCTTTGTAACCTCAACATAGTTCACAATAAATCTTCGTAAGAAATTGGCTTTCCCTTGTAGACTTTGAAGTTGATGGATTGAAGATGGGGGAGGAAACTAAAGTATTGCCTCAACCTTGAAGGAATATACCTGAATCCTTTCTGTAGACACGATGAATCCCAACAATTGATCGGATGTGACAGCAAAAACACACTTATTAGGGTTCAACCGAATTTTATAATAACGACATCGTTCAAAAACTTGACGAAGGTGTGAAGGATGATAAATTATCTTGTGAGAATGAGCAGCTAAATCATCCAAACACGCCTCGATAATATGCTTGATTTCATGGAAGGCATAGGACATAGCCCATTGAAAGGTAGCTCCAGCATTTTTAAGGTCAAAAGGCATCTTTTTGTAAGAAAAGGTACCCCAGGGGAAAATAAAAGCAGTATTATGCTGATCTTCAAGACGGATTGTGATCTAGTTATATCCCAAAAATCATCCATGAAGGAGAAAATTTCATTCCTCGCACACTCATCGATAATCTGATCTATAAATGGTGTGGGGTAATTATCTTTAGGACATGCCTTTTTCAAATCCCTGAAATCAATACAAACTCGGATCCTTCCTTGTTTCTTGTCCACAAGAACTGGATTCAAAACCCACTCAGTTAATGGAATGAGGTATATGAAACCCGCCTTTAGCAGCTTCTCAACCTCAACTTTGATAGCTGCAGCCTTCCTAGGTTTGATCAGGCGAAGCTTCTACCGAATAGGCTTAGAATTTTCATATGTCTTGATCATGCTGGACAATAGATGGATATATACCAGGTATTTCCTCATAAGACCAAGCAAACACATCCCAAATTTTTTGAAAGAGATCAGTGTAAGTCTGAATCTCTTTAAGGGAACATTAAGCTCCAATGAAGACATTCTCAATAATGTTGGGATCTCTGGAGATGTTCACCGGGGTAGTAGCAGAAATTATAGCCATGTTCCCTTTAGCAAATACTTGTGCTGGTGCTAAAGAGTTCAAGACTAGGTGAACATGACCAGAAGACTAAACGCTAGACAAACTTGTTTCAACTTCTTGCAAGTCTGGTAGAAAATAGGACTGATGATGCAAATCATCCCATGGTCTCTCTACACCAGTCATTCCTTCAAGGATGGCCTCTTCAGATGGAAGAGTGGTATCAAGGAAATCCTGAGTAGAAGATGAACTAAGAGTCCAAGCCGGAGCCACATCTCCATCCAATTCCTCCAGTGAAAAAGAAACTAGAATGGAGTCTGCAGAGAACAATAAATTGATAAGAAATATCAGCTACAGACATAGGAAATGCCATTTCACCCACTTGACCTTCCTCTAAAGTGGGGGTAGGAGAAGGCAAGGTCCAAGGGTCTAAAGAATAATGAGTTTGAAAGAAATCTCTTTGAGCAGGAACCCTGGAGGATGAAATAGCATGAATATGCACAGAAGGAGGCGGAAGATCAAAAGTACCCATCAATGATGTATACATTCCAACCCCCAAATTCTCAATAGGTTGCTTGGTATGATTCACCAAGGGAACAGTCGAGTCAGTGGGTGCATTTGAATCTACAGGAGAATATTCCATCTGATCAATAGTGACAATCCTCTCTTCGTGAGGGAAACATAAAATATGAAATAATGAGGAAGCAATAGCACCCATCTGATAAATCTAGTTTCACCCCAACATAAGGTTGTAGTCTAGATTTGCATCAACTATCTCGACATCGATATTGAGAGTTTTACCCCCAACACAGATGGGTAAAGATGGAAAAATTCCATGTGGCCTGTGAGAATGTCCATCAAACGCATTCAGAAGAGTAGTAGAAGGGACAGCCGAAGGAGATTCAATAGCCTCCAACATGAGAGAGACATCACACATGTGGAAGCACCCTCATTAACTACTTTCCGAAAGATATTGAACTTTCAATATGTAAAATTAGTATGAAAATCCATATGATGAGGAAGTCTCTTTTTGAAAGTCGACATGTCAAATGTTATCATAAGATAAATTTTTGGATCAAAAACCCCAATGGCAGTGAGAAATGAACTCCTTTGTGGAGGACATGACTGGAGTACCTCTAACGCAGACATGGCACAAAGACTTTGAGCCAGATCTTCTATAATCGAGTAGTTCTGGGCAGCCTTGGCATTAGGATTGATCGTCGTATGCTTTGTAGACCCTTTCGGTATTCGAGGTATAGGCTCAACGGCAAGCCTCTCGATATGGAGCGCCTCGACATTATTAGGAGCACCTTTAGTTTTCGAAGACTCTGATTTTCCATAATCACGAGATCTTGTAGTGATATCTATGTGAGCTGCACCTTGAGGGAGCTCCAGTATTCGCATTCACGCGAGCAAGCAATTGTTTCCATTGGGGAAAAGGGTTTGTCAGTAAAGTCTGGGACCTAGAAGAACCCTGTTGAGCTAACAAGTGTTGACCATCCTAAATTTTCGGGAAAAGGTAAGTCAGATGGTCTCCAGTGCATAACTTGCAAGGAAACTTAACCTTATTTTCACTATCCCTCTTACCCTCTCCAACATGATCGTTGGATTTGTTTGCATTCCCCTTCCCATCCTTGTCTTTATTCTTATTATTTCATCCCTTCTTCTTCCCATCGGATTGTTGATTTCCTTTGGGGTTATAAGCTTGAATGACATTTATAGTCAAGGGTTGAGAAGGAGTTGACACTGAAGGCATAGCCTGACTAGAAGGAGCAGATTGTATAGACAACTGTTGGAATTGATTTAGCATGTTAGTTGTACCACTATCGATTGTACTGATAAGTCCGTCACCATGAGGGCCAGGTTTCGTTTTGGCTAGATCTAGCTTGGAATGAGGAGCATCCAGAAAATTTTTATTAAGGATCCCAGACTGAGAATAGATCAGTTCTAGCTATTGAGCCCTAAAAATAGCCTGTTCCTCAGAAAATACCCCTGAAAGAGATACATCCTTTGAGATTTTTGGCTGCAGAGATTTCAGAAACTATTCAAGAATGAACTCATTCGAAATTTGGGCTTTAATGAGCCTCTTCTGTCTCCTCCACTCTTGAATATGATAAAAAAAGTGAGTTTCTTTGCTCTACTGGAAATTGGCCAAGAGATCAATCCGACATCATAACAGATAGACAACTGAAAATGGTTTAAGAACATAGTAGCCAACTCACCAAAAGTAGCAAAATTCCCCCCTGTCAACTCAATGTACCATTTAGCTGCGTTCCCAGTTAGGGTTTTTTGAAATAACCTCAACCTAATTGAATTGTCGATAAGGGAGTTTGATGAACACCATAAGTGGAAAGTGGTGACATGGTCTGCCGGATCCTCACCACTCTTCCCTTCAAACTTTGGAATGTCTGAGGGCAGTTTAGTGGGGACCAGAGACCAACCAGAACTATACTGAATAGGATCATTCCTTAATTTCGATAGATCTGGCAAGTTTAAATTTTCCAGGAAAGGTAAGCATGGAGGAGCCTAGGAATTCCATCCCCCATAGGAAAGATTCCCAACATTCTGAAAAGAATAGCTTGGATTTATTGAGGCACCAGGTTGCCAGACGTTGTTCATAGAAAATGTTGAGCCATAAGAGAATCCTTGTGACCCAACATTCAGAGAAGAACCCCCTCCCATCAGAGGGTTACTATAAACAGGGATATTCCCTCCAATCAATGTGTTAAAAGAGGAAGAAACCTGTTAGTGTGAATTATAATCGCAAGCGTACGAAAAAATCCCACTTTAGTTGTGCATTAAAAACAGCCCTAACATCAAATATGGTTGTCAATTTCTTTAGATCTGTAGTTAGTTGACCAAGACGAATGCTAAAAAATCCATATCTATGTAGTTAAAGACATTAAACAACAAATAAAAGCAAGAGTTGCTCCATGCATCCAATATACAAGGCAAGAATATTTTCTTAAGAAATTTTATATTTATGACACCTGGGAAGGGAACATAGAAAGATGTTACTAGTCCGCTCAATGGGATGGGTTCTTGTATGTCCTCAGTGCTTCAGATCTAATATCTCTCTCTCTTGATGGTGTAGAAAACCCAGACAAAAAATGGAACTCAAGTGGAGTTCACAAACAAAAAGTAGAAAAATATGACAATGATGGAGGATCAAATTCAGACCAAGAGTATAGATCCAGAGCGATATTTAGGCAACAAAAGGTAGTGATTGAATGGAAAAACCTTCTATTTATAACAAAACATTAAGTTAGTCTAGATATTGGTTCATAATTAAAATATTATTAACCAAATCTAGATCCAACTTTTGTGGAATATTTTATTATATTTGTTGGAGGGAAAAAAAATTTGAATTTGGTCAAATCCCTTTATTTGTAAATAATAAATAAATAAATAAATAAATTATTATTTTAAGAATGTGGTTGAGTAATAATTAAATAAATAGTGATTTATTTAATTATTTATAAATTATTTAGTCAAATTTAACAAGGAATATCATTTCAATAATGTTTTAAATAATTATTCCTAGAAAATAATAAGATAAATAATGATTTATCTAATTAATTTTCTTGTTTTGGGTTAAATATGACTAGGAATATTAATTAAAATGTTGTTTGACTAATTATCCCTTGAGGAAAATCAAACAAATAAGGATTTATTCAATTATTCCTCATGGGGTTTCCTGTTTAGGCCATAAACAACTTAATAAATTAAGGGTTCCTAAGTTATTTTTCATAGTTTAAGCAATTTTGCAAAGGTAAAATTGGTCTTACATGGTGTACTTTGGTCCATCTAATAGTAACAGGTTAGATGACCAAATATTGGTGTAACAGATTTCCCCCCAGTGTGCGAGTGTTAGGAGCTAATCATATGACCAAAGTACATTTTAAGAACTCAATCAATGGACACCAAAGGGGGAGTTAGAGATATAGAAATATAAGGTAGACTAAAGCGCGAGAGGAAAATACCCTGAGGAGGTGAGACTTATAGGTGTGACAAGTCTCCTTTATGAGTGAGTACATTTTCTACATGAGGCGGGGGAGGCATACTTATGCCCACCAAGATAACAAAGTACAAAGAATAATGCGTCCAATAAACAAGGGATTGAACTATATAGTACATGTTGGCATAAACATGGGCCAGATAAAGACATGATAATGGATCCCACATACATAGTGTGCTTGGGACAACAACTAGGAATTATACAATAATATCTGAATACATGAGATATAAGTACAACCAAAGAGGCCCTGTAAAACAGGAAAGGGCTCTAAAAATATGAATGATACATGCAAACTAAAAAGGCGCTACAAGTGGCTAAGGCCGGAACCATCAAATCTATGGAGCTGCATCAAAGGTTGTAGTAGAGAGGTCATCCGGGTATGTCGGGGGCTACCTGAAGGGCCACCCCCTCATGAGGTCTGAAGCATCTCACACACACCCAGGAATCACTGGTACAATTTACTGGATCACTGAACCATCAAGTATACGGATCTCAATCATGTTAGAAGGAGCTCATGCTGAGAAACAATCAAGTCAAAGGGCAATAAAGAGTCCCTTTGCCTAATCCGAGGCACCGAACAAGAGCGAAAGTTGGAACCAAGGTACACAACCCTCTAGACCTATCTTCTTGAATGAATAAGTTGATGTTGATAGAAGGAGGTCTGCCATAAGTGAGGCAATAAGGGATCCTCAACTAAGGAATGAGAGATAATAGTAGAGCGACTGATACACTGACACTGGGAATGTGGGTACTGAGTAGCGGGCTGATGACTTCCCTTGTTAGGGCATAAAATGCATGTATGACCTGGCAGCAACAGACACAATATAAAAGGGGATAGGGGACAGTATGACTGAAGTCTACAGTGTGTGACATGAGAGAGGAGCAAGGCAATGAAGGATGGAGGACTATAACGGGATACAAAGGGACTCAGGATAGACTCCATGATTGCAATGATGACTCAACTCGGATGCTCTAAACAAGGGTGACCACTGACTCGATGATGTTGCCACACATAATAGGCCCTGTGGGAACCATTAAAACATGAGTACAAGATGGTTACTCATGAAAAAAATCGACACGAGCATGGACAAGTATGAAGGCAAAGTGGTGCCCCAAGTACAAGTGTTGCAGCTGAAGATATTCGATTTTGAGGAGTGGTGAAGTGACCCTTCTTGGAAAATAAAAAAAAAGTGTCGAGGTGAAGTATTAAATCACAAAAAACTAAAGGATACCCATTTGTGAGCTCAGTGACAGCTTTCCAACGGTGCTGACAGTTTGTCAAACCGAGCTATGGTTTGGTTGTAATTGGTGAAAGAATATATGGGGTTGCTCTTTTAATAAGGCATTTTCCCTCCAATGTGATTCATTTGCAAGTGTAGTTGTGCTGAATGTAGAAAGGAGAAAAGGCCCTAAATCTTGTGGTGATCGTAGCATACAAACCGAACGTTGGAATCAAGATCTGTCTGTTGCAGGTAGGAGGCCTAACCCTACTCTTTCATTTTAGTGGATTGAAAGTTCAGTTTAGGCACCTAGAGCTCAAGAACAGGACCCTGCTCTTCTTCATAGTCGGGTCGCACTTTTTGGGGCAATATCTGCAAACTAGGTAGTAGGTTTAGGGAAGAAAACTGTGACCTATCCCAGGATTTGCCTGAAAAGTGTGACCTGTCAGAGAGGGGAATTTTGGTGATGTTTCTTGGCTGGGAGTTGGGTTTTTATGGTTGAATGCAATATTTCCTTTCTATACACTGAAAAATATAATGGTTTTGTGCAGATATGGTAGAATTGAGGATCAACTGGAGAGAGAGATACCTGGACACATTACGGTTGGAGATCCGAGAGGATCATGGTGTCCACAGTGCATTGGCCAGGTTTGGGGTCCTGAAGTTTGTGGAGAACCCTTTGATGAGAGATGGGGAGCCCTTGTTGGCCCAGATTGTTAGCTATTGGAATCTGAATCATGAGATATTTATAGTGCAGGGGCACCACTTGGGATGGTGGGGAATACACAGCTAGTGCTACCGTGAGGGTGGAACATCATGGAGTTTGTAGAGCACCATTTTCGATCAGGTCTCCATGTGAAGGGGACATGGATACCGATCGCAGATATAGAGAAGCTTGAGACCCGTGTTGTGGCCGCAGCAGTGCTGCGAATCCTGGGCAACCAGGCACTCCACCACATCACTGGGGGTCAGATGATGCTTGTTGAGAGTGTGTTGAGTGGGACCTACTATAGGTGGGCCCAAATGATGTTGTCATCGTTGAAATGATAGTTTTCACTATGCAAGCAGCAAGTGAACCATAACTTTTCATATGTCACAGTGCTCTTCTTGCTCTTCTTTGAGAAGATCTCGACACTCCAACATCGCATACAGATCTAGGATGGGGGCCCGAGAGAGTCGAGGATGCACTGCTGGGGCTACTATTATGCAGAGGTGGAGGTGGGGTAGTTGGACGAGTGTTTCGACCTGAGTTTTTCACTTATTAGGATTAGATTCCATTGTACATAGATGTCTATCCCTACAATGGGATGAGTTATCGTGGGGACCCAGACTTGCCACTGTCGCCTAGTTGAGCATGGGGGCCCGATGGTAAGTGACAAGTTGTTAATCTTTTATGTGTATTTTAAAGTTTCAGAAGATTGTATATGGTACTGATTCATTCAATTTTGGTATGCAGATATAGGATCGTTGAAACCAGTCAGATACATGGAAAATTTTAGGGGCTAATATTTTCAGGTGGGCTAATTTTCCATGGTTTTTCCAAAAAAAATATTCACCAATTTCCATTTTTTTATAAAACTGATTCGCCCAAATTTTACAATATAAAATTATTTTACGTTAAAAATCACCAACATTATATAGAAATTATATATAATATCATTATAAATTTGAATAATTTTACAAATACATCAATAAACATTTTATAGTTTCCATATTAGGGACTAGTGATATTCGTCAATTTTTTAAACTTCTAGATAATTTTCCATCCTTAAAATTTTCCCTGATCTTGAATAGATGCGCTCCCGTTCTGGGAAATGTATCGTATATACCAGTCCAATGCTCTGTCCTCGAATGCCAGGGACAGCTGCGCTCTCTTCACCGTATCGTTTGTCACATTTTGCACAGTCCAGACAAAGTCTGCAACAAACGAAAACTAGTCCATATCTTCATCCCCTACCCCCTTGAAGGTAGGTAGTCTCAAGTGCGCAGCCATATCACTGTCTAGCGGAGGCGGTGGTATGGGTGAGTTCTTACCTTTGTGCAGCCTGGGCGGTGGTGTAGCCGGAGGGTCTTGCACAACCGGTTCTCGCAAAAGGTTATAGGTGGATCTCCCCCCATCGAGGTTGGTCCGATAGTATTTACCATTGCGCGTTGTGCTCTCATCTAGATCTGGGGTCATTCAGTCGGTATGACTACATAGAATTCTCTTTTCACAGAGTAATATCTTAATCAGCAATGGTAATGTCTTCATAAATTTTCCCCAGAACCCCTTAAAGAATCGCCGTTTGGCCTCAGAGTATGAGACCAACTGATCAATGGAAAATTTCATCACAAATCCTCCCAGCACACTATCCACCCAATGATCTACTGTGCGTGTAATAATATTATCAATCCTTTCTAGCTACTGGATCAGATCTGGGGTCCACTAAGTGACTCACTTGTCCTTCCAACACTTCTAGAATTCTACGAGTCTGGCCAGCCACTCCTGAAGTTCAATCGCAAATGTTACAAAGAATATTTCGTAGCTTTCTGTAAGAATGTACCTATTTTTCCACCTTTACATTGTTACTTCTCGCTGTGATTTTATTTTATTGCGAATTATTGGATCTGCTTTTCGAACCAGTCCTCAATTTCCTTCCTTTTAGGCTTCCAATACTCTCTTGTTATTACCCGATCCCTTTCTCAAAATTCTCCAGGTCCCGACAATGGAAACATTTGTTGGCTTGAGGGGTCCTGACCCAGGTTCGGAGTTCAAGGTTTGCCAACAAACCCTTATACTATTGGCCCTTTCGGCAGTGAGCTGCTTGCGCAGGCCAAAGTCTCACCCAAAGTATTATGGGTGGGTGCTGGAACCAAGTTTCCGCACCCTAAGAAAGGATAGGTAAGGCAAGCAGAGCTTCGTTTGGCCCTATGATACCCAGATCACCTCTTCTGTGCAAGGTCAATAGGTCTCTTTTCACATCCACATGCGCTATATCTATAATCATATACTTCTATGAAAGCAACATAATAATGCATAAAACATAACAGAACAAATTCAGATATAGCAAACACAATTACATAGATCTTTCGAAGCTAGAAGATGGAATACGCATAACGCAGTAATCACCAATGATTCACACAAACAATACACATAGATTCAGTTCTCAAAAACCTATCTTATTCATCAATTCATCAGTTCCTTCTTACAATACCCTTCCCAACCTGTGCACACAGCAGCAGGGTCTGCACACATCTAGACTCTAGATCTCCATGCACACAGCCAGCAGGAGTCCTTCCCCAAAAACCCAAACAAATATCTTAAGCCACAATTCACATAAATAGCTCTTCCTTTCCTCCCTTACAATACAAAATTTTCCTCTATTTATAATAATCTAGCCTAAAATTTCCTATGGTCCTCAAACCATGGTTTTTAGACCCCCTTTTTACCCTTTTTCCCACTACAATGCTTTCGGGGCTTTGACCCACCCCAAAACTCCTGCACTAGAAATTGTACCAGTTTCGCAGCTCGTAGGAGACCCTATTCCAACAGGGTCATAAGAGGGAGAGATTGAAGTGATAATGCTATCCAGGGACTCTATGACATCTTTCATGTGCAAACATTCTAATTGTTGAGGCCTGAAGGGACCAGGCTTTGAAAGAGGAAATTTAGCAGAGCATAAAGAGGAAAAAATAGAAGGGGCAAAGAACAGATTCATACCCTCTTGTGCGACATCAACCGATTCTGATACTGTTGGAGGAAGTTCCTCAGCTGTTGGTTCCAAGGTAGGGGGAGGAAACTCTTCATCCAGTTGAGAGTCCAGAGGTGGCTCCGTAGGAATAGATTTGTCAGCCGCTCTTGGACCCCCCATCCCTTCCATTAATTCCCCATTTGATAGCTTGGGATCTTCCATCCCTGAAGAAACTATTGGACCTCTATTCCTTCTCTTTTTTTGTCGATGTCTACGGTGCCCCAATGGATAGTCCTTTTCCAAATGACCATACTTATGGCATCGGTGGCAGCAAAACGGTAAGTGTTCATAGTCTAGAATCTGGGAGTATTCATAATCTTTGTAATTTAGCAGCATTTCCTCTGCTAAACTAGCTTTGGGGTTCGAATTATCCAGTATCCTTGTTGCACTCAAGTCCCTTGTCTTCTGAAGGGACATATCAACTTCCAGAAAGCGACCCAGGGTGTTCCCGATAGAGCGGAAAGCAGACTCCATCCAGAAAGGGATGGGAAGGCCTGGTAATTTGACCCAAACCAGTGAATCTTAAACTTTCTCTCTGCGCATCATACAGGGGAGTCCATTTCCTGAAGAGGATTGGTTGCTTCCTGAAATGCCTATTCTTTTCCAGCACCCATGCTAAATGTTCTCCCCTTTCGAACTTTATCATGAACCAACCCTTTCCTAGGATTTGAATCATTGTAGGTTGACCTGGAGCCTCAGACCATTACGAGGCCGTCCAATCTGAGAAATAATTTGTAGATTATTTCCTCCCCCTTACTCCACCCACCAGAATAGTTTCTATAGCCTCCATTATCTCATCTATGTGAATATCCACCCAATAAATGCAACAGGGGAGCTCTTCCAACCCTCTAATCGACTTTGCTTTTTTCCTTTTCATACCTGCAACCCTGCCCTTCCACCTTCCGCACCTTCCAACGGCCCTTCAGTCGCATCTGGGATCTCAAAATTTGGTGACCCGGGTTGCCCTTCCTTTGTATTTCTTGTATCTTTTCCACTCGAACCACCTGGTTCCTTTGAACCCTCCAAAGGCCTAAGAGACCCGACACCCTCCTTCTATCTAGCTACTAGCCCAGTGATTTTGGCCCCTCCTAGGATCCCTTCATGGAAATTTAGGGAACCCTCTTTCTTTCTTGCTCTTGACCACAGCAGCCCCATAGGGTTTCTATTCAGACCCTTAGCCACAACCGTCCCCAGGCTCACCGCTTCACTTCCTTGTGAAAGAAGATTTTTTTCTAAAGGGATAGTGCCCTGCCATTGAGCAGGTTGTCGAAGCTCTGAAATGGCTTCACTAATGGGTCCCCTGCCCCAAACAACCTCTCTATGGATTTCTCCCAAACAATCTTTGAAACCCAAAGAAACAAATAAGCCACATCTAGCAACTACATCTTCTAGCCCTCCATTACGAAGAGGGATATTTGGTTACCTGGATTCGAAGCTGCTTGCAAATGTGTATGGCTCTGGTGCTGGAAACCCCCGATATGAGCCGAGTTTGTCAATAACTGAGATGAGCTTTGACCAAGCCCTTCATTTCGCACACAATTGAAATTACTTTGCAAGATTTCCTCGAGCAGAGCTGCACTGTTCGATAGTGACCACACCCCCCTGGAGCCTTTTCATTCTTCCCCGTTTCACCCAACGGTGGAAAAAACAGTTCCAGATTCTTCACCGAAACCTCCTGCCCCCAAACAGCAAGAAAATATTCCGTAGTTGGTTCGCAGTCTACGAAGTCCCGTTCAAATCCCATGGTTTCCCAGTGAATTAGCGCTTATACCACCAGCTCGATACCACTAAAACCCTAACAGTGACACCCCTCCATGCTCATGCCACCAAAAAACAGAAAAATTAGGGTTTGGTTTTGGGTTGACAGCCATCCTAACCCCACTTTTGTTTGCCCCGAGCTGTCCAATCCAACTTGCAGCGTGGCCTGCTTTGCGAAGTTCGTGTGTCTGTACTGGTCTGACACTCTGGACCTGTTGTCGCCCTTCACAGAGACGATCTGATGGGCCCTGCAAATCCTTCAGAGCCACGAGGCCCTAAACCAATCGTCATGATTAGGGCTTTTCCTCCACATCGCAACCTCACACTCGTCCCCCAACATGTAATAAGACTTCTCTATTACCGACTCTCAAAATATTTTAATGTTAATTGAATATATATATTATATATCATAAAAATAAAAATAAAAAAATTATGGTTAAAATGTTTATTTGGTATTTTATATATATACTCTATTTAGCATTTAAAAATACAATTTAAACAATAAAAAATAACCCATTGTATTTTACACTCTAAGGAAACTTGATTGTGAAAAAAATTGATCCCTATCTATTAGATAAATATTTAAGATAAATATTAATTTTATTAAAAAAAGAGAATAGTAAACATTCAAAAGTTATAAATAAGCTTGTACATTTATATTTCATTATTTCAGCAGGTTACATTATAATCACCACACTATTTTATTATAAACAGCTGAAAATAAATTACATCTCACAAGGAATAACTGGATCAAAGTACTCTTAAGTAATCTTCAAAGGCTTGGCTCATTCAGCCCTTCCAACTTTCACTTTCTATTATTTTATATAAAGGAGAGCTCCAGCCAACAATTTGATTTTGCCTGTATTTTTCCGATTCTTTCCACCACTTCATGAAGCTGTTGCCTTCCAAGAAAACATCTGAGGAAATGTTGCGATGGTTGATCATTCTTGTCACATTACCTTCAAACATTTCAATACTTTATAGCCTTCGGTGTTTATCTTCTTTGACATTTTCCAAGGCTTTCCAAGCCTCTTCTACATGTGCCCAAAAGCAGGAGTCCTGAGTGAGGGATGCAGGCTTCGTGCAGAACCTTTGACATGTAAAGTGCCAAAAGGTTTGTATGGGTTTGTCTTGATAGCTTCATCTAATTTCCTTAGAGAACATTATTAAGAAGAGTCATACACGCATCTTGAATGAAATAATCAGGTTCATATTTACCGTCATGATCTATTATGCCTTGCCAATAGGGAAAAATAGCATGCTTCAATAATATTTACATCTCCCACGGCCAACCGCTTCAATAATATTTACATCTCCCACGGCCAGCTGCTTCAATAATATTTACATCTCCCACGGCCAGCTGCTTCAACAAGATTTACATCTCCCACTAAAGGGCATCCAAATGTGATACAAAATGGAGATCTCTGCCTCAGCCTATTTTCCAGTACCCATAGTGTGGTCAAGATTGCAATGGCCCCTCCTAAGGAATGACCCACAAATACAATGGGTTTGAGCATCCTTTGTTTTGAGTCTTTATAAACCTGCATCTTTATAAACCTGCATCTATTTGATCATGAATTAATCAGCACAATGTTATTTTTCCCTTAAAAAAAATATAATATCTATTGAGTGAAGACACAAACCCTTTTTTTTATGAATCTAAGATCAAACAATCCTGAAATATAAACTAGTTTACCTATGCTGGGAAATCTTTATTTTCCATAATATGGAGGAACAAATTGAGAGCTCCCTGATGGACTAGAGTTGGTTGATCACCATTACCGTTTACACAAGCAGAAAAGAAATTGTTGTGAGTTTGTATATTGCCCACTCCATATTTACTGCCTTTGACGATGAAACCTTCTTTGTTATGAAACGAAGGAAAGGTGACATATGCAACACCTTCATACTCATTTACACTATAATTTTCTTTTTTGTTTGCCAGACGTGGCTCGACTCTTCCCAAGCCTTGGATAGTATTCCACATGAAACAAGGAAAGTTGCAATATCCTGACCAATAGTGAACCTGCAAAAAATCTCTATAAACTAGTACCAGATTAAAAAAGCAGGATTAAAGAAGCTAGTCAAATAAATTATTATTGGATCTACGAATTGTGGGCCGTATCAAATTCCCATAACTAATTACAGATCATATCATTATTTACCACAATCCCTATCAAAATTACAAAGTAAATGGCATCATTTTATCCCTTTAATAGTAACCAACAATTTAATATAAGAGGCTCCTACACTGAAAAACCCAACGTATTAATCTTGGATATACACCAAAACATAGAATCTATGTTTAGACTGCTTAGTTTGAAGGCTCAGTCATCCTACAAACGTTCCAAATGATTAAGAAAAATAAATTTTCGTATGTTAAACAATACTCCATGCTTAGGAGGCACCGATGTTATTTTTGAAGTGGGAGGAATGCACCAGCAAATTGAATCAAACCAATTGAAAAAAATGAGAGATAAATTTACACAAAATCTTCACCCTAAAAAAAAAGTATCATAGGAAATATTTATTCTACTACTTCCACTATTAATCCTTTCAAAATATACACGGTAATTTCAAATTTGATGGGGAAACATATATCAAAATGTAAAGAAAACAATCCTATATGAAAATGATTTTCCAAGCTCGTCCTTACAGCAGCGGGGTAGACTATTGTGCTTCCATTTTGATTTGGTATTGCGTCAAAATTTTTGTCGAGATTCTGTATAATGTATCCGCAGAATGATTCACAATGATTTTGTATACTACAACCGGGGTGTCTTTATAGGGAGGAAAAAGAAAGATCCAAACAATAACCCAGAAAATTAATGAAATGAATGGAATGGAGACTTCAAACAGTTTCCACAGTCGGAGGGAAGCATGGTTTGAATATCATATGTTGATTTTATTTTTGGGTGTCTCCTGCAGGTTGCCTCCTTACATACAAAGAAAAATAAAAATAAATAAAAATAAAAATATTGTGACGCTATAGTGTTCAACAAATATTTAATGGAAATCTAGAAACTCAACTTGGAAATTTAATTCAACTGAGCAAAGAACAATTGCAGGTAATACAAAAACAAACAATTGCAAGTAATAGATGAGAAAACAAGAGAAAACTTCAAGCTTACGACTTTTCTATGGCCGCCTCATGCTAGTCCATCAAAGCAGATGATGATAACGACTCTGACCTTTGTACGACCCTCTCACGCTGCAACTCCATCAACATCAAGGCATACGCATCCTACTTAAGCATAACTAATGAAACGTATGCATCAATGGAAGGATTACGAACCAAATTTGAAATTTGGTTTAAACTACTGGATGCATAGTATTTGAATATGGCAACCAAAATTGAATCTGATTCTCCTTCTCCATTGGCGATTTTTCCTGCAAAACTAAGTTACAAAATGTCACTTACTTTCTAAAGGAAATAAAATAGACATGGGCTTCTTTCTTCTTCCAATTTCATGGGCACAGTGCAGTTGTTTTGGGGACTTAAAATGGTTTTCCTTATTTATATTATTTCTGTAACTAATTAATAACCATATTCAATCCTAAGGTAGATATTATTTCAATCGTATAACATCAAAATCAATGGTACACAATGATACAAGTGGAAATTGAGGGGATATGTTTTCAAATAAGGATGTTTTACAGCATAACTAGCTCTTTACACATATTTAATTTCTTTGGTTGGGACTCCATCAAAAATTTTCATTTAAGATGGGTGGTTTCCATTAACATAAAAAGATAGTGGAAGACGATGTCCATCATAAGAAAGTGGAACGACTTATAAAATTACATGAGTGGGAATTGTAGAAATGTAAACAAAATACATGTATATCCTGGATTCTCCTGATCTAACAATGTGCTACTATTAAATACATAATTTCTTCTACAAATCTTCGTGGAATTAAAAACACAATCACTATTTACAATATCATGAAGAAAGATCAATCACACACAACACAGATAATTTCTCAGGGAAAGCTTATAGCTAAAAACCCTAGTATCTTCTATTGTATATTATATCATGGATCATGAAACAATTACATAAAAATCTCCAATCCAAGAGCCCTCAGTACATGAGCTAATTGTCTCACACTGTCATACAAAATTTGGCAAGTTCCTTCGCCAATTTACTGTCTCCAGATAGCCTGCCTCCACTGTGCAATCCCTGCTGATAGTAATCCCTGAGTGAATGCAATCTTGCCTGCCTTGACTGCACAATCCTCATGGGCACATCCAATTTGTGTGTGGTTGCATGTGTGCAACCGGATAATGTCACAACTAATGGTTTACTTCCATTTCACCTAGAACTCAACTAGGTCTCCACTGGATCTAGCATGCATGCAGTTAATAATTGTAAATCTTTAGTTGCATGTGAGACCACTGATTGTGAATTAATCAATAATTAATTCACTTGATCTAATTAATTCACTTGATCTCTCACTAGTGTATCTTGAGTTACAACTAGCACAACTAAGTTAAACTACTTTACAACTTGCACAACTGCACTTCCAACTCTGTCACAACTTCGAATCACTCATTTAAAACTAAGTCAACCTACATGTCCCACCAACCAACCACTTAACTCGAAATTCCTTTAGCTAACTAATTTCCACTTCAATTAAGTATTTCCAAGTGCTCATTGAGAATAGATTATAGTTTATTGTCCAACTAATATTAAGGGATAATAATAGTAGACATGCATCTATAAATAGCTATTCATTCTATAATTAGATTATGCACATACATCTATAAATAGACATACACCTAAAAATAGCCAGAGGCTCCATCCTAGTGTAGGTGCTTAATTTTCACTAGGATATTCTTATTGAATCTCAACACTCCCTCTCAAGAAGAAAGATATTATCCTTCACCCCGATCTTGTCTCTATGGTATTCGAATTTTCTCATGGTGAGAGCCTTCGTCAAAATGTTTGCATTCTAATCTTCCATGGGAATGTACTGAAGCAACATGATTCCCCTCTGCAAAAAATCTCTAAGATGATGGTACCAGATATCTATGTGCTTAGATTTATCATGAAACACAGGATTAATCGAGATTTTAATACAACTGTGATTATCACAATGAATCACTTTCAGATCCATATGAGAACCAAATAAACCAACCAAGATATTTCTCATCCAGATAGCCTCACATGTAGCTTGACTCGCTACCATGTATTCTGCTTCCACTGATCTGAGTGCCACAGATCTCAATTTCTTGTTGTACCAAGAAACAGCTGTAGACCCGATACTAAAGATCCCCCTTGATGCACTCTTTCTATCCATTGGACTTCCAGCCCAATCTGCATCTATGAAGTCATGCAACTTCACTCCTTCCATCTGTCTGTACTATAAAACATACTGTGATGTGCCCCTCAGGTATCTCAGGACATGTTTACTCGCCTTCCAAAAAATCTTGGTAGGCTTAACCATAGCTTGATTCAATTGGTTAACCACATAGAAAATGTCTAGTCTCATGTTCACTAGATACATTAGCGAAACCACTAACTGTCGATAGACAGTAGCATCCACTACTCTCCAGAAGTAGCATCCTCTTTCCTCTATTTTCCTGGAAGAGGAGTATCCATGGGTTTGAAACCCTCCATGTGAAACTTACCCAATATCTCCCTTGCACACTTTCCTTGAGACACAAAAATTTCACCATATCGCTGCCATATTTCTAATCCAAGGAAATAATGAAGGAGGCACATATCCTTCATTTCTAACTCCCTCGCAAGATCATCCTTGCATGAGTGTATCATCTACTCATCACCAATCAATATTAAATCATCAACATAAAGAAAAATGATTAAAATCTTACCTTCCACCACAATTTGGTATAGGTTTGCATCTGCTTCACTTTTGGTGAAGCCTAGTCCAGTGAAATAGTTTTCTATCCGAGTGTACCAAGCACGGGGTGCTTGCTTGAGCCCATACAATGCTCTTTTGAGTCAGCACACATATGACTTGCCATTGAATATCTCGAAACCTTTAGGCTGCTCTATGTACACCTCTTCCTCAATGATCTCATTGAGAAACACAGTTTTCACATCCATTTGATGAATGCACCAACCCATCTACGCTGAGAGAGCAAGGATGAATCTTATGGAAGAATACCTCGCGACAGGTGCAAAGGTATCTTCATAATCTATCCCCTCTATCTGTGAGAAGCCCCAGGCCACAAATCTGGCCTTGTATTTCTCCACACTCCCATCAACAGCTTGCTTTACCTTGTAGATCCATCTTGAACCTACCACTAATTTATCAACTAGCCTTGGAATAATTTCCCAAACACTGTTTTTGACAATGGAGTCATACTCCTCCACCATTACATCTACCCATGTGGGCTCCTGTATTGCTTCCTGAAAGGAATATGGTTCAGTCACAATATATTTTCTTATGAGAGCCATGTATCCAGTAAATCGGTGAGGAGACTGCCTTTGTGTGTGCTGTGAAGTAGGGGCTCCTACATTCTGTGCAACATCAAGTCTCAACCTATCAGCTTTCGTGGTACGTCTTCCGCCATTTCTGATGGATGGCTATGCGTGAGCGGACTCCTCCACACCATGAACCTCCTCATGTGGCTGATCCACATCTTGAGACTCATCTTTGGGAACCAGTAATTTCTCCTCCGCATGCAAGTCCAACTCCCTCTCAAGCGACAACCGCATGGCTTTCCCCTCATCAAATTTTATATCCCGTCGCACAACAATCATTTCGCTATTTTTCAAATACACGCAGTAATTATGGGGTGTTTCTGTGTACCCCACAAAAATCCAAACTTCAGCAGTCGGCTCTAACTTCTTCTTGGCATCCTTGGTCACATGCACATAAAAAGATGAGCCAAAAATCTTAAAGTGTGAAAAATACGGTTTCTTACTAGTGAAAGCTTCTTCAAGTGTACTCATGCCAAGTACTCTATGAGGACAATGGTTTTGCACATAAACCATAGTGTTGCATGCTTCCACTCACAAATGCATTGGTAGGCCCTGATCATTCAACATCGCTGATGTTGCATCCACGATCGACCTGTTCTTCCTCTCCACGACCCCATTTTGTTGTGGGTTATGAGGTGCTATGAGTTCTCTTCGAATTCCTTCTTTGCTACAGAAGTTCTTGAATTCATTAGAGATGTATTCTCCACCATTATCGCTTCTAAGAGCCTTCACTTGCTTCCTCGACACTTTCTCCACCAATGCCTTAAACTCACAGCACTTAGAGAATGTTTGATCTTTCTTCTACATGAAGAAGATCCAGCATTTACGAGAAAAGTCATCAACAAATATTACATAGTACTTATGTTTTTTTGTTGAAGCAACCAAGAATGACCCATGCATGTCTGTGTGAACTCTCTCAAGGATCCCCGAAGCACATTTCTCCTTCTCATGAAGGGTGGACTTTACATACTTCCCCATGGTGCAACCCTTGCATTGATCTAACTGAGAAAGTGTTCTCATTGGAAATCTAGTAGATATTTTCTGCATGACTTTCAAGGCTCCATGATGAATATGGCCCAATTGCTTGTGCCATAATTCACCCTCATCCCAGCTCACCATTTTCTCCGCCTTACCCATCATAGTAGCTTAGACATCTACCTCTAGCTTGTATAGATTCCTAACTTGAATCCCTATCCTATTGGCTTGACCCATTGTTTTATGTTGTAGGAAAGCTTTTCCATCACTAAAAACAATGTCATAGCCTCTGTCCTCCAACATTGTGACTGAGACCAAATTTTTCTTCACACCTGAAACATGCATAACATATTTTAATTGAAATGGTTTACCTGAATCCCTCTAAAAGGTAATGGTACCAATCCCGATAGCACTATACCGTCTGTCGTCACCCATCTTTATATCCATTTGGAGATATTTCTCCTCCAATTCACTAAAAAGTTCCTTATCTCCCGTCATGTGAAAGGAAGCACCACTATCCAAATACCACACTGATCCTAATGCACTTGACACCATGCATGCAATCAAGGAGAAGTCAAGATTCAATTGCGAGGCAAGGGCCTCACCAACTACAGCTCCAATAGCCTTGTTATTCTTCTTCTTTTGTAGACAGTTAGTATCAAGATGCCCATGTTCGTGACAGTGAAACCTTGGACATATCCAACTTCTTTCCTTTAGACTCGGATTTAGAATGGAATTTCTTCCCCTTCCCCTTCTTCACCTCGGAATCCAAAGAAAAATCCTCTTCATCATCATGCTTTGATGAAGAGCCATATCTGGTGTTCTGCCTGAACTCCTCCTGCACCAGATCCGACCACAGTCGTTCCCAATCCGACAATTTTCCCCATCCGTTGACAGAGTCTTCATAACTGTGCCAACTCTTAGGAATTCCCAAGATATCCAAGCTCACTGAATCATCATCATCAACAGTTATTCCCACACTCCCCAGTTCATCCTAGCATTGGAAAAACTTCATGAGATACTTTGGAATGGTGTCTCTCTTTTCCATCTTGATCTTTCTAAGTTTATCTTTAAGCGCTAATTTCCTATGGTTGTTGCTACTTTGGAATAGATCTGTCAAAGCCTTCCACATAGCATATAGTGTGGCTTTCCCATGGAGGCTTGAGACAATGTGGTCTCGTACTCCCTCCAATAGAATCCTCCTCGCCTTTGCCACTTTCTTTTTCCATGCATCAAGATTGGCAGCATCTGAAGAAGCAGGCTTAGGATCATCATTGTCGATGAATTCCTTCAAGCTATTGTCTTCGAGTACTACCTCCATCCTATCCTTCCAAGCAATGTATTTCGAGCTGCCCTCAAGTGCATAATCTAACCTCAATCCATTGAAATCCATTTCGATCTTGAATCAGTTGTAGCACCGAGAAAGTCTTTCTGCAAATTTGAATTCTTTCCACCAACAAATCATCTCTTGCTTCACTTCTGCAATTTTCTGTGCTCTAATACCATGTAGAAATTTAAAAAAAATATGTGTATGTCCTAGATTCTCTTGATCTAACAATGTGCTACTATTAAATACATAATCACTTCTACAAATCTTTGCGGAATTAAAAACACAATCACCAATTACAATATCATGAAGAAAGATCAATCACACACAACACAGATAATTTCCTGGGGAAAAATTATAGCTAAAAACCCCACTATATTCTATTGTATATTATATCATGGATCATGAAACAATTACATACAAATCTCCAATCCAAGAACCCTCAGTACATGAGCTAATTGTCTCACATTGTCCTACAAAAATTGGCAAGTTCTTTAGCCATATTACTGTCTCCACACAGTCTGCCTCCACTGTGCAATCCTTGCTGATATCAATCCCTGAATGAATGCAATCTTCCTTGCCTCGATTGCGCAGTCCTCATGGGCACATCCAATGTGTGTGTGGTTACATGTGTGCAACCAAATAATGTCACAACTAATAATTTACTTCCCTTTCATCTAGAACTCAACTAGGTCTCCATTGGATCTAACATGCATGCAGTTAATAATGGTAAATATTTAGTTGCATGTGAGACTATTGATTGTGGATTAATTAATAATTAATTCACTTGATCTCTCACTAGTGTATCTTCAGCTACAACTAGCACAAATGATTTTAACTCACTTAAATGAGTTAAAATACTTTACAACTTGCACAATTTCACTTCCAACTCGGTTACAACTTTGAATCACTCAGTTACAACTAAGTCAACCTGATCATCCCACCAACCAAACACTTAACTCAAAATTCCTTTACCTAACTAATTTGTCACTTTAGTTAACTATTTCCAAGTGATCATTTAGAATAGATTATAGTTTATTTTCCAACTAATATTAAGGGATAATAATAGTAGACATGCATCTATAAATAGACATTCATTCTATAAATAGATTATGCACATACATCTATAAATAGACATACACCTAAAAATAGCCTGAGGCTCCATCCTAGTGTAGGTGCTTAATTTTCACTAGGATCTTCTTGTTGAATTGCAACAGGAATAAAATCCAATTCCCGAGCATTTATTGGTGCTGTCATCCTACATTTTATGTTGGCGTTGTTTAAAACAGTGTCAATTTTTCGTTGACAGTTAAAAATTGTAGGAACCCAGTTTTTTATTTTAAAAAATTGATACTAGGAGTGTTTGAATGGTGTTTTTTATTGTAGAAATGAATTCAAAACTATTAAAAAATAGTGGAACACCCAAAACCTTGAATCTTGACAACTGTGACACAGATTTTTCTGCCAACCATTGGAAATTAATTTCAACTTTTATGTTTTTCCACCCACCATTGGAAATGAATTTCAACTGTGTGCTGATGACGGTTATTTTTTTTTCATCTATGTTATTTTAGGTTTTACACATATTCATGAATGTCAATTTGTCAGGTTATAAGAAATTTTTGGTCAATCACTTCCCATATTTAATGTAACATGGTTTTATGTTTTATGCATATTTATGTGTCAAATGTTTTTTTTTAACATATAAATCATGGGTAACAACTTTCGATATATTTAATGTAACAAGTTTATGTTTATATTCATTTGTGTAAGGACCATGATTGTGTATACCATATATATTAAACTAAAAAAAACAAATATGAGATAATAACATACAAATTATTATTTGTAGGTGTTTCAAGGGTTTTTTAAGGCATAGTTTATTTATGCTACATTTTGAATTTATCATCAATTGGATGCGTCGCATCTCTGGCATCTCTGACATTTAGTATTTGTGCCACTGATGTATTCATGCTCCCATTTCCATCCATCTGTTATGCATCGAAACACCATTTTTGTTTGCACCATCTTCGTTGCCTCGAAGTTTGCACTCGCCAAGTGTTTGGTGCCCCATCCCATACCATCATATACCTCATTGATTTGAATTTTGAATTTTGTAATAACAAGCGTGCCCAGAATACCACTCTTAATTCTTTGCAAACCCACCCTCCCATGGTTATTCCTATAGAGATCCACCATTCATGGATTAGATACCTACTGATGGGTGTGAGGCAATACACACCTGTAGCACCCAAATTCAAACCACATTCCCCTCGTCATGGGTACCAATATTAAACCCCATGAAAAGGATACATTAGGGACCATCCATGAACTACAAACCATGTAGCTACCAGACAAACTTGGGAGCCTACTCACCTCCAAGACAAGAGCCAACTTGCAAGCTTGATCTCTCAATAGGAATGCCTTAATGTATAATGACACAAGTACCACCATGGCCACCCTCTTCTTTGAAATCCATTCAAGTAGATCAGAGCCCTCGCTACCATCGATGATGGACGATGAGATGCCAAAACGTTGAAGAAGTAAACTACGTCATTGAACATAGAATGATAAGGACTTGATAAGGAGTAGTGTGTGTGGTTGTCTAGTATCCCTTTTAATTGCTCCAGGAAAAAGAGAAGCAAATGGAGAGGCAAAAAATTTCAAAGAATATAAAACAGTAAATTCATTAGGGAAATTTTTAGGTCTAAAATGGGCCTCATCAAATTTTAGAGGGAAAAAAAGAAAAAAACTATTTTTTTTAACTCATATTTTCAACTTATCTCCCTATGGGTTCACTCAAATTTCAAGCGGAAACACTTGTTGGATGAAAAATTTGATTCCTCATCCAAGGATTACCCATGTTGCATACTTTCGATGGACCCTCCTAAACGAAAAAATGAGAAATACATGAAAAACATGATTGCAATCATGTTTTTCATGTATTTCTCATTTTTTCATGTAGCAGGGTCCATCGAGAGTATGCAACATGTATACTCCTTGGATTAAGAATCAAATTATTCATCCAATGAATACTCCTGCTCGAAATTTAAGTAAAACCTTAAGGAGATAAGTTGAAAATACGAGTTGAAAAAATATTTTTATTATTTTATTATTTTTTAATCCTTTTACTTTTTTACTCCAAAAATGGTGAATCATCCCCCATGTTTGACATCGTCATCTTGAATCCTATTGTTTCTTATAAATTTTATTTTGGTTGCACATTTTTCTAAGGAGGCCCATTTTAGACTATAAAATTTCTCTAATGATTGTATATGCACATCCAAAGATCGAATCCCAATGATGATGTAAGATAAGCTTTTAGAAGTCCTGAAGGGTTTACAAAGTAGTCCCAATCTACAATTCCCTGCACATTTAGCATGAAAAATTCTTATATTCCATCATTTTCAAATTGTGCAACTTTTCGTTGCACTAGTATTTCTTTGACATCGAATCACCAATCTCTGCTAGTTTGAATTTTGTTGGGATTTTTGTTGCAGGGTTTCTTGCAATATCCATTATAAAGCACTAGTTATTTATGAATTAGTCTTCTATGTGACAATGGAGAAATCTAGGTTTTTTATTTGACCTAAGTACCTGGTAAAGCTAGATGTATGTGATCAGAGTTCAAGTACATCTTCTAGCTTTTATGAGCAATACATATTGAATTTGAATATGTGACAATTGTAACACCCTCATCCCACATCTACCCAAGTAACCGGCCAACCAAGGTAAATATGCGACGAGAGGCCACTATAATGGGATTCAACCTCCTAGGTGACCTTAAGGAAATGGAATCGACGGAAACACTCACAAAAACCTTCCACATCAGCGACAAAACTCCCAGGAGCCATCCCAACCATTCAGGTAACAAAACCTTGGGTCCCACTAAGTTTTTATACCATTAAACCCATGTATGCTACCTTGATATGGACAATGGTGTGTCTAGGAGTCTTTGTACACTCCCACAACATGGGTATGCATGTGTCTAGGAGTCTTTGTACACTCCCATAACCCAGGTCACTACCTAGAACTCAATAGCAGGTTCAGAAATGAATTTACACAACAGAAAAAAGATACATTTGCAAAAAAATTGACAAGTTCTAGACTAAACCCCTACTAGCCATGAAATAAATTTAGTCAAACATGTCACAAATATGTAATCTACAAGTTTAAACAAAATATTTGAGCATAGGGATCTCATACTTATCTAAGAATAAATAAGAAGCATGGTTCCCTTATATCATTAGCTACCTTATAACCTATTAGGTCATAGATACATTGTTCATTCATTTACAAATAAAAACATGAGGAGATCCATACATCATCAATGTCATAATACATGCTTATAAACATCATAATAACAACATAAATATCAAGGATACATCACCATAAAATCCTCATATAAACCAGTACATTTACACATATTATGTCAAGGAAAGAACCTCTTATTAGTGAATGCAAAATCCAACCTGGGATGGGACTACCACGTTCCACCCGACCATAGATTGGTTGATCCAAATCTCTCTTCATCCAATCACCCTCGTGCCATATTCCAAGAATTAATGTGGGAGTCAAACCAAAAAAACCAACCAGAGCATCCTGAGGCTAAACCACCTCACACTCATCAATATAAACTAGGCTTTACTGTAATCCATCCTAGATCACTACGTCATAAAACAAGCATGAATTCCACCGGATTTCTCCACCTACACCGTGAGGAATTTTCCTATCTCCTAGTCTCTCAAGATTAACCATAATACACATTGGATAACTAGGCCCTAAACCTATACTCCACCCTCTAGGATTTACAGTATATCCTGCCATTCACCGGTAAGGATTCCTAGGCCTAATCAAGGGCAACCACCTCTAGGATTTACCATAAGCCCACCATTAACTGGTAGAGGATTCCCATGCCCACCAAGGCACATAATACCTCGCTTTAACGTAGCCCAAAATCTAGTTCAAGGGTCACTAGGCTAGTGGGTTTACCACAATCCACAGTCCATTTCATGGATCACTGGCCATGTGTTCTTCCTTTCATAGATCCACCTCACTCAACTTCAAATCCATCCGGCAATCCAACTCAACTAAAACATGAGAACCCGATCACACCATGGATATCCAAATGACAAGGCTAGGTTGAAAACACTGTCACGCATGGAAAACCCCATGCTGTGAAAACAAAGAACCACATACAATACCATGCATGCTAAATCAAGCAAGGAAATCACACATGAAAATCAATACCTGCAAAAAAATATTGTTGTAGTTGCTTGATCACGCTCTTCATTTCTTGCTCCTTCCTTCCTCTTTCCTGATTTTTCTTTCTTGATCCAATGCCAAAGTGCTACAAGAAAACTCCAAGTGTCCAAGAGTGGTAGAGAGAGAGAATAATGAGAGAGCTTCAAAATCGAACTGACAAAAAGGTACCAACTAATCCTCAAAAGCCTTTTTATCAATTAGGCCTCTATTTTATTCATTTTCCATTATTTTCCTTCATTTTCCTCCTCACATGAAAATTGTGACCTTTCACATTCCTTTTCTCCTATTTTCCATTATTTTCATAAATAAATGTGCGGAAAATTCCATTTTTCCTTTCTAAATCCTTTGCCATTGCCTTTGCTAATTTCTTAGCCATATAATAAACCAATGAACACCCTCACTAGGATTTTTTTTCCCAACATTCAGCTTGTAATAAGTGTCCCATCAACCGTGGTTATTATTTTGTCTTTATTAACTTTTATTACATAGAGTTTTCACCATGATTTTTACAGAATCCTCCCCCTTGGGGGACACCATCCTTGGTGTTCAACCACACCTATACCCCAACAAAAACTGTTGAAAAGAAAACATACTACCCTTGGAGCTTTATAACTTAGCTTGTTGAAGTATTTACAATGATCACCCTGTTTGAGAAAACCACTCTGTAATATGACAAATATAACATCATAATAACATGACACCCATACCGCTTATTGGATATTTATAAGATATCTCATGACGCTTTATTTACATCCATATACATATGTACATATACCTGAACATCACATCAAAACATATACTAAAACATCATACGAAACTATTTTAGCCTGCATCTGATCCGCCATCTCCCATGTGGCTTCATTGGGCCCAAAGTTCTTCCATTACACTTTAACCTGCTTGATTTCTCGATTCCAGAGCATGATTACCTTTATCTGCAATACAAACTGCGGGTTCTAGCTGGAATCCTCCATCTGGCTCCACCTGCAATACAGACTAGTCAATCACATGATCAACATATTTAACATACTTCTCGAGCAATGATACATGGAAAACATCATGGACTTTCACTGTCGGGGGCAGTGTAAGTCGATATCTTACTGGCCCAATCCTTTCAAGAATCTTGGAAGTTTCACAAAACCGAGGTGCAAAATTGGAACACGATCCAATCCGCAAGGAACTCTTCTTGGGCTTGATGTGCAAGTACACTTGTTCCTCATCCTAAAACTCCTTAAACAACATGTTCCAATCTGCATATATCTTCTGCCTATCCTATGTTTCTTTCATATTCCTCTTGATAACCTACATTTCTTGCTCCATCTCTCCCAACATGTCCAGCCCAATCAATACCTTAATCACCAGATCACTCCAACAAATGGGAGTATTACAACTTTTCCCATTTTAGAAGAGAGGAATAATCTGTTCCGAGTTTTTTAGTAACCCAACATTTAAGACTTCTTCAGTGAGTTTGTTTTTAGGGGTAAATGAAAAATATTCTTTGAGAATATTTGTGAGGATTAGGGCAAGGGAAAAATTATATATATAAATCTGTCTTTTACTATATATATAATTATTCCCTTGCCCTAATCCTCACAATATTCTCAAATAATATTTGGTGTTTACCCCTGAATATGGACTCACTTAAGAAGTCTGAAACGTTGGGTTACTAAAAAAATTGGAACAGGTTATTCCTCTCTTTTGAAATCTAATTCAACTTTATGGACTCTCTTTTTAAAACTTTACCCATACAATGCATCAAATAGACTAATCTTCAAGGATTCCTGATACCGGTTCTTATAGGCGAACTCTACCATTGGAAGATACTCTTCCCACTTTAGCTTCTGATGCATCACATACATCCTCAACATGCACTCCAAGATCCTGTTGACCCTCTCAGTATGTCCATATGTCTATGAATGATATGTTGTACTGAAGGCCAAATATGTACCTAATCCTACAAATAACTCCTTCCATAGCTTGGAAGTGAATTCTACATCCTTGTCTTACACATTAAGACAATTTCATTCAAAATAATAACTTGATATTGGATATATTTTCTGCTCCTGTTTTCTTAGCCTCACTGACACACATGAGGCTAGAACAACTATTTGAGCTACATCAACTAACACTCCCTCTTAGCCAGGAAGGTGTTCTACGTTGTACACCATCATGCTCTATACTCACATCTAGAACACTTGTCATCTTGAGCACCCCATGGCGCATTCCACTATGCCACAAATATCCTAGACTACTCCTATAAGCGATGAGTGCAAACTCATCCTCTATGTATCTATAAAGTTCATCTGATTGCCACTGTCTGCTTCTTGCCCATTTTTTCACCCTTCTTCTTATGTGGGAAATTACTATGGTAATAGTCAAACTCATGAAAGCATAGCACTTGGTATTCAACATGTCCTTCTTTTCCTCCTTTGATTTATACCTTTAAATACATTATTCTCTTTTCTCATTCTCACAAGAGCAAAATTCTTGTTGTCATCTCCCTTCTGATCAGAACTATTTCTAGTACCATTATTTATTTTGAAGGCTGAGTTGAAGCTCCTCCTATGTGAATTCATTCCACAATAAGTCCCAAGTAGGGAAAATTAGATATTTCACTAACCACTTGCACGGAAACATTTCATTGTTTTTGAAATCCATTAAGGGTTTTTCTCATTATCTATTCATCAACAACCTTATCTCCAATGACTGATAGCTCATCTCTAACTATCATGATGTAGGTGAGATAACTAACAACATTCTCTCTCTTATTTTTTTTAGTGCTTCTAAGCTTCTCCCTTAGGATCACTTTCTGATTCATATTTTTATCCTAGAAAAGTATGTTGATGGCATCCCACATCTTCTTGGTTGTATCTTCCACTAAATGTGAAATTATGTGGTCCTTGACCCCATCTAGAAGTGACATGCCCGACCTTGGCATTAAATTTTTGGTACCATGGCAACATGATATGATATCTTAGTATAATGATATGCTCTGTAGCAAACTCCTTAAGTACATTCTCTTATACCAAATTTTGTTGACACCAATTTTCAATGCACCATCCAACCTATCTTGATCCCTCATTCCTGCTGAAGCCATTACTGAAGCCCTAGAGAGAAAATACAAATAATATCTTTTCTACCAGCTAAAAAAAGTATCTGGAAAACCTCATGGTATTCTTTTGCAATGATCTCGAATACTACTCAGAAACTCATACTTCCCACTCGAACTGCGCACCCTCCCAGAAACTTGCACTCTCTCGAGGAAATCAATCTGAAAATTTTCTCTATGTCCAAAAACTAGATAAATCCACTTGAATTACCTCTAGGAAATTTATTTGGAAAATAGAAAATGAAACTGTATCTTTGTCAACACGCACCAGTAAACTGACAAATTGCATGGGTTACTTCGGCCTCCCTTTTCCAGAAAAATAACCTTGGTAAAATTCCTCCAAGTAAATTTGGAAATTCATCTAAGTATTAAACCCTTGGCTTCCTCTTCCAAACCCCTGCATTTATCTACTCAAGTAAACATTTGTGCATCAGATCCACTCTGATACCATGTGAAAATTTGATAAAAATATCACTTATTTCAATTAATTGGTAATTATCCAATGTATTTAATTTTGTTAAAAAATGTTAAAATGAAAATAGTAAATAAAAATATGTTTGCGATATTCACAAAAACAAACTACATAAACTCTGAGAAGAAACCAATCACAAAATGGACACAATATTTTTGGACAAATCCTTGGAAAAAAACCCTGAAGGGAAAACCAGTTCTTCAAATCTGAGAGATTTATCAATCTTCAACAAATTATGTAATTGATTAATATTACAATACTTATTTCCAAACCCAAAAAAATCTTCAACAAAATATTTCTTCACCTCCGCTAGTCAATCTAACCACTAGAAGGCTCACAATCTCCCTCTACAACTTGACACAACCTCTCATGGAAAATACAACATGTATGACCTCACACATGTGGCTCCTCTAGCTCTCTAATGCTCATGAACTAGACAAAATTAGCCTCTCGACTATGTTGGCAACTCGTACATCCCTCTTCACAATATATATGACCTTCTCCTGGAAATATCAACCTCCACAAGGAATATTAGCCTCTATCAAAGAAAAATCATCCTCTCCTATAACCCTCATGGCCCCAATAACTCAGCCTCCCTATTTGCAGAAAAATGTTGGGAGAATTCCTCCTTCGTATCTCAAAAAATCGAAGAATACTGATGAAAGAAACCTTGGGAAATATTCACTACTTCAACTGTTGTTGAAACCGTCATTGGTGTCAAACCCCATGCTAGCATTGTGTCGTCTTCACTGCAATGACTGATCTCCAAGACTTCCCATCAATTTCCTTTATAATCTATTGTTGAAAAATAAACAACCAAGATCTAGTTCTAAAATGTTCTAATTGATGGTTAAGATTGCTTAGAAACTTTTCTAGAAGTCTCTAGAGGAAAACAAACAATCTCTCAATTAATACTAATTAATTAATCGATTTCCCTAAGTTAAAAAAATCAATTTAATTAAGACACTTACATTCAAAATAATAACTTGGGCTTGGATATATTTTCCTCTCTAGTGTTTCTATCCTCATTGACACCAGGTGATGCTAGAACACCTTTTCGAGCTACATCAACGAACACACCGGTATATATATCCTATAATTATAATGTGGACACCATTATGTAGATTTACATGCTTTATATTTGTATTACAATCGCTAGCATCTTAGGGAAAAACACATAACATTTTCTTAATATATCAATATAATATAATGATTAAAGGATTAAACTAGGCTAATTAAGGATACTTTTACAATAAAAAACTAAAACCTTAATCTCTTAATATACCTATGCATTGTGCAAGGAGAAGGTGACAATTCCTACAAATAAGCCACCAATATTTCTAAGTGGTTAGGATGTTAACAACATTGTCAACACTTGGAATGATTGTGTGAAACACAAAGGAGGCACATGTGAACATGAACCTTAAAAATATCTTTTAGGCCTTAGTGGTTGTCCTTAGACCATGGTAAAGGCCCCAATATTGATCCATAGTGTGCTAAGCCTCTTAATGGTGTCCATATCATATGTGTGGGGTAAATATTTCATTTACAAAGATTGTGTGGTTGTTCCATACCCTATGTATGGTCCATGAACCATAAATGCATCTTTTAGTACCTAAAGCATTGTTTTTTACCCTTTGAGAATGGAATTTCTCTTAAGAACTATCTAATGTAACAAAACCTTGCAATGGTTCCCATATGACCATGATTAAGGCCTTGGGACCCATCCTTGCTGAACAAGATCTCCTAATGGAGTATGTATCTGACTTCATGGATAAAGATCCCCTTTAAATGGCACATGTAGTGATCAACACCAATTCATAGAATCTTCATAATCGAAAAAGATCCCAAAATTATCAAAGTAGCTCCGACCAAATGTATTTCTATATATTTTGGATCTAATACCATCCCACTTTAGGTAAAAGCATTTGCAAAATATTTAGTCTTCCCACATTGATTACTAGGATTGGAATAGTTTCTTACCTCATGTTGACAACTTCCCTTCCATAATATTTTTTAATCTTCTTCCTTCATCATCCATCTATTCAACATGTCTTCATGCATAGGTAAGATTTATTTATACTATAAACCTTAAGTAGATAAATCAAGAGAAATCAACTAGCTCCTCTTCCTCCATCCTCTCCTCCTATCATGTATGTTCTATGAATGATCCCACATCTTATACCTAAACATTCTCATATGATTGCATTTTTTCATTAACCTTGATCATCCTTGAACATCTATGGCCCCTATTACGATATCCTTATATCATTTTTTGAGATATGTGAATTTGAGCTCGAAAATATAAACTAATTGTTGTTTTATGAAGAATGACATCAAGCTTACATTTCTTGTAACTTTAGGTAGATAATATAAATCCATATTGTTTTGTTGTATTATTACTACAGAGGGATTGGAGAAGTAGAATACAATATAATAAATATTTTCAATTTTTTTGAGATCCCCATCATTTTCAATTATTTTAAAATTTAGTTTTAAATATTTGATAGGATTTACTAACACTATAAGTGGTATACAATGTTCTAATGTTTAATAATACTTTCATTTAATGTTATTTTTTATGTTACAACTTTTAATTTTGTGAGATATTTCAATAAAATGTTTTCTTTATTCCATACAACTTAAATTTAATATCTATACAACTTATGCATTATTTTAGATATGATTCATTTAAGTCATAATTTTGTTTAAATTAAATGAGAATCATATAAATTTAAATATAAACCATGCATTTTACTCTAAAAATGATCATAAAATAATTAGAAATTCTTAAAATTTTATTTTTTTCTGAGAAAAAAACCATAACATTATTTATGTAGAATAAATAGAATTTCATCTTGCATATATTCTTTAGAGAAATCACATTACCATGGAATTGACTAGATCCCTCAAAAGCTCCAAAAAAATCCTAGCAAAGAAAACATATTGAACCCATAATAGTCATCAACAAAAAATTTATCATAAAGGCCCATATGAAAACCATGGGGTTACATATAAAACATGGGTCAAAAAACTCCAACGACATACAACAAATAAAAATTCATAGAACCAACCTAAAAAACAAATTGGTTCACATAAACATATGGCAACATGCCAGGAATGTGGCGACAATGATACCACCACTCACAAGCCAAATGATAGAAGTGTGACGACGACAAATTGAGCCAATCCATGAAAAAATACGGGCCACATATAAATTTATGACAACCCATGAACAAAGTCGAGACCAAGAGACGATAACAGTGAGACCAAGGTAGTTTTGGGGACAACATCCAGCAACAAGAAAAGCACCGACAAACAATCCTTTGAAATGATGGAAGAAACAGGGCAAGGTACCACGAAAAAGAAGGTAGCAATAACTAAGGTTCCTGCCGCCGAGCCCTCTACCCCCTCAATGTTTTCCCCTTCCCCCACCCATCATTTGTAGAGCCACAAATAAGCCAACAACAACAAATCCAAAGAAAAAATATCTTTCAACAGTAGTGTCTCACAACGGGTAAAGCAACAACAAACAAACCAATGAACCAACAGAAGATGCATGGCAAGGAAGCATGAAAAAGAGGATTACAGTGGCTAGGGTTCCAATAGTCAAGCCCTCTCCCAGCTCAATGCTAGAGCCCGCTCAATTCTTAATATTTGTTAATGCATAATATTTTTGGTTTTTTACAATTTTTACATAATATTATTTTCTATTATAATTTTTATGATCCCTTAGTTATGGATTTTAATTAAATGACTTATGATTTGCTTAATATATATGATATTTGATGATGTAGTTTAAATTGTTAATATATATATATTATAAATTTTCTAAAAATATAAATCTTTAAACATTTTTACTTAAAATTACTTGTAGAATTAATATAATGATGAAAAACATTTCCTTTTAAAATATTGATTTATAAGCCTATTCAATAAAATTTTCAAAACATTTATAATAAATTAAGCTTTATTTTTTTTAATAGTGTCGGGTTCTAGTTTGAATTCCAAAAAAGAGGAGGAGAAATTCCTTTTTTACATGCAAGAGTTCTTGGGAAGCAACAGAGAAAGTAGCTACAAAAAAATGCTACACCTTCTTTGCTTCTGTTGTTCGAAAGATACTGAAATATAGATAATGAGTAGATTTGAAAAAACTGAGAAAGAAGAAAAAAAAAATTTAAAAGCCATGCTAAGGAGAGAAGATGATAGATCATTTGATGCTTACTGGGCAGCCAATTGAGGCATCTGTGGTGTCCTCATTGCTAGCATTTCTCACATTGTTGGAAATGGAGCTTGGAGCTTAAAGTTTCTCAAGCATATATTTGAGAATTTAGACTGATTCTTCCGCATGGGCACATCGTTTGGAGAGTTCATTGTGTTGTTGCTGAAGAGAAGTAACCCTGTGAAGAAAGACTTTCACATCTTCTTGTTGCTTTTCGTCAAGGATTTTCATATATACATGATGCTTTTCATCAAGAATTTTTTGATGAGCACAGATTTGCTCCAAATCTGCCTAAAAATCCACACAATGAAAGCAGTCCCTTCTGCGAGCCATACTAAAGGAGTGGAAGGCTAAATTTGGAAAGGGACAGAAGGGAGGGCGCGGGATGAGGGAGAGGAGAATGCGCAATGCAGGAGGCCAACAAAGGGAGGTAGATGATTGGAACATGGGAAAAACAGTGAAATTAGAGTGCGCTATAGGGAGAATAGCTGTGAAGGGGTGCGTAAAGGAAAGAAGGGCAAGGAAATAAATAATGCAGTGAGAAAGGAGGGAGGCAGCGTGAGAGCAGGTCCAAGAGGATAAGATCACGGGATAGAGGAGGGAGGGGGTACGTGGGGGCTTGCGAGGTTCAGAAATTTCATAGGGGAGAATCCAAGGATATCTAAAATCCACCTCAGAAAATATCATGGCAGGGGCATCATATATAGTTCATCATTGCAAAATATTTACCCAGAAGTTCAGGCACAAGCCTTGTTAGCAAGAGAGTCTGTGGCCTTATTGTTCCTTCGGAGGATATGGTGAAAGGATATGTGTTCCATATCTTTTTAAATGTTTTGACATATGCTGAATATTCTGTGGAGGTCTATGTTGCTGATCGGTTGATCATGGATCATCATGTTGATGATGATAAAGGAGTCCCCAAAAACCATTGTATTTGAGAAGTTTTTTTTAAATTGTTGAAGGCCTTGAAGGAGGGCGTATGCTTTCGCTTTGTTATTGGAGAGGGAGCCGAGACCCCATTCAAAGGAGAGAATATTTCTTCCACTTTCATCTTTTATAATGCCTCCTACACCAGCAATTCCTGGGTTCGATTTAGATGCACCGTCAAAGAAGAGAGTGGGCCTTGAGAAAATACCCAACCATTCTATAAATTCCTTGTCTTTTAGTTGAATCTTCCAACTGGAGGCGTTTTGGTGTGGTTGATTAGCTAGAGGCTTGTGAGAGCCAGAGTTGTCCAACAAATTGCCAAGGAAATTCCTTTCTTCCACTTGAAGATCACTAATATTGATTCTGCTATTTTTTTTGGAGGCTATTGTTTTGAGAGTGAAGCTCCATGTTTTGCTACAAACCTTCCTACAGGAGGGCTCTTTGTCATTGAAGATCTTTCTATTTCTAGAGAGTAAAAAGTTCCACATAAGCACATAAGGCAAGGTGTCCCAGACCCTTCTTGCCGGATTTCTTTTCTTTTTCCACCATGGGTAATTGTTCCTCCAGCTTTTGATCGTTTCCGAAATGGTGTTGTTATGCTCCCAGTGAGGCTGATAGGCAGAGGTAAGATATTTCCAACATCAAGCAGCAAATGGACACATGATGAAAAGATGATATGCAGTCCCTTCGGCCCTTTGGCAGTTGGGGCACCTAGATGGACCATTCACTCCCCTTTTTTTAAGATTTTCTGAAGTGAGGATTTTTCCTTTGAGCAGCGTCCATATGAATATCTTTATCTTTGGGATGGCTTATGATTTCCACACCATTTTCCAAGTTGGCCAAGAAGGAGAGGGGTAGAGATCATGGCAGAGTTGAAATAATTAGCTTTAATGGAGTATGCAAAGCCAGAGGGATCCCAACAAAAGTTGTCCATACTGTCTTTTCGCAAGGGAGGAGCGCCATGAAGCAGAATTTGGAGATTGAATAGATCATCTTCCAAATAAGTAGGGACTGTGGGAAATACCAATCCAATCCAATTTTGTGATTGATCATCCCAATTAGAAAAATGACTTAAGAGACTTAGGCCAAGACTTTGGAAATGGGAAAGAATGTGTTAGGTGCTAAGCCTGTCCGAGAGAGGTTTTTGCCCCATGATTTTATCTTTCCCCGTATTTATGCTACTACCCCCAATTCGGACTTTAGATAGATTGTGAATTAGAAAAGGGATGGATTTCTTGCAGAGGGCCCAGATTTTAGAGTAGGGTCTGTTTGGGATGTCTTGATCAAAAAGATGTTGACGAGGAGAGTTGAGATACTTTGATTCCAAAAATCTTTTCCACCATGCTTGTTGTTTGTTGATTAACCTCCACACGATCTTCCCACCAAAATCATTGTTCAGAAGCTTGGGTGAGCAAATTCCAAGCCCTCCATGTTCATAATCTTGAGTGACCTACCTCCACTTGACAATATTATATTTTTTCTTCTCATTTTTGCCACCGTGCCAGAGAAAGTGTCTTAGGATTGCTTCAAATTTGTGATGAATGCTAGTAGTTGCTTGAAGGAGATTAAAATGGTACAGGGGAAGAGATGAGAGGGCAGATTTGAGTAAGACAATGTGCCCTGCAAGGTTTAACCAAGAAGAACCGCACTACTGCACTTTTCTCTTCATTTTTTCTATGTTAATGTTCCAGACTTCTGACATTAAGGGGCCAGCACTAACAGGCATTCCTAAATAATTGAAGTGATCCCAGTTCAGTTTGTAGGAAACTTCAAATATTTGGGCAATAATGTGAATGGTTTAGCTGGTTGCATCCCAACCATAAATGCAGCTTTTTTGAAGATTGATCAGCCCTCCGGAGTAAAGCATGAATCTATCAAGAATGGCTTTAAACCTGTGAGCGATTATGCTGGTTGCTCCACCCATCAAGAGAGTATTGTCTGCAAATTGCGAGTGATTCATATTTTTGACACCATTGCCAAATTGAATTCCAGTGATAAGGCCTATTCGACGCATATGATCCAAGTCCCTACTGAAGGATTCTGCCATGAGGATAAAGAGGTAGGGAGAGAGAGGGAATCCTTGTCTGAGGCCACGGGAAGAATGAAAGGAGGGTACTGGCCTGCCATTGATGAGGGGGGAGATCCAAGGGGTTGAGATACAAGAATTGATGATGGCGATGAAATTTGGAGAAGCTCATTTTCTGAAGGACAGAAATAAGAAAGGAGTGTCTGACCCTATCAAAGGAATTGGCTAAGTCAAGTTTGAGGATAAAACCTTTCTCTTTACGGGTCATACTTGAGTGGATAGCTTCTTGTATAAGGAGGATCAAGTCAGAAATTTTCCTTTGGGAGATGAAGCCTCCTTGATTTTCCGAGATGAGGTTGTGGAGGAAGGGCTTGAGGCGCATGGCAAGGATTTTGGTAATAAGCTTATAAGAGGCATTGTAAAGGGAGATCGGTCTGAACCTAGAGAAGGAGGAGGGGAAGTTTTCTTTGGGGATAAGGGCAAGGAAGGTTGAATTGGTGTAACCCCCAATTTTCTTCTTTCTTTGAGCCCATTGTATCATTTCAACCAAATCATTTTTTTATTAAGTCCTAGTAAGTCCTGTAAAAACTGATAGAGAAGTCGTCTAGACCCGGTGCTTTGTCAGGATGCAAGGAACAAATTACGCATTGAATTTTTGCCTCATCTATCTCTTTGTTTAAAGCATTGTTCATCTCCTCTGTGATCATATTTGGTAGATATCTTAAGGTATCATAGTAGTCTTCCGGCTCTTTTGTTTCAGTTAGCAGGTCTCTATAATGTGTGGTGGCAGTAGCTTTGATGAGCTCTTTATCTATCTGAATTTTACCTTCAGTGTCTATGATAGAGGAGATTTTATTTCTAGACTTGCGAACAATAGCTTGTTTGTGAAAGAAGGAGGTGTTCTTGTCACCTTCTTGAAGCCACAAATTCCTGGATTTGATTCTCCACTTCTCCTCTTCTTTCCTATTGACTCTGTATAATTTCCAATAAATATATTTTTCATGTTCATAGTTTTCCTAATTAGCCCCTTGGGAGTCAATGTTGCTATGGACAACCTCTAGCTTAGATTTGATTTCATTTTTTATCTTGTCTGGTTCCTTATAGTGCAATTTGGCCCAAACCTTTAAGGCCATTTATGTCTTCTTTAGTTTGGTTTCCCAAATGAAAGAAGGGGATCCCTCTATGTGTTGCAACCAAATATTATGAACCAATTTCTTTTCTTCCAGAATATCATTCCAAAGAGGACTGTATTTAAAAGGGATGGGGCCAAGAGAGTGATGATCATCGAGAGAGAGTTTGATGGGGTAATGATCAGAGGTTGAGAAGGAGAGAACGTTGGAAGAGGCAATAGAATACAAGGAAAGGGAGGGACAGCAACAAGAAATATGTCAAGACGCTCCATGATATCCCCTTTTCCTATCCTTCAGTTGCTCCATGTGTATCTGCAATTTTTTGGGACAATATCGACCAAATCATGATCTTGCATGATGGTTTCTATTTGATTTCTAGAGGGACTCAGGTTAAAACAGCCACCCTTTTTTTCATTTGCGTGGAGGATTGAGTTGAAGTCACCTCTGATGACGATGTTGCTGCTATTTCATTATCTATGTATGTTTTTAGATTTCTCAAGCATATCTCTTTATCCCTATAATGATTGGGACCATATACATTGTATATGGTGATTTCATTGCTCTCTTTAGTGTTTTGCAACACCACTTTAGTCCAGTTCTACATTTTTGTTGATTTATTTTGTTTCCAAATGCTTTGATTTCAAATGGTGGCCAATCCACCTAAGGCACCCCTAGATTCAGTTTGGGTACCCGCATGATTCTTCATTCTATCTATTATTAATTCCATGTCAAGATCTCCCTTCATAGTTTCTTGTAGAATAATCATGTCCGTCTTTTCCTGATTTATTAGATCTCTTAGGGCTAAAGTTTTAGAGGGGTGCCCTAAACCCCTACAGTTCCAGGAAAGGGCTTTCATAATTTCAGAAAAGCATAGCGAGATCCTACCTTCCCTCCTTGCTCCTTTTGTCCTGAGTCTTTTTCCCCTAAGATATAGGTTTCAATGGGATTTTGAGTTCCAAGGGCTATATCCTTTTGAGTAGTTTCATCTCTATGTTGCTTTGATGATTTCCTTCCAGGGCCCATTTTCTTTGAATTTTCCAGAGTTACACCATGTTCTTTCACTAAGTTCCTCATGATTCAAGCTGAGGAGGGGTCAGAAGAGGAGGATGGGGATAAGGATTGGTGGGGGAGGGGAAAGGAGAGGCAGGCTGAGAGGGAATAGAAAGAAGAGGAGGATCATATTTGGTAGGGGCAAGGGAGGAGAAGGGATTTGAGGAGGCTAAAGAGGCATTGGAGGGAGGAATTGGGGGACCAACAAGATGATGGGAAGAGTCTGGAAGTTGCGAAGAGAAGAAGGTGGGGAAGGAGGGGTTAGATTTGGGAGGGGGCGCAGAGATGAAGGTGCTTTTGGGGTTAGAAGAGGTCTTCATTTTTTGATAGTTTCCCATTGCGTGTCTAACTCTGGGCTTTCAATATCAATAATTTTGAACATCTGTTAGAAAAATGGCCATATTCGTGACATACCTTGCATTTAAATGGGATTTTCTCGTAGTCAAGCTATTGGATGTGTGTCCATTCGTCTACTTTTAGCTTGATCGCCTCAGGGAGGCCTTTACCTAGATCCACCTCAACACAGATCTTGGCATAGGCTTGCATGTTGTCTTTTGGTTCACTCTGATCTATGAACTTGCCTACAGCATTTCCAATAGCACGAACAGAATCACCTCCCGAGCAGTGCAATGGAAGGTGAGGAAGGCGCACCCACACTAGGACGACGCTTGGCACATCGAGTTCAGGGCCAAAGTCCGGTGTCCATTTGTTGAGATACAGACCTGTGGTGTCCATAAAGTAAGGTCCATTCCTGAAGATCATATCCTTGTCCTCTTTCATTTAAAAATGGAAAGTGAAGTAGCCTCTGCCGCAGAACCGAATAGAGATTTTGTCATTGATTTTTTTTTACCAGTTACACTCAACCCATTTTTGAAAAGTCTTTGGAGAGGGCCATAATCCAGTAAATTGACCTACGAGACCCTTCTCGGCTAGAGAGAGGGCAGCCATGTGTAGAATAGAAGGAGGAAGGACGACCTCCTAAATTCCATCAAGCTTCTTTACGAATTTAGAAATCGTCAGCCTGGGGCGAGGAGGAGCTAAGGAGCTGATTAAGGCTGAAAATGCCTGGGCCTTATCCAAAGGAGAGGCCACCTACGGGGAGGACTCCAGAGGGGCCATGCGCGCAACAACAGCAGAAGAGCAGCAACTAGGGCATTGCAGCAGCAAAGCACGAGCTAACAGTGGCCAAAAAAAAATCCACAATAAATTAAGCTTTAATATTATACATGAAAAAATATATATTTTTTAAGAAAAGAGAACACAATATAAAGTAATAATGAGATTTAAAATTAAAATTAATAATAATTAATAATCTACAAATTGAATATTATATAAATAACATTTAAAAGAAAAATTAAAACTATAATTAATTAATAATATTAAAAAAACACTTTTAAAGTGATTTATTTAATTAAAATCTTATATTTATGAAATATTTATAAAGATAAAATTTATGAAAAAAATATCTATTAAGAAATTTAAGATGAATATAAATTATTCATTTTTTTTAAATATTCATACATATATAATTTAATTCAATATGGAGTTGATTTATATTTTTTTATTTTTAATGTAATTTTATATTTATTCATTTATTGTTGACAACTCTTATATTAACATTTTAGTATTTTTAAAATAATAACTATTTTGATAAAATTAAATAGTTTATAGGAAAGTAATTTTTGTGCCAAGTCCTAATATTATTTCATTGTCATGGAGAGTATCCCAATGATTTCATTTATCAAACTTAAACATTGGGGAATTTATGTGTCACGTGAATTTCTTATCTAATCTATGAATTTGTTAGTCTTAAAAATTATTATGTTCTTCATGTTTGTTAGTCTTTTGTATATATATTTATGATTTCTTTTATTATTGCTTTCATTATGACACTTACACTCTTTCTAACTCCCTTTTATGGCTATATGCATGTAAATGAATGGATTCTATGAAGGGAAAAATACAATGTATTGGAAAGTGGTGATAGACTCGTAGTTATCTATGAGTGTAGTCTAAATTATCTAACAATTTCACTTATCCTTCAATGAAGTATTGAGTTATATGTAACGAATCAACAAAGTGTAGATAATTTCGTTTAACATGTAATACTAACTTAACATGCTAGTGTTTGATTCTCTTGAGTTTTATGTTTAGGCTATTTTCCTTGAGTTTGTGAAATTATGGTGTCTCTTGTAAGAAAAGAAAGCTTTGAAACAATAAAATTAAATCAAGAGGTAAAATACATGTGCATAGTTTTGGATGGAGTGAAAGAGAGTGTGATGCAAAACAAATCAATGGCTTATCCAAGGCAAATACACACATACTACTTATAGTGAATAATATCCTAACATTCATAACATTTCATTCCTTGACAGACATATTTGTAATCAAGTTCATAAAGAAACCAATGAATGTCAATTCTCCAAACAAATAATATAGAATCCAGGGACTAATCAAGTGTATATTCTTTGTTGCTTGCCCAACCAATTATCATTCTATGTTATGATAGGAAGGGATCACTAATGTCTCTTCTTCTATGTTTTGAAAAATATAATTATGTACACAATGATAGAAAGCGTTGCCAATAACATCTTAAAAAATAACATGTAATTAATGGTTTATTGTAAAGGTTCAAGTTACACATACTTGGTGTTGCTTATAGCACAATGTTTCTCTTTTAGTGACTTTTATCCTCTAGTGTAGAAATAATTGTAGATAAAAAAGAAGCACAAAATAAGAAAATTAATTAAAATAAAGTTAGGAAACCATAAATAAAAGGAATAACCATGACACATTTCTTTTTCAAAATGTTGTTGAATAAATTTGAACCTTGGAAACATGACACAACACACTAATTAAACTCCTTCTCTTTGGGCGTGTTTATGTTGCAAATGTTCTTTTTTTAATTAGTGGAATGTATTGTTATTCAATAATACTCTTTTATACTTATTTTAAAGTATATATATTCCATGGTGTAGTCTCCCTTTTATAATTACTTGTAACTGATTTCGGTCTTCATAATGTAAATTTATCATTGATGTATTTATTACATTTATTATATTTTTGTCAAAGCAAGTTCTTCATGCTTAGAGTCAAAAAAGGAAAAGAAAATGTGTTTGATTCAAAGTCCCATTTGGACATTTGAAAGAAAAAGAATTTGAATTTTATTGTTGAGTCATAAACCCACAAGATGATCAAGTTAGCCCTCCTTGGACAAGTCGACCTAGTGTCACCTATTTGACCCTCTTGGATAGTTATATATAAGAGACATTTCCACTTCTTGGAAAGATAATTCATTCATAACATCACCAAGTATCTTTTGCACCTAAACAAAAAGAAAAAAGGTTAAAGTCAAAGAAGAGAGAAGGAATTCAAAGAAGAAGAAGAAACCGAAGTATTTTTGCCCTACTATAGCTCGCACATGTGAAATTTTGGAGGCATTTTCTTGGGTATTGCAGGGTTGAAATTTAGCCTCTGTTGTAGGGCCAAAAATCTGATTTTAACCAGAATTAAAGAACTTTGACGAACATTGACTTTGACTATTGGAGGAGATTTTGAGGAGGGTTTGACTTGGTTTCTTTGTGGTTGTTTGTTCTTGGTCTTGGCTTGGATATCTCTCATTTTGATCTGAATCTATAAGAGAAAAATTGTTGAGTTTTATACTTGTGGGTTTTGTCATGGCCTCTAGCCTAATTTCTAGTGCCCTTTGTCTCATTGTGATCTTTATATTTTGAATATTTGTATAATTGCTTGATAAAAAAATACATAAGAAGACATAATATTCACAAGTAATTATCAAGAAGAAGAATCAAGCCTAAATCTGCATTACCCTTATTCTCCAACACAATCAATATCCCTCATATTAGATATCTGTCCTTACACTATCCATATCACTCAACATGCTTATTATTTTTATAGTTGCCTTATCATCTAGTAATGGCCACCCAATAAATCTAGTTAAGTGCACATTGTTAGTTAGTTTAGTTTGTACATTTAAAATAAAAATAAAAACTTTTTAAACCCTAATTACACTAAAGGTGTTTTTTTAAGGGGAGAGTGAACCTCACACTTTTGTCATATGTCGAATTCGAATCAAAATAAGACACGTATTGTATTGAATTTTCTATGGATCTAACAATTTATTTCTCCACGAGAGGCAACGTGGGAAGGATGAAGTGGAGAAAGGTATCAAGTGGGTCAAGGAAAGTGAGTGTGGCATTGAGCTTAGGATGAACGCTTTACGGTAAAAGACCTTAGCGAGTGCAGTTAGCAGTTTCCTCTTTCTTAAGGTTGGCAATGGCGCTAATATTTCCAACCATAAAAATGGGCAAATTCCCTTCACTCCTTGCTTTTTCATAAATTTTCTTATCCAACGAGGTTCCCAGATGTAAACTCTAAGAAACTCGGAACATCCCCAATTGCGATCAAAACCACTATTACAACTAATTCTTGTATAACGATAACATCCCAACAAGTGCTATTGTACAGAGAGATTAAATTTCATTGAAAAATATCTTTTAGCTTATAAATAAAATCTAAACGGTACGCTACTCGAGCATAAGGGGCCTCATAGCATCCTATAACAAGCACACGGGAGATTACCATTTGAGATAGTAGACGAGAACATGAGAAGCATAATTATATAAAGTACAAGGGAGGGAGGCAGAGGCGGAGGTAGATGGTGTAGTTCCATGTACATGTTACTTTCAATCAAAGTCTCTCCAATGTGGACGTATTGACTACCATGGTTTACCATGCATCATAAATCAGGTCAACTAAAGATAACCTCCAAGATTTCATCAAGATTACATCAAAATTATATATGACAACAGAATAAAATACTTAAAACATTAAAATAAGTCATGCAAACCAATATATGACAACAGTATATAATACAATACCGTTATTACTACTTTTTAAATTTAAACCTTGAACTTATAAGACAAAATACATCTTTTTAACCATTAATCTTTTATAAATATATCAAAAAATTATTAATTTATTTAAATATATTAATATAAAATTTAATATATTAACTAATTTTTATATCTATTTTAAATATAATAATTAAATTTATTACAAACAAAAACATATATATATATATATATATATGTATATATTATTTTTCTTTAATATAAATAATATGAAATAAATTGTAAACCAATCTCATACATAATTTATTCTATAAAATATTAAACCAATCTCACATGTAATGTTTTGTATAAAATATTATTCAAAAATTATTTGTGTTTTAAATTAACCAATGGTTTATTAAAATATTCTTAACTATTTTTTAAATTAACTAATAGTTTATAAAAAATACTATATTTAAAAATAATATTAAATATATTAATTTAGAAAAAAAATAATAAGAAAATAATTTATTTATGTTTATTCATGCATGTAATACTCTCAGTGAATAATAAATATTTTAATTTACTTTTACTAAATAATTTGACAAATGGTGATTCATGCATGAAATACTCTCAGTAAATAATAAATATTTTAATTTACTTTTATTAAATGATTTGAAAAATGGTGGGCCATATTGAATGTCTGGGTATGAATAAGTGATAAACATAAACACTTATCTTTCTATATTTAATTAGTAAATATTTTTTATGGTCAACCATAAAATTACAGGAAAAAAGGAAAAAAGTGCTAAATGAGAGTTTCATTTAACAGACAATAATTCCTCCCAGTAGAGACAAATAATCTTAGTTGGGAAAAGTGAGCCAAGAGGGTGAGAGGGAAGAAAACCTAATGAAAACTTATAGAGGATGGGCAAAAATGACTTTCTAACTTTACAGAGGTTGTGTGAGGTAAATAACACTTGCGGATTAAATGCTTTCCCATACATTTTTAATAACCATGCTTTAAATTTCTACTTGAATTTAATAGTTTAATTTGTTGCGGAATGGGTAATTGTTCTTATGTTCATAACTCCATTTATGCGATGTCCTTCTCTGCAAACTCAATCTGCAACCTGCAAAACATTTACTGATGTATGGATGTTGTTATAAAAAATTAACGTAGTGGTTGAGATTAATTCTCCAACACTCCCTATTAATCGCAACTGCCACTATTGACCATTCCCAAACAACCTCTGAGATAAACAAAATTTTCACGTGCCAATGGTTTTGTGAATATGTCTGTAAATTTTTCTTCTAGCCTACAATGTTGCAACACAATCTAACTGTTGTTAACTAATTCTCTTATGAAATGATATTTAGTATCAATGTGCTTTGTCCTCTTATGAAAGACAAAATTCTTTGATAGTGCAATTGTTGAACTGTTGTCACAAAAAATAGTTATTGCTCCATTTTGTTCATGACATAAATCCAGCAACGTCCTTCTCATCCAAATTGCTTGACATGTTGTTGTTGTTGCAGCGACATATTCAGCTTCTATTGTTGAAAATGATACTATCGGGTGCTTCTTGGAATCCCATGAAATGGCTCCCGAACCCAAATGAAAAGCATATCCTGACGTGCTCTTTCTGTCATCAACACTTTCTGCCCAATCACTATCAGTGTAACCAACTAGCCTAAAATAATTTGTTGCAGAGTACAAAATGCCATACCCTTTTGTCCCATTGATATACTTTAAAATCATTTTCACTGCTTTCTAATGTGTATCCTTGGGTGTCTACATGAACCTCGACACCAAAATCAATGCATACATTATACCAGACCTAGTTGCAGTCAAATACATTAGGTTGTCCATCATAATTTTTTATAATGTCGGATTAACATTGCTACTGTAATATTTCTTGCTCAACTTCAACCCCATGACAATTGGAGTGAGTGTTGGCTTGTTTTTTTGCATATTGAACCTCTCTAAAATGTCCGCAACATACTTTTCTTGAGAGTTAAAAAAGCCATTTTATATTTGCTTCACTTCTATGCCCAAAAAATATCTTAACAACTCCAAGTCAGTCATTTCAAACTCACTTTTCATGACTACTTTGAAATCAACGATGAGGAAATCATCACTCCCTGTAAAAATCAAATCATCTACATACAAAACGATAATAAGAAGCTTACCATCACTTTCTTTGATGTAAAGAGTAGGTTCACCATCACATTTTTCAAACCCCTTGTCAATCAAGTAAGCATATATCCTACTATACCATGCATGCGATGCTTACTTTAGCCCATAGAGAGATTTCCACAACCTATACGCCTTTTCTTCTTGGCCTTCTATCTCATAACAAGGAGGTTGCGCAACATATACCTCCTCTTTTAACACTCCATTTAAGAACGTTGATTTTACATCCATTTGATAGACTTTCCATTTTTGTTGCGCGACAATTGATAACACTGTACGCATTGTCTCCATCCTCGCGACTGGTGCAAATGTTTCTGCATACTCTCTTCCATGTTGCTTCTTGTATCATTTGACAACTAGCCTTGCTTTATGCCTTTCAATCTTGCCTTCAATGTTGCTCTCAGTCTTATAAACCTACTTCACTCCAATGAATTATTTTCCTTGTGAAAGGTTCACTAACCCCCATGTGTCATTCTTTTCTATATCTATTATCTCTTCATTCATTGTCGCAACCCATTTATCTTCTTCGAATGCATCTTCAAAGTGTATTGGGTCATATACATGAAAAAATAATGAAAATAAAGAATTCAGACCAGCGTTGCTATCAACTTAATCTTGCTCATAAATTCCATTTAAATTTCTGAATTTTGGTCTTCTTATTCTTGTTGAAGATGGGCTTGGTGTTGTACTTGAAGTAGATGGAGTTGTGGATATTTTTGGTGTGCTTGGAGAAGCACTTTCTTGGTTGCACAATGTTGTCCTATTATTTGTTTGCGGTATCATATGTTGACTGATTTTTTGAGATTGTGTAGGTGGAGGAGGAGTCACTGTTGAGGAATTACTTGTTGTGGTCAATTCCTCTTTGTCTTCATGTGACGTACATGTCTTCACATTGACTATCTTCTCTAAACTTCCATCCCATGCTTCCTCTTCTATGAACTGAACATCTCTATTGATTATTACCTTCTTGGTTGATGGATTGTAGAGCTTGTATGCCTTGGATTCATCACTATATCCAAAAAATATAAATTTCTCCCCCTTGTTGTCCAACTTCTTCCTCAACTCATCTGGGAGATGTGCATACGCCACACACCCAAACACTCTCATGTGAGTGACATATTTATTTCTTGCACTCCATACCTCTTTAGGAACTATGTTCATTACACTTTTGGTTGGACGCCTGTTAATGATATATGTTTCACAAGTGACAGCTTCAGCCCAATAATCATTTGGCAAAAGCTTTGCCTTCAACATACTCCTTGCCATTTCCATAATGGTCCTATTCTTCATTTCTGTGACACCATTTTGCTGAGCTGTATAGCTTGTTGTAAATTTCTTGTGAATTCCATGCTTCCTGCAAAAATGTAGGAAGTCATTTGAGATATATTCTCCACCTCTGTCAGTCCTCAACACTTTGATGTAGTGTCCACTTTTCTTCTCAACAAGAGCTTTGTAGTGGAAGAAGCGGTCCAACACTTCACTTTTTTGTTTTAAGAAGTATACCCATGTCTTCCTTGTGTAGTCATCTATGAAGGTCAAAATATAATGGCTACCAGCAATTTATGGTGTTTGCATTGGTCCACATAAATCTGAATGGACAATCTCCAAAGGTGCCTTTGTCGTTATTGACTTTCTTGCTGGAAATTATTCTCTTTGTTGTTTGCCCAAGATGCATCCTTCACATAGGCTATCCTATTTTTCTATGAGTGGCATCCCTTCACCATGCATTTCCTATGCAACAAATTCAAAACTCCAAAGTTGAGATGGCCAAAGATCAAATGCCATAACCAATTTTCATCTTTAATTTCTACTTGAAAGTTTTCTTGTGTGAAAGTTGAAACTTCTCTTTCATTATCTTGTGAATTCATTGATATTTGTGCTTGAGCACCTTCTTCCTTCAAATCTGATTTTAGCTTGAGAGGAAACATTCTATTGTTTTTCATATGAACTTTTGCAATCATTTTTCTGCTCGGAGACTTATCCAAAATTATACATACATCATTTTTTAAAAACACATTGTTGCCCTTTTGCATGAGTTATCCAATTCTTATGAGGTTATGCTTAAAACCAGGGACAAAGTAAACATATGACATGAACTTCTTCTCTCCCTTCTTGGTAAGAATGTCAACTCTTCCTGTTCCCATTACAAAGACTTTGTTATCAGTCCCTAATGTCACTTCAGATTTTACACTCTCATCTAAATTGGAAAACATTTCTATGTTCCCTCTCATGTGGTTTTTATACCCTAAATCTAGAAACCATACATCTCCTTGTTTTTCTTGTGCTAAATTACAAGCTAAAAACATGTTATCATGGTTCTGATTTTCCTTTATAAAATTTGCACTTGGTTTGTTATGTATGTCATATTGCTTCTTTCTACATTCATTTGCATAAAGACCATACTTCTTACAATAATGACATTGAATTTTATATTTATCATACCTTTGACCTTTTGCTTGATTTTGGCTTGAGCCTTGTCTTGGATTTTGATTGATGCCCCTTCCACTTGAGCTTGAATAGCTGCTTCTTCCACCTTTGTGTGGGCTTCTTCCTCTTCCTCTACCTCTACCTTGACCAATTGAAACTTGTGTCTTGAAGGCATGCTCCAATGAGGAGTTTGTTCCTCTATTCAATCTATGTTCATGAGAAATCAGTGATGCATGAAGCTCATGCACTGAAAATTGTGAGAGATCCTTTGTCTCTTATATTGCCACATCTATGGCATAAAATCTTGCTAGAAGACTTCTCAAAATTTTCTCAACTATTCTCCTTTCCTCAAGTGTCTCGCCATGAGACCTAATTTGGGTAACCAACCCAATTAAATGTGTAAAAAATGAGTCTACATTCTTAGACTCTTTCATACAAATTGTCTCAAAATATCTTCTCAACATTAGTAGTTTTGTTGTCTTCACCTTTTCCATGCCTTGGTAGGCTGTCTGGAGGGTATCCCATGCTTGCTTGGACTTCATTACTGCTGCAACCCTTGGGAAGATACTTTCATGAACTGATTGAAAAATGTAGAAGAGGGCATCGAAATCCATCTTCATGTTATCTCTCAACACATCCTTTTTTGCTGCATCTGTTGGTTCTTGGAAACCATTCTCCACCAATTCCCAAATGTCTTGTGAAGAAAACAGAGCCTTCATTGTTATAGCCCAATAGTCGTAATTTTTCCATTAAACTGAGGTATTTTTGGATTAGTCAAGCTTGTGCTTGTTGCTGCCATTTTCTCTGTGTAAAAAAAACTTTCTCACTGCTACACAAAAATTTCAAAACTCTTTTTAACTCCTCAGTAAAATGTAATATTCCTAATTAGTAACAGCTAATTGGAATATTCGATTTTTGCTCAATTTTTCCTTCTATATTTTATTTATGAATAAAAGGGTGAGTAGAGGAGACACAACTCACTTTATAAGTGAAAGTTCACTCCCTTGTAGCACAACGTCGAACTCAAGCGAACACTTGGGGAGATAGCGCAGGTTGAGTTGGCAGCATGGGCGCCAAGGAGGCCACATTGGACGAGAGGCCTAGGGTTTGAGAGAGCGAGGTCAACGTCTTATAAGAAGGAGAGCCTTCGCATTTTGGGTATCATTGGAGTTTATGAATTTGAAACTAGTTGCTACGACTTGAGCACGCCAGCTGTTTAGCCTTTCTGCAACACTGTTTAGTGCGCCGAGTGTCTCCATGCGGAGATCTCACCCTCAGCCCTGGGGGACTTCGAGTGCCTGCTCAGGTGAGGCAGTCCTATCATTGTTTTATAGGAGAATTGGGTTTGGGAGCTGGTTGCGGAGCAGTGCCATTAGTGGCTGCGCAGTCTTAAGTGAGAAGGCCACAGTTCATATCGTGAGGGCTCCGTGTGATATCATTTTGGAGGTTTCAGGTCTAGAGGTGGTGCAAGAGACTAGCCCGCACCTATTGTGAGCGTTGGGTAGGATTGCGATATTCCCTCAATGGATCACGTTCAGCTGCAGTACAATAGCAGCTATACGGCAGTATTCTCAGCCGCTTGAACGCAGATTGGGAACCGCTGATCCTCTATTACTCTGAGAATATCTTTTGATTTTCTTTGTGCCAATTTGAGTGCTATCCTTTGGGCACCTATTGTATTTTCTTTAATTCTCAGCATAATAAAATGGCTCAGCATTCTCCCTATTTATTTGTATCTGTTGCTTATACTGTTTCTAGTGTTTTACGTGCTGTTGTATGATCTGCATTACTGGTTATTTTCCCTTGAGGATATTTCAAATCTCTGTACCATCTGTTCTGTTTAGCCTTCACTCTATAGACAGAGTCTGGTAAGGGCCAGGTAGCCTCCAGATCTCATCCTCTTTTAGAGGTGAAATATCTGGTAAACTCCCCCCCCAGTCCATCTCTGGTTTAGAGTTTCTTGTGTTTGAGAGATATCCCTGAAAGGGGATATTACAGTGGTATCAAAGCATAGTTCTGGCTTAGCCTATGGAGCTAGTTGTCTATGACACCGGGAGAGAGACCCTACATCAGCCACAGAAGAAGGAAGTACAGAGATATTGAGCGTAGGTTGGAGAACACCTACGGAGAGGGAGACTGTGTTCGGGTGGTGGACATCGAATAGGAGGAGCCTGTGATAGATTCAGAGTAGAGAGAGATGATGGCAGATGATAGCGATGTGAAATGGTTTGGGGAAGCCCTCCTCAAATCAGTACAGGATCTGTCGAGGCAGATTGAGATGATGGGGCAGAGATTCACCGTTTTTGAAGCTAGACAGCGTGAAACCCCAAGGGGTTTCCAGGTTGGTGAGGGGTTAGGCACATCCCACCATTTGCAGGAGTAGGCCACTCCGCACTAGGCATCACACGCCCCCACTCGTGCCACTATGACCACTTTCCTGAGTGCAGATATTGGGACAGGAGCACAGGAGGAACCAGAGCCTGACCAAATAGGTGGTTATTTTGCTGAGTACCAGACATATGGGCAGGAGTTCAAGGACGCTCTTCTATTCAGATACTTTGTCCAGCTCAAGCGGGACAGCAGACCCTGTGACCATCACAGAGGCTACCGGCACTATCATGAAGGATACACCCAGCGTTCAGCGAGCTGATTCCATTTTCCTACGTTTGATGGCTCATAAAACAGTTCAGAAAAGTCTTGGGTGGAGAAGCTGGACATATATTTCCATCTCAACCAGATGGCAGAGACGGAGGCCATTAAGGTGGCTATGCTGCATTTGGAGGGTGAGGCCCAGGATTGGTGGTTCCATGGGATGGTGACACTCGGGCATTCGACCGTGACCACATATGTCGAGTTCACCCAGAGAATGATAGAGAGATTTGACAAGAGGGATCCGGAGCAGCATTTTGTTGAGCTGACAAGGCTCAAACAGACTAGGAGCCCAGAGACATCTATTGCAAATTTCTTAAGGCTTTCAGTGATGGATCCGGATCTATCCGCAGCACGGATGCTATTTATGTTCATTGAGGGGTTGGTAGAGCCACTTCAAGGATTGGTCAGCTCCACCAGACCATCCACACTCCAAGACGCAGTAAGCAGGACCCGGGATCTACAGGATGCTTTGCCCAGGACCAGGACACCTTACCCTCAGAAACATGCTTTCTAGCCGAAAGGGAAGGATGTTAGGATCCTGCCTCCTAAAGGAAATCTGTGTAAGGGACAGTTAGATGATGATGCCAGGAAAGAGTTGAGGAAGAAGAGGTTGTGCTTCACCTGTCAAGAGCCATGGGTGCCGGGACATAGATGTGCAGCTGGCAAAGCACATTTTATAGAGGTCTTCTCTGAGAGTAGTGGGGAAGAGGATGAGTATGAGGAGGGGGAGGTAGGAGACAGGCAGGCAACCCAAGATCATTTTCCACCTCCACCTCTAGGAGCGAGAGGTGCAGCCTTCGTACCCATAGGGGGAACCCTTGCAGCATTGCGAGGAGTACCCAAGTATTTGATGCTGCACGTTTGAGGGACAGTACGTGGGAAGCGAGTTTCAATTCTGATAGACAGTGGGGCAACTCACAGCTTCATCGATGCACAAATGGTTGAGCGGAGAGGCATACGGACAGAGAGATTTGATGGGTTTTTAGTATTGGTCCCAGGAGATCAGACGATGCAGTGTGCCCAATATGTTCCAGAGCTGGCAGTGACTATGGGTACCTACACAGTGACTGACCATTTTTTTGTGGTCAACATACTTGATACCAATGTGGTCTTGGGTGTGCAGTGGCTGATCACTCTAGGGAAGGTCATCACAGATTGGGAGGCCTTTAAGATGGAGTGGGATGATAAGAAGACCGAGAAGCATGAGAAAATATGTGGGATGCACACTTACCCACCCCAGACTGTTTTCACACACCGAATGGAGGCAGACTTACAGAAGGGAGACATAGAATGGACAGTAGAGCTACGTGCATCAAAAGCAGGGGCTACTGGGCAGAAAGTCCATTCTGATATCTAGGCTATCCTCGACAGGCATGACGCGATGTTTGGGGATATACCACCAGGTCGGCCACCGAATCAGGGGTTTGAGCACACCATTGAGCTTGAGCGGGGCATACAGGCAGTGATTACTACCCCTTATAGGCATCCCAAGGCCTATCAATATGAGATTGAGCGGGCCATCCAGGAGTTGCTAGCTCTTGGGCACATTCGGTCGAGCACGAGTCCTTTTGCTTCTTCCATGGTGTTGGTGAAGAAGAAGGATGGCACATTGAGGATGTGCATTGACTACAGGGCCATGAACAAGAAGACCCTGAAGAATAGCTACCCCATACCTAGGATTGATGAGTTGATGGATGAGTTGAGAGGAGCGCAGTTCTTCTCAAAGATTGATTTGAGATCTGGGTACCATTAGATTTGCATGAGGGAACAAGACATTCCCAAGACCACCTTCAGGTGTCACTATGGGCACTTTGAGTTTTTGGTGATGCCCTTCGGGCTAACCAATGCCCCAGCAACATTCCAGTCCTACATGAATCACATCTTTCGAGGTCACTTGAGGAATTTTGTGTTGGTGTTCTTTGATGATATCCTCATTTACAGCCAAAATTGGGAGGAGCATCTCCAACACATTAAGACAGTACTGCGCATTTTGGAGGAGCAGCAGTTCTATGCCAAGCTCTCCAATTGTGAGTTTGGGTTGACGGAGATGTTGTACTTGGGACACATCATAGGGGTGGACGGAGTGAGAGTCCACGAGGAGAAGATCAGGGCCATCAGAGATTGGTCGGAACCGAGGAACGTGACAGAACTTCAGGGATTCATTGGCATTTGTACTTATTACAGGAAGTTCGTCAAGAGTTTCTCACAGCTTGCTGCACCCCTGACAGATCTGACGAGGAAAGGGGCATTCATTTGGTCGGATACAGTGCAGCAAGCCTTTGACAGGCTTAAGGGGGTGATGAGCAGCTGCCCAGTGCTTGCATTGCCGGATTTTACGCAGCCATTTGTCTTGGAGTGTGATGCGTTAGGAGAAGGGATTGGCGCAGTATTGATGCAGGGAGGTCACCCTATAGCATTTAAGAGCCGGAAGCTCCTTCCATACGAGAGGTTGTATTCTATATATGACAAGGAGATGTTGGCCATTATGCATGCATTGGCCAAATTCTGGCAGTATTTTGTGGGGAACAGGTTCAGGGTGAGGACTGATCACAACAACCTCAGGTTCTTTTTGGAGCAGAAGCAGCTACAGGAGAGGCAGCAGAAGTGGATCAGTAAGATCTAGGCATACGACTTTTAAATTGAGTATGTCAAGGGGAAGAACAACGTGGTAGCAGATTCCCTTTTGCATAGATCAGCCACGTTGTCTCTTATGAGCCTGGATACAGACTAGAGGGCTCGACTTCTAGTGGAGTACTCCAAGGATAGATTTGCATGTAAGGTAATGGATGGTCAGGTGGCGGATGACAGGTACAAAGTGGTCAATGAGATCATTTACTATAGGGACGGGATCTTCTTGACTGAGGGATCTCAGCTCAAGAAGAAGATACTCAAGGCATCACATGATTCATCATTGGCTGGCCATCAGGGGTTTACCAAAACCTACAGGGCCATTAGAGAGAGGTTCTCATGGAAGGGCCTCAAGGAGGACGTACTCCAACACATCAGGGAGTGTGATGTTTGCCAGAGGAACAAGGGTGAAATGAGCCACCCCACAGGATTATTGCAGAATCTTCCCATTCCAGAGGGGAAATGGGAAAGTATTTCGATGGACTTGATCACAGGGTTGCCTATGGTGCAGGGCAAGGATTGTATCTTTGTCATCGTTGATCGACTGAACAAGTATGCACATTTCTTTGCCATATCCGCACACTACACAGCAGCGCAGATGGCCGAGCTATTCTTTAGAGAGGTCTTCAGGCTACATGGTCTTCCTCAGACCATCATCAGTGACAGGGACAGCCGCTTCATGGGCGGATTTTGGCAGGAGCTTTTCTGGTTGGTGGGGATGGAGTTGACACCGAGTACCAGTTATCACCCATAGATGGACGGGCAGACGAAGATAGTTAACAAGTGGCTGGAGGGCTACTTGCGTAACTACTTCAGTGGGCAGCAGCGAGCATGGCTGAAGTGGCTGCATCTGGGGGAGTATTGCTACAACACTACACATCACATGTCCATTGGTATGTCTCCATTCTACGCTTTATATGGGTATCATTCTTTGTCTTTTGCTGATGTGATGTTTGGTGCTAGCAAGGCTCCAAGAGCCAAGATTTGGATCCAAGAGAGTCGAGATATTCTCCAAGCTCTCAAGGATAATATGGCTACAGCGCAGAACTAACAGAAGCTGTATGCTGACCGGGGTCAGGGGGAGAGACAGTTTGAGGTAGGGTACTTGGTCTACCTACGATTACAGCCATACCGATAGTCATCACTGAAGCAGAAGGGAGCCGAGAAGCTCAAGCCCCACTTTTATGGGCCATACAGGGTGATACACAGGGTTAGGTAGGTCGCATATGAGTTGGAGCTACGCCAAGGCAGCAATATTCATAACATTTTCCATGTATCATGCCTGAAGAAGGCATTGGGGCAGCAGGTGACAGTGACAGATGAGCTACCACCCATGGATGATGAAGGGCATTTGGTGTTTCAGCCAGAGGCCATTATAGACACCAGGGAGAGGCAACTATGGAGCAAGACGGTCCGGGAATTCTTGGTGAGGTGGAAGAATTTGCCGGATGAGGATGCCACTTGGGAGAGCGAGAAAATTTTGCAGCATCCATCACTTTAGTTGCTTGAGGAGAAGCAACAATTTTGTCGGGGGAGACTGTAATATTCCTAATTAGCAACAGCTAATTGGAATATTTTATTTTTGCTCAATTTTTCCTTCTATATTTTATTTATGAATAAAAGGGTGAGTAGAGGGGACACAACTCACTTTAGAAGTGAAATTTCAATCCCTAGTAGCACAACGTCGAACTCAGGTGAACACTTGGGGAGACAGCGCAGGTTGAGTTGGCAGCATGGGGGCCAAGGAGGCCACATTGGACGAGAGGCCTAGGGTTTGAGAGAGTGAGGCCAACGTCATATAGGAAGGAGAGCCTTCACATTTCGGTATCATTGGAGTTTATGAATTTGAAACTGGTCGCTACGACTTGAGCACGCCGGTTGTTTAGCCTGTCTGCAGCACTGTTTAGTGTGCTGAGTGTCTCCGTGCGGAGATCTCACCCTCAGCTCCGAGGGACTTCGAGTGCCTACTCGGGTGAGGTAGTCCTATCATTGTTTTACAGGAGAATCGGATTTGGGAGCTGGTTGGGAGCAGTGCCATTAGTGGCTGTGCAGTCTTGAGTGAGAAGGCCGCAGCTCATATCGTGAGGGCTCCGTGTGATATCATTTTGGAGGTTTCGGGTCTAGATGTGGTGCAAGAGACCATCTCACACCTATTGTGAGCGTTGGGAAGGATTGCGATATTCCCTCAGTGGATCACGTTCAGCCGCAGCACAACAGTAGCTATACGGCAATATTCTCAGCCGCTTGAATGCAGATTGGGAACCACTATTGCTTTGTTACTCGGAGAATATATTTTGATTTTCTTTGTGCCAGTTTGAATGCTATCATTTGGGCACATATTGTATTTTCTTTAATTCTCAGCATAATAAAATGGCTCAGCATTCTCCCTATTTATTTGTATCCGTTGCTTATACTGTTTCTAGTGTTTTACGTGCTGTTGTATGATCTGCATTACTGGTTATTTTCCCTTGAGGATATTTCAAATCTCTGTACCATCTGTCGTGTCTAGCCTTCACTCTATAGACAGAGTCTGGTAAGGGCCAGGTAGCCTCCAGATCTCATCCTCTTTTAGAGGTGAAATATCTGGTAAACGCCCACCCAGTCCATCTTTGGTTTAGAGTTTCTTATGTTTGAGAGATATCCCTGAAAGGGGATATTACATAAAAATACTTGTGTTAATGAAGGTTTAAACTGGCTTCAATACCATGTTAAAAAAAATAAAATTAAGAGAGATCAAATTCTTTTCCTCAACACATAAAGTTCACACAAGGTTGCGAAAACGTCTTTAAACAAGACAACACAATTTCAGAAAACAAATCATGAAGTTCTTCCTTTTAATACAGAGTTTCAGAGATTAAAGTTGCAACTATAGTCGAAAAAATATAATCAAATAATTTTTCTCACGGTGAAACAGAGTAAAACAGAGTTGTTGTGGTAAAACTCATATGTGAAATTTTCACAATCAAATAAAAAATAACCAAACTTTTTACTATAACTTCAAAACATGAAATACATTCACATATGGAGGTTGTCACTCTTTCATCAGTAAAACAAGACTTCTTACTAAGATTACATTCACCCGAGGTTGCGGAGTAACACAGTAAAACTTGTAAGTGTTTTTTTCACTCACCCACCAAAATTTTCTCCACGATTTTCTCCTTCTTGTCTTTCCATACTTACATCTGCCACATTACATACTTATACTCTATGCTTGCTAATTCAAAAAATATATATCTAAGACATTAATTCATGATAGAAAAAATTTAATACACAGGATGGGAAAAAATGACTTTCTGATCTTTACAGAGGTTGCATGATTTAAATGACACTTGTAGATTAAATGTTTGCCCATATGATTTTAATAACCATGCTTTAAATTTCTATTTGACTTTAATAGTTTAATTCGTTGCAGAATGGTAATTTTTCTTATGTTCATAACTTCATTTATGTGACTTCCTTCTCTACAAACTCAATCCACAACCTGCAAAAAATTTACTGAGGTATGGTTGTTGTCAAAAAAATATAACGCGGTGGTTGATATTAATTCTCCAACGTTCAACAAAATCACCTTCAGCCCTAAGAATCTCCAACTTACTTAGGTTGCAACTGCCCAACAAATTTTTGAGAGATTGGTCAGGGACATTTCCATGAGCCACGCTAATTCTGCGCACCTAAATTATTCACCCGGGGTTATCAGAAACAAGATTGATAATATGGGAGGGTTTTAAGAATTCAAAACTTCAAAATAAGGATAACACAACATTATTTAGAAAGTCAGTCAAAAGCTTCAAAACACTCATAGAAGATTGTTCAGACACATTATAAATATCGTCCTCTATCAGTTTCCAAAGTCGACGCAGATATTTTGAATCCTTAGCCATATCTCTGACAAGATCTCTAATGTGGTCGTGCATTCTCAGGAAGTTTTGGCTGTCCACCTCCACCAAGCACATGTTTTCTAGCTTCCAAAAACCCAGTCACTTGAACCAGCCAGATTCGTTCCATATTGTTATGGAAATGTCCCTATCTTCCCCTATGAAGAAACATGAAATATCTAATAATATATGTTTCTCCTCTTCCTCAAGAGCATCAAAGCTAATCTTAAGTGTTCTTTATATATCGCTGTGAAGTATTTTGGAAGTCTTTTGCAATTTTTCATTCCAATACTCTAAGTCATATTTTCCACGAAGAATTTCCCAAGCACTTTCATAGATAACGACAATCCATTGCAGGCATCCAAAAACTTTTCAACCACTTCCACAAATCCTACTATAGGATGGGGCTAACCAAAAATGTGCAATCAAAAGAGTTCTTGTGAGTGTTCTAGACTGAGGCATTTCATCATGTAAATGGATGACTCCATTATCTGTGAGCTTGTAAGCACATATTTATTGCGAAATGTAACTAAAATCAAACTCTTTGGATGGATGACATCTTTAACCAGAAAAAGTAATACATTGAGTTGATCAAAATTGCATGGGTCTAGAAATCCCATCTTTATGCCCTATTGTAGCCACTGCAACAACACCAAATTTTCAACATTCTCAAAATTTTGAGTCCCCCTATCTTGAAATTTCCAAAGCAAAAATTTTTATGATTATTGTAAGTTTATTTACCTTGTGATTTCTCTAAAAAAAATTCAATTATCAAAATTTTCCTAAGGGATTATCATAGCTTACCTTCTCAATTTTGCAACAAGTCTCATTTCAACTATGAATTCCAGATCCATGATAACGAGGCATCTTCGTAGCCTAAATCATGTTATAACACTTTATCATTTCAGTTTATGACTATTACAATTCATTGCATTGACTTACCGCTCTTTGCGATTCTTCATGCGAGAGTGCATTTATTGTGCCTTATCCTCACATGTGTGGCCCAAAACCTATATAAAGGGACACACCCCCCAATTTCATTTGTACCGCCTCATTTTATATGTGTTCTCGAGTATACAATGCAAAGAGCCTCCTGGGGTTTCAAAATTCCCCTATAACTTGTGACTGCAACAATAATGTTTAGATCCTAGTAAGTTAACACATTCTCCCATTTTAGTTTGCAATTTTTTCCTTTTTTTTCCTTTGTCATTTTTTTCCCCTGTAATGTTTCACCTGCCCAACATTTCATATTCCACTTAACCTTATATATAAGTGTGTGTGTGTGTGTGTGTGTAAGCCCTTCCTTTACACCCTTCTTCATTCCCTTGATTCCAAATCCTACCCTCATTCCATACTTAGTCAATTTTTATATCCGTCGATGTAAATTCTTCTTCCCCTTATCACATCAATATAATATAGGACAATAGGCCTCCCCTCTATATAACTAATTTTCCCTCCACCACTAACTATCGGCCTTGCCTTATCTCATATTTCTTCTCCAATTTTTTAATGTGCCAAGCATGACTATTGATTCCCATAATCACAACCCCCCTTTGCAAGTTGCATCTATGTAACATGCATCCGCACTTCCCCCTCTCTTGAATACTGTAACTCTTTCTCACGATAGCGCTAAAGTGAAAATTTCCTTTTCCAAATGGGATAAGCATTACCCTTGGATAAATTTCCTTTTATTGCAATATACCTCTTCAGTCTGCAACTAAGCCAATTGAAATCTACCTTTACAATCTGCAACTAAATTCCAACACACTATCTCTTTGTAAGTTGTGTCACTTGCCAAAACAATGAATACTTTTTTTTTCCCTAACATTGTAAGTTTCCATGAATATATTTTAAATGTTAGGAATTGTTGATCTCAAGTGATTCAAAATATCATCATCTACGAGAGAAATGGCACCAATGACAAGAAGCAGGCTTGGAAAAATATAGTAGAAAGAAGTGTTGAAGGAGTGGTTAAAAATAAAAGAGTCATAGTGCATACTTACAAGGACATTACGTGTTATGTGGAAAAATAAACGCCTTTAACATGGCTAGTAATATACCAAGCGTTCTCTGGGAAAAATATTCCTAAAGATGAAGAGGATTGTGATGTGTACATTAATATTAAGAATTCATGGTTTCACAAACTAGTTGCACATCAGTTTGTTTTTCCATGCGCAGAAACCATTGAATGGATATTGCAATGTATTGATGATGATAACATGATAGTCAAGAGCATATAAGGTACACCATCGACATCATACACACCATAGTACATTGAAGAATATTATAAGATGTCTTGAACTCATGAGATTCAATCTCAATCCAAAGTGGTATTGAAAATTCAAGACACCAACTAAGGATATTCTAAACGCATGGTGGAAAGAACCTAGCAAATCCAGGCAGAAAAGTGATGGAATATACAAGACTAAAGTGCTCAGGAGGGCATACCAGTTGCTGATGGAAATGCGTTGTAGAATATATGGGAGAGAGGACACATAATTTTTTGAGGAGATTTGGTTTCTCATGATACATACATGTGCCACACAAGGAAACATTTTCAATTGGGTCAATCTCCTAGCATCTTACATCAAGTCAAATGTCAGGATATTGAGACGACCGAAGGAAGGGGAGCAACCAAAATTTTATATGTCTTCCTACTTGCTCGATGGCATATGTACTAAATTATAATTCAAATCATTAGGGTAGAGATGGACTTTCCATATGATATCCTACCTGTACACATTTATTGCAAGCACTTTTTGGAAACAAAGTATATAGGGAAGTACACCCAAATCATAAATAAATTTATCTTAATGGTATATCAAAATCTCTTTGAGATTGAGCCACCTTCCATGTATGAGAGAGAAAGGATGTCATTAATTGAAGTAGTTTATTGGTTTACCTACGGAGATTTTAAATTTATAAGGGTACTTGGTGCATATAGGATCCCTCATCAGTTGCCACTATTCGTCACTTACAAGGTGGTGTTATAAGAAGTGTCATATCAACTCACAAGAAGGCTCACTCACTCGTTGAAAAAGGAAAATAAGCTCCTTGACCCACTGTTACACGTCATTTTGTCACCATGACATTTGACTGTCAATATGGATCTATCACCATCCATACTCACGCTTCCTTAGAAGTCAAAACAATCATATTCCTTAACCAAGTCTTGGGAACTAGAAAAAAGCTCTTAACTACTCTTAAAGTTTGCCTACGCGCTTTTTGCGGTCACTTCCTACACATGCGATGATATTCTTAACTTACCTGCAGACATCTGCGCTATGTTTTCCCATAAAAACTATGCACCCCATTTGAAAGAAATTAAAAGCGAAAATTAACTTCTAGAAGCATAGTTGGGCACATATTCTTCTAAATAAAAGCCTCTTGAGTCGCGCCAATTCAAGCTATATCCCTCCAATCATGGAACTTATCCCCTTGGATGAAGAAACCCTAACCCCTTCATTATAGGATCTCATCCCTCTATTGATGGATCTTAAACCTCCTCAAATTCTCATATAAATTGAGTTGAAACTTCAGGGTTAGGTGTAGATTTTAAATGGTATATTGTACATATGTACACATAAAAGTTCATTGAAGATAAACCTATGTTGGTAATTCTAGAGAGGAAAGCTTTTAAAACCAAGGAGCAAGATTGCTATGCCATATAGGAGAAATTTGTACGACATCAAGGCTCAGGTTGTAAGATTTCTCTTTATATTCTTGATAATACATATGGATACGTTTTCTCATTGTGTTGTTTTTAGATTCATTAAAACAATTACAATTATTAATCTCCTTGATCATTAAGTTAAATTGGTTTTTGTTAATATATACTACAAATGATTTTAATTCTTTACATGTTTTTGATCGCAAGTTCTTCTCAGCATTGAAGAGCTTCTTCGGGACAAAAGGCAAGGTCTACATCAAATATCTCATTGAAAGGTAGGAGCATTACCTTCTATTTTCTAAGCTTTGATAATCTGAATACTCATAGTTTACGGAAATAGATATTCAGATGGTTGTTCGTTTCTAGTTATCTGTTGGGATACTAGGGAGATATCTCTTGTCCGAAAGAGGTATTTATCCAGAAAAAAAATTGGCGACTTCATTGGGGATCCATCCCAGAATCTCTAGTTTCATAGACCAGCTTAGTTTTCTCTTGATTCTTTTGGTTTAACTCTCCGATTTTTCTAGTTTGACTATGTCTGGGTGTTGTTTGGTTTATGAATTTTTAGGTACTTTGAATTAGAATGCCTTTTGTTTATTTCTTTAAAATTTTCTCTACCCTGTTCCATTTTCTGTGATAAATAGAGCGCAAACCCATGCAAGTTTTCACTTTAATACAGTGCGCATGCGCACTTGTTTTTATTGACAACCCGTGCACCCCCTAAGAATTTTTGAAAAATTAAATATTTTCTCTCTCAGAGACTGATAACAAATTTTTATAGGTTCAACCTGACTTATACCAACTCTCAGACTCTATTTGTGAACTCTTCTTAATTACCTTAGAGTCCTTTTGATAGATCATCCTTTTTGCAATTTTGGGTAGGGTTTTCCTTGTTTTGATGAATTGCTTTGTTTGGGAAAATAGATTCACTGCCTATATCACTATTTTTCTGGCATTTCCCTCTAGAGTTACCAGGTGTCTTGTTACTGCTACTTGTTTGAGTGATGGTTTCTTGCTCATTTGCAAAAAGAAAACTTCTAGAGAAGTGAAATGTGCTTTGTCTCAAAAAGTAGTCTTTTATGAAATTGTTTCTGATTGTTAAAGTGAAAAAATGATTTATTTTACTTTCTGATGAAAGAAATCATGAAAGTACACTCATAGGTATCGTTAGTTAGATTATTAGTTAAGAGCTTTCATTTTTTGAAAAGTTTTTACATTTTCTAGGGTTTTTCTAGTTTCTTTTTATTTTGAAGAATTAAAGATTGTTCGCTCATAAAATTGTAAATTTTGGCTTTGAATCAACGAATATTTTCATTACAAAATGATATTGATTATTCTTCAAATTGAAATTGATTTCTTGATGAAAAATATTTTTTATGGAATGTTTTAGGAAATTTGTACTTCTTTGAGTTCAAAAAATCCTTCTACTTTCTCTTAAATAGTAATTCATCAAAACAAATAATTGCATATTCATTTTTTATGCATTTAGAGTAATTTTTTTGATTCGGTCACAAAATCATTGAGTTTCATTTCCATACCCCTCTGCGTAAACAACATCCAAATTAATACTACGCTTAATAAAATTGATCTAGATATTTTCACATCTTCTAGGGTTCATTCCACCAATCTAGCTTAGGATTAGTGCTTTGGAATATGGATTAATTAACTTTCCAAGGCAGATAAAACAAACAAGTAGCATCTTGTGGTAGGGAAGAACCCATTTGTTGCAATTTTTCTCTAGGAAGCTCTTCTTAAAAGAGTCAAGCAGGAGGTCATGTCAAACCTAGTGGAGTAATCATACCTACTTCATTGGTAAAGATAGAAGATGTGCACGTAGTACAAATGGTAAACCTAAGATTAACCATTGTTGACGAGCCTGGGATCACTTGTTAGTAAACCTCGTATTTACCATGTCGAGAAGCTTTCAAGGGGATTGGGCTTTGGTACTTTTCCCTTGCATCTATATCGGGCCACAGACTATTCCCCCAGGTTCAATTGTCTGAGTGGGTAACCTTAGTGGCTATAATATTTAGGATTTTACCCAAGGTGATGGTGGAGGGAAGGTCCCACTGTACCTGGAGCATACATTGACTAGACTCACTTGGAATTTCCGGAGGGTAGTCTTCACTTCGATATGGCATAGTGGAGTTACTTTCACCGGACTGTTTCATTAAGCAGGTTGTGAGGGTAACTGTTCCAATTAATAGTTTTCCATATTAATCTCTGCGAGGTTGGATTTCATCACCAACTAGTGATTTTATTTTGGAAACATACTGTTTGTGTGTGGATTGATTCTTAGATTTTGTAGCGTGTGTTCATTTGTTTAATTACTTTTTGAGGCCTTAGGTGTGATTCTTTTGAAATTTTTTGATTTCGTGTGCTAAATAAATTAACCGTGGTTGAATTATCGAGACATTGACGTAGAATGCAGGGGAAACCCCCTGACTATAAACCCATTCAATTGGAAAAAATAAAAACTAAAAGGGTTCAATTATCAGGAACCGGGTCCTCTGAACAAGGAGAATCATCTATCATAATACATCCTAATTTTGAAGTTAATCAACCTTAGATTACTGAAATAGAACAAGATCAGCCAGAAATTTATGAAGTAATTATAGTTGAATTTGTCACTGGTGAGTTTTCATATACATAGCTCATTGAACCTGAAATATCTGAACCTGAGTTTGATTCCACTTCATCTGAGTCACCTTCAAATGTTATAGCCTCGACTCCTAGTCATCCTCATTCACCTTGAGTAAAGCTTCTCATCACTGAGGATCTTCCTCCTCGCCTTATTAGAATTCAATAAATATATGAAGAAGAAGAAGAAATTGAAATTCCCTCTCATCAAGAATCTTTAGATTTAAGGTATTGTGAACCAATCTACCCTTTAGATTTGTGTTACACTCCTTTTCGACCAAATCCTTGGTATCTCCAATTCATCGATTTTTTACATTCTTCTGGTTATGGACATCCATGACACTAAATCCCATTTTACTCTTTACCCAAGTATAGTAGCATGGCTTCTGAGAGCATGTCTACTGAGTCATCCATGTTTTCGTCTTCACCAGAAAAATTTTTATATGGTGGTCCTTATGTTCCTGCTGGGTACTAGTCGCTTTCTGGGACTTTTTCAGGAGCATCTCCCTTCTATGAAGCTTCTACTATGTCAATTGACCTATTTGAGTCTACCACCCAATCTTTAACAATGGAGCATATTTATATGTTTTCCAGGAATACCCCTCAAGTCACTAGAAAATTTGGCGGAATTTTCAACGGCCAATTCGTCGCTATTCCGACACATAGTCATCGCAAGAGCGACAGTTCGAGGATGGGCAAAACGTGGTTTGCCATCCCGTCGCAATTTCGATGCACTTAAAAAGTGTCGCACTACCAACACTTTTTCCGTCGCTTCCAAACAAGCGTGGCTCTTCCGACGTTTCCCAAACCGTCGCGCTTTCGACGTTTGTAAACTGTCACACTTCCAATGAAATGTGGTCCCATGTTTTGAACGTCGCTCTTCCGACGTTCGTAAACTGTCGCAATTCCAATGAAATGTGGTCCGACGTTTTGAACGTTGCTCTTCCGACGTTTGTAAACTGTCGCAATGCCGATGCAATGTGGTTCGACATTTGTAAACTTTCCGAGGAAATGTGGTCCGACGTTTTGAACGTCGCTCTTCCGACGTTTGTAAACTGTCGCAATTCCAACGAAATGTGGTCCGACGTTTTGAACGTCGCTCGTCCGACATTTTTATACTGTTGCTCTTCCGACGTTTTGAAGCCATCGCAAGTCCGACGCTTTCAAGGCATCGGTATACTGTCGACGGGTTCAATTTAAAAAAAAATGAAACTTTAAAACAGGACAGTAAATCTCCAATATTTGTTATGAATTGTGGGCATTCCAATGACCATGAAATATTAATATAATAAACCACCCCGCAGCACTTCAACTATAAACAATCATTTTTTTTTTCACAAGAGAAAAAACGTTGTTTTGAATATATTATATGAAGTAAAACAGTCCATGAAGTCATTACATTTTCACATCTGAAGATTGGAACCCAAATATCCATCCAGAAAAGTGGAAGTCCCACCCCAGACAATGATAGAAAAATACCCATGTCACATACAGGGGCTTGATATAAAACCCAGTAACGGTCCACATGGAGATTATCGACAATCTGAGAAAGCATCCAAATATGCCCGAGGCATCTATAAGAAAGTGAAATAGCAGTATGTAGAATAGTAAAGCAACAGATAGACTACCGACGTCCATTGTTCCAAATACAAATTAAAGTACCCAAAATCCTGCAACAGAGAAAAACGCTAATCATGTGAGAACTGTGATATTTCCAAAATATAAAAAGACCATCAGACCATATCAATAAACCAACAACATAGACCAGGATCACTAGTTTTGAAGGCAGAGTGATAAACATTAATCATTTTTTTTTCACAAGAGAAAAAACGTTGTTTTGAATATATTATATGAAGTAAAGCAGTCCATGAAGTCATTACATTTTCACATCTGAAGATTGGAACCCAAATATCCATCCAGAAAAGTGGAAGTCCCACCCCAGACAGTGATAGAAAAATACCCCATGTCACATACAGGGACTTGATATAAAACCCGGTAATGGTCCACATGGAGATTATCGACAATATGAGAAAGCATCCAAATATGCCCGAGGCATCTATAAGAAAGTGAAATAGCAGTATGTAGAATAGTAAAGCAACAGATAGAGTACCGACGTCCATTGTTCCAAATACAAATTAAAGTACCCAAAATCCTTGAGCAGAGAAAAACGCTAATCATGTGAGGAGTGTGATATGTCCAAAATATAAAAAAACCATTAGACCATATCAATAAACCAGCAACATAGACCAGCATCGCTAGTTTTGAAAGCAGAGTGATAAACATTAATCATTTTTTTTTTCACAAGAGAAAAAACGTTGTTTTGAATATATTATATGAAGTAAAACAGTCCATGAAGTCATTACATTTTCACATCTGAAGATTGGAACCCAAATATCCATCCATAAAAGTGGAAGTCCCACCCCAGACAATGATAGAAAAATACCTCATGTCACATACAGGGACATGATATAAAACCCAATAACAGTCCACATGGAGATTATCGACAATCTGAGAAACCATCCAAATATGCCCAAGGCATCTATAAGAAAGTGAAATAGCAGTATGTAGAATCATAAAGCAACAGATAGAGTACCGACGTCCATTGTTCCAAATACAAAATAAAGTACCCAAAATCTTTGAACAGAGAAAAACGCTAATCATGTGAGGAGTGTGATATGTCCAAAATATAAAAAGACCATTAGACCATATCAATAAACCAGCATCTCTAGTTTTGAAGGCAGAGTGATAACCTATCAACACATAAAATAGTATCATAAAGCGGATACAGGAAATGTGCAGAGACATGTACTGTTGATATACGCCTCACACAAAAAGCATCCATGATAGAGCAAAAATATGTATAAACCCAGGGTCGATTGTATGTTCTGGCTCGCTTGTTCCCGGAAATAAAAACCATCTGCAGAAACCTAGGCTCGCTTGTAAGATCAGGCTCACTTGATTCCAAAATTGGTAACCATCTGTTGCATACGAGATGTAAGGTTCAGGCTCGCTTGTTTCCATTAGTAGCCTGCTACAGCATCCACCCTGTTCATAGCAAAAAGGTTCCTGTAGATATACAGAGAAAGATTATAATACGTAGACCATATAAACATGGCTCTGTATTTCAAAAAACAGGTTTAAAATAGAAACAGGGCAACATTTTTTTTTCTAAGTAAAGTTAATCTATTAACAGTGGGAATAAAATTACACCGAAGTCAAAATCATTGCCCAAACTCATGGCAAATTTGTCATCAAAAAATCAAAAAATTAAGAAGACTGCCCTCATACGGGGAAACCAGTCTTGAACGTTTAATTTACAGAATTCAAAAATATTACAAAGGTCCAGCACAGTAAAATAATCTAAAAGCAACCCAATTAAGTGGGCCGCGAAGCAAGAAAAAAAAATTAACCAAACTACTCCTCTGGCTCCTCGACGATTCGGCACCATCCTTCGGAAGGTCCAGGATCGCTAGGTGCTACCTCCACAGTCATGCCACCGCTCCCCTCCTGAAGGCCCGAATGCTGGCCAGCTTTTTCTGAGCTCAGACCCACCGGACGAGTGCATTTTTCTTCCATTTGGGCCTCCTCACAGAAAACCACAGTAATTGAAGCTGTGATTCGTGGACGGTTCAGAGAGAAATTAAAGGAAAAAAGCGCAGTGCACGTCGTGGAAGAAGGTGAAGCGGTGGGGAAATGAGGAGCAGGGGAGCCCATACGGTGGCCAGATCCTAGAACCCGACCCCGCCCACTTCTAGTATCTGGATAGCGACCTGTGTGATAATCACTAGACTGGGAATTCGACGCGGTTGAGGGGCTGGAGGGAGCGCGCAGGGGTTGACCTCTAGTGCTCCCTCTATGGAAACGCATCCTTTGACGTAGGCGAGGCATGGGTGCAGTCTCAGCAGTGGACACAAGAGGAGACGGAGAAGCAGAATTCCATGAAACAGAGGAAGAAAGACAAGGACCAGACCGAGAGAAATGCAGATATGCAGCAAGTTCTAAGCAGCAGTTCAACTAGCCACTTCTCCTTCTCGTCACAGTGAGCAGGCAGTGTAACCCAGCAACTGGCTCGTCTAAAAACCATAGCGAAATGCCATTTTATCGACCCGACTGCAATGCAATTGAAGGACGCCTGTCATAATTAATCTCTGATCATTAATGAGAGTTGAAGACCAGATCATATTGGAGCATGCGGAATTGCTAACAGGAGTGGAGGTCCGATCTTGAACAGTGTTAAAATTTAATGTGATTAGATGTGAAAACCTTGGAACTTAATTGAACAGCATTAAAACTTAATGCGATTGATATGAAATTGCCACATCCATGTCCCATCGCCTTAAATGCCATCGAATGCACTCACATCCGGGAACAGGGCAACATTTGATTGAGGACACATGGCAGAAATTGATTGGAGCGGATCTTTGTTTGGGCCGCTCGCGCAGTGGAAATCTGGACCCGAAAAAGATTAGGGCGAATTTGATAAGAAATTCGCGTCACAACTCTCCCTCTGTACGCCAGCCCAACTTCGGACCCGAAAAATATTAGGGCGGAATTCATTTGGTTTTCGCGTCACAAAATTGGCCAACGTCAGCAGGCTATTTTGGAACGCGAATTTGGTTTGAATTATGGTTTATCGCCGTTTGAAGTCCGGCGGGCTCGACTTAAGAACAATTTTGTTTGATCCCATCTTATAAAATTTGTGTTGATTTTCTTTGATAATACACATATTTATAATAAATCATGGGAATACCACACTAAACATGTGGAAAAGTTATATAAATTATTGAGAACAATCATTTTTATGTAAAAATATCCAAATGTGCTTTGGGAAATAAGAATTCGAGTATTTGGTTCATATTGTTTTAAAGGAAGGAGTGAAGTTGGAGCCTCAAAAGATGCAAGCTATTACAAAATGACCTATTCCTAAGAAAATCAAGGTTCTTAGAAGATATTTTAGACTTACATGATATTATTGATCATTTGTTAAGAATTATGCATGCATTTCAAGTCCACTCACATATCTCTTGAAGAAAATATCATTTATATGGAATGATGAGGCTACTTTGGCATTCTCTCTTTTAATGGATGCCATGTATTCTACACCAACATCGGTTGCACCTACTTTTGGTAAAACATTCATAGTAGAGTGTGAGGCACTAGGACAAGGAATTTATGTAACATCAACACAATAAGGGATATCATTGGCTTTTAAAAGCAAGGAATTCAAAGAAAATATTTGGTGAAATCTACGTATGAAAAATAAATGGAAGCAATATTACATGCAATAAAAAATGGGGATAGTATATCATTGGGAGGTACTTTAAATTCAAGATATACCATGATAGCATAAAGTATTTTTTGAAGCTATGATTTTTATTAGAAGATTAACAAAAATGAGGAGAAAAAATGCAAATTTTTAATTTTGAGATAATCTGCAAAAAGGGTAAGGAAAATTTAGTACATGATGCTCTTTCTAAAATAGAAGAGGCCTCAAATTTATATCCAATTACATTTTCTATTCCTAGGTGGCTAGAAGAAGCTTGCCATAATGGAAAAATGACAATAGTACTAAACAAAAACTAAAATTTAAAAAGGATGGGATGAACTCTATGGAGCATTGGGAGTGAAAGAGAGATATACTTTGGTGCAAATGTAGAATATTTTTATGCACGCAAGAATATTTGAATAAACAAATATTAAGGGAGTCCCATGTCTCTCTGATGGTAGGACACAGGGTTCCTTAAAACATCTCAAAGGATCAAAAATTATATTTTTGGAAGGAATGAAGAAAGATATTCAAAATTTTGTAAGAGAAGGTCAGGTTTGCATAATAAATAAAAGAGAGATAGTAAAATATCTAGGGTTACTTCAACCATTCCACATACATATTCAAATACTAGAAGATATATCAATAGACTTTATTACAGGGTTACTGAAATATAAAGGTAAGTATTACATTTTTGTGGTCATTTATATAGACAAATTTTGTAGACTTTTTTTGTAGAGCTCAAAGTACATAAACAACAAGCCAAGTGGTAGAAGTGTCTGTGAAAGAAATTCATAGTCTTCATGGTTTTCCTAAAGTAATAGTAACAAGAAACTTTTGGAAATAATTATTTAATATGAGTGGAGAAACACTAGCTGCCATGAGTTCTACATATCAAACACAATCAAATGGTCAAACAAAAATATTTAACAAATGTTTTTAAGGTTATCTACAATGTTACTCTTTAGAAAAGCAATCTTAATGAATGAAGTGGGTTCGTCAAGGTAGAATGGTAATATGATACTACCTATCACACATCTACTAAAATTTGCCCATTTAAGGCCCTTTATGGATATCCAACTCCTAGTATCTCATACTTTTTGCAAGATAAGTCCAAAGTATAGGAAACAGAGTCACACATGGAAAATACTAAAGAAACTTTGAAAATTATTATGGAAAACCTTCAAATGACATGAAACATGATAAAACAACAAGGGGAACAACATTGAAGTGAAAGATAATTTGAGGAGGGTAATTGGGTATCTTTTAGATTATAGCATTATAGGCAATCTTCATTCAAGAAAAAGAAGAATAAAGAATTAGCTCAAAAATGTTATGGCCCTAAATAATTATTCATAGGATTGCACAAGTGGTATAGAAGTTATATTTTCCTTCTTCTTGCATTCATAAGGTTTTTCATGTATCTTTCCTAAAAAAGGTTTTGGGAAAAAATATGCCAATGTAAATAGAACTTCCAAAATTAGATGAATAATGAAAGTTGATTCTTGAACCACAAAAAGTTGTAGATAAACATTCTGTATCTCTTTGACATATAACCATTATGAAGTACCTAATCAAGTGGAAGAATATTCCTCTAGAAGAAGGTACATGGTAAAATGATCAATTCGTGATGAAATACCCACTGCTAAAGGGTTCGTTTGAAGTTTTGACAAAGGTTTTGTTATATGTTTTATATAACGCGCGGCGGAATAGTTTTATTGTTTGTTAAGGTCCCACACAGTGATCAAATTTGAAGGGCAGGTCCGAATTTCAATTAGAAGGGCATATATCTATGTTGCCCTTCCTTAATGAAAAGCTTTAAAAAAAAACTTTTCAATTGACCACAATAAATTATTTTTACATTTCATTTTCAGAAAGACAAAACCATCAATCTTTATATTAATAAAATATTGTTACATATACAACAATGAAGAAGGCTCCATCTTTCATTGCTTAAATATCTCATTGGCAATGTCAACATAAGTCTTGAAGACACTATTATAAGAGTTTCGATACATACCACCGGGATATAGGAGATTCTTATGTGTCAGATTGTGTAATGCAATTTTGACTTTGTCTCACAAGGAGCAGCAGCATGGAGGTCTGGATTTTTCTTATAGAACTTTTTTATTATTATTTGAAACATTGTTTATATATATGAAGACAACAATTAAATTATGAGCATGGTGGAAAATTAGTCAAGCTCATGATGCCAAACCATGATGATGTAAGTTTGGAATTTAACATTTTTACATGTTAAAGACAAATAGTCAAAATAACTGACAACATAGTATGCCATAATTAATAATCATTCCCTGTTCACTTTTGTTAATAGGTTTATGTCACACGATGATCTCTCTTCTCTGGCATTTACTTGTATTGAAGATCACTATTCTAGGAATAAGGAGTTATTTTCTCCAAAATAACCCTAGCCAAACATTGACAATGCATCAAGGATATATTTCTATGCTTCATAAGTACATATGTTCTACTTCTAAATCATGTCTTGGAAGTGGTTGTTTTGTTGGAAATTATTCACCAGTTGGTTTCATACCAAAGTCTTTTTCACATTTTCAGCATCCAATACATGAAAAAGATAATGGTTTAAAACAACATAAATATTTGAAATTTTGCAAGAATTGTCTCGCACACTTTGAATATGAATTTTGAAGTCAAGTGCATGATGCTGTATAGGATCAAGTGTCATTTTGAATACCAAATGTTTCACAAGAAACTTCTCAACATGCTACCCTATAGTAAGGATTAAATGACAATATTGCATCAACTATTTCCATAATAAAAGTGCACCTCGGCCATAAGACTAAACAACTACAACTGTTGTAGATCTAACAAGACCACACAATCAAATGTATTCCACAAGGCCAATACTATATGAAAAATGAAAAGGAGTTTGCAACCAAAAATACCTTAGGCAACTAATTCAATTAGATACACCAAACCATCAACAAAAAGGAAAACCAGCCTACTCAAAAGGCAAGCGTTTACCTCCTTTGACAAAATTTTGAGTTTCGAAACAAGGGCCTTTATTGTCTTGTCAATGCCCCTAGTAATTTGAATGGGGTTTTCACCTGCTGCAAAAACCTAAACAAAAAGGTTTCATTTCAAATTATTTCAACAAATTTAAGATACAACCATTGTCAGTTTTGTATTTCCTAACAAGCTCATAAATTTTGACAAAAGAACCAAAATTTTTTAATACCTGCTAGCAATTTTTTCACTAAAAAACTATATTAGACTCAATAATCCCAACCCAAAACTAAAAAACCAAACACCATAAGACCCTACAAAAATGAATAGATGATCTTAATCCAGTACTATAAACAAAAATTTACCTTTACACCCTCACTTATTAAACCCTGTGCTGTTGAATTTTAACTTCAACTGCTGCAGTAGAAGGACAGATGCAGCAGCAACATTTTTTTTTGGAGGTTGCTTGCACGCCATCCAGAAATTTAATTCAACATTTAAAATTCCTACAAGTTTTTTTTGTAGACGGCCGCAGCCATATTTCTGTACAGGATTGTATTTAAACACAACAACCAGCATTAACGCAATTCACCAACCAGAAATTAAACAAACAGAAATTTACCCGACAGTTTTGTAAATTCAAAAGGAGGACACGTGGAGCATTAATATTGAATCGCATGAAATTGAAGGGAATCTGAAAACCTGAAAACCGGACCCGAATTTTTTATAGGGCACATTGGATTGAGAATTCGAGTTAAAATTAGGCAGACGTCAGCATCCCATTTTGGAACGCGAATTTGGTTTGAAATTCAATCTATTCAGACTTTTGAAGTCCGACGAAAAGGGTTCTTTAATGTTTTGATAGTTTAATATATACATATGTTTTAAACATATGTTATATATATATCATATGCGAAATGAAAGGTGGGCCATAGAATTTAGTTTTAATTTTATTTTTTTTAAAAGAGGGTTTATTATAATATGTTTTATATGTTACGGCATATAAAAATAAAAAGGACAAAAATCTTGCTAGTTTTTTTTATAGACAGTACGTAAATTTTTTATTACACAACAGTGTGTAAAAAGTGAAAGACTAAGTGTAACTTTTTAAGTGTGTATGCACAGCAGTGCGAAAGTGAAAAACACAGTAGAGTGTTTTAGAGACAGAGTATGTTTGTTTTGAACAGACAGTGAGTTGGTTTTATGCACTGCGTTTTGTAGCAGTCATAATTTTGTAATCCCTCTCAGTGAGGAAGTAGTGTAATAGTTTTTTTTTTGAGTTATTGAAGGGAATAGAAGTTTGTTTTCAAAGTATTGAAACTCTGTCTCCTGTCAAAGAAATTTTTATTTTCTCCGTGTTAGAGGAAGGGAGATTTATTCTCCATTCATTGTTCTGGAATTTTTCAATATTCCAACATGTGCAAGAACAACATATGTTGTGGTTCCATCCCCAACTAAATCATTTGTCTTTGTCGCAGCTTGCCTTACCAACTTGGCCCCAATATTTTCAACTGGGTCCTCTAATTCAACCAATAAAAAGGCCAAAACCATAGCATTGAGATACATTTCATTACACTGTCAATAAAAATAAAATTTGACTTAGCCATAACCCTTTCCTTTTATTGTTGTGAAAATCTTTATGCATTACTCTAATGTGGCTAGTCCATAGGCCAAGTAGACCACCGGGTAACAAATATGTTTCCTTTCACCTTTGAGTTTTCAAATTATGCCTACCAAATCTAAGACATTTAAGAGGGGGAACTAATACAACGTTAAAAATAAAACCAGAGCACACATCTACAAATTACCTCCTTAGCTACTGTCACACCATCATTAAATATTTTCAGAGAACCATGCTTTCTCTCCAAGACAACATTTTTCCCTTCGCCCCAAGGGTGACTCCAACAATATCAGCAAGTTTGTTCACACCGCCTATAAGACAAATTGACAATGCTTTCAGTAAGTGTGTAATTGAATGCCAGAAAATATGCCAAAACAACCCTCCATGAAAAATTAAAATAACACATTAAAATCGAATATAAGTGGACAAGGAAAGATCCACCGCAGTGAAGTTTCACGTGCAGGTGACCTTCCTTTAAACATAATTTTTTCTCTGACCTGCAATTTTTTTGTCACTAAGCCATCCTTGTTGAAGTACAACTCCTTTTCCATATCTCTTGTATTAACTACCTTCTCTCTGTCGCGTAATCTCAGAGTCCCTCTTCTGCTTGAGCGATTAAAGGAAATGGGTGAAAAAATTGAAAGAGAAGACAATTGTTTGCCATAATTATCAAACATTGCACCCAACTTCTTCCCCTTTCCATTGTTACCCAATGAGGTAGATGTGGCAATTGTTGTCATATTTCCCAAAGCAGAGGCCATCTTCTCTTATGCTGAATATAGAATTACAAGATCTTCATATTAGTATGAACCTTAAAAAACATGACTCCCATTGCTAAAAACCACTTTTAAGTTGTAACAGGCAAACTAAACAACTATCGCAACTTTTGGCAACTTCTCGAGCATTAAGAGAGAAACAACCAAAGAGAAATACAACCACAATCCTCATTTTAATGAGACCGGACTATATATTTGCATTAAGATAATAGAAAGAAATCACGATTATATTAAGGCCAGCACAAAACAATCTTTAACCAGTGTCTCTCGCGGCCTTCAGGTTGCCATGCTAGAGGTTGCATATTTTTAATTTAAATTCTTGACCTCTCGTGCCCATATATGAATGCATCCAATGGAATATCTACATCAAATGCTCCTTTATATCCCCAAAAACAAATTCCCTACTACAAGAGCACCAGTATTGATGGATCACCCCACACCATCCCACCCACTAGAAACGGTGAAAAAGGAAACCTGAGAAAACTTCTGAAATATCTCAAGATGACTATATGGGTGGTTATTATGAATCAACCAACCATTCAGGACATGCTCATCAATCCAAACCATGAGTATTATGTGACGATATTCAAGCAGGCACTGAATCGGATTTCTGAAGCTATGTTAGAGAAACCCTAAACTCTCACTGAAAATAGGTGAAATGTGGCACCACTCAAAGATTGACATGTGCCAATTGGTACAAGTGGTAGAAAATTGGCATGCTCAAACAACGAGGTGATGCAGGAATGACATGAGGGATAAAATATTAGAAAAGCCCCAAATCTGGAGAACTAAAGCTCATCACCAACCTGAGATTGACAACTTTACATGATGTAACCTATGAAATTGTAAATGGAGAAATCATAGTAACAATAAATTAACCTATGTAACAATAAATTCGAATTAATCCTGGGAGTGGTAATGGGAGAAATCATAGTGAACAGCAGGAAACATGCATAGTTTCTTACAATCAAATAGATGAAAAAACACATACAAAAAACCTAGATAATAATCATGAACAAGCTTAATATTGAATTATGAACTGTAAAGGAACTTACAAAATGTGACATTACAAACCTGGTCAAGTGCACAAGCAAAAATATCCTAGACATGACCCTGGTTGACAAGTTGTATTGCTCATGATGCAAGAGGATTTGTACCTGCACTGCCAAGTCAATTAAAAACCATCATTATCTATACAATAAATACAAGTAATTGATGTAGTGTTTTTTACTCTAAGATGCATTCTTATGGTAATGTTAGAACATATGTTGAAAATGTCAAAACATACCTGAATAAGCTCCTCTTCGTTTCAAGAACAATTTATTGGAGTCGCATGAACTTGGAACAAGCCTCCCACGATCTGAAAGAGTAGCAACTAAGTCATCAGTGACTTTTTTGTTGCTACACTGGATCGAGGGTGGTTTGCTCCAAGATTAAATTGCTCCAATAAATTATTCTCTACTAAACAGGGCCAACCACGTGAAGGTGGAAGCTCTTATGGCCCCTCCCCCCCGCCCTCACATCACTCTCAATTCCCCAATACCCAATCTATAATTCATTTTTTACTTTCATGAGCATAAAAAAAATATATTCAATAACTAATAAAAAACAATTCAACAAAAAGTACGCAAGGAAACATTGCAATTAATGCTTGACATAAAAATAGTATGATAAATGAGTTTTTTATATAACGCAAAAAACATTCCAAGTATGGTAACGTTTGTCTTATAATAATACAATATTTTACATTATCAAATTTTCTTTTTCTTCTTCCTATTTATAAAGCTCCTAATTACATCATCAATATCATCGTGTTCTGCTCCTGTTTCGTGCCTTTCAATCTGCACTGCTGACCTAGTTGTGTAGTCATGATCTCTGGTCTCATCCAGTGACGGGGCATCGCCTACAAAAACAGATAATATTAAATTTTAATTGTAAAATTTTAAATATCATTGAACTAGTTCGGTAATATTAATAAAAAAAAATGCAATGAGATTATTTACCTGGTGCACCAGTTGTCACCGCTGACCTAGTTGCGTAGTCACGATGTCTGGTCTCATCCAGTGACGGGGCATCGCCTACAAAAACAGATAATATTAAATTTTAATTGTCAGTTTTTAAATATCATTGAACTAGTTCGGTAATATTAATAAAAAAAATTGCAATGAGATTATTTACCTCGTGCACCAGTTGTCGCCCTGACCTAGTTGCGTAGTCACGATGTCTGGTCTCATCCAGTGACAGGGCATCGCCTACAAAAACACATAATATTAAATTTTAATTGTCAGTTTTTTAATATCATTGAACTAGTTCGGTAATATTAATAAAAAAAAAATTGCAATGAGATTATTTACCTGGTGCACCAGTTGTCGGCGCTGACCTAGTTGCGTAGTCACGATGTCTGGTCTCATCCAGTGACGGGGCATCGCCTACAAAAACGGATAATATTAAATTTTAATTGTCATTTTTTAAATATCATTGAACTAGTTCGGTAATATTAATAAAAAAAATTGCAATGAGATTATTTACCTGGTGCACCAGTTGTCGCCGTTGGGACTGTTGCCCTGTCTTCCTCTCTCGTGGTAAGATCCTCAAGGGAAACATTCTCTGTCATTTAAACAAAAAAAGTTATAAGGACAACCATCAAGGTATAATTAGAAAAAATTATAAGTGGAAATTAATTACCATCACGGCCCTCACTGATAGTAGCATTGTCGGCCTGGTCCCCACTACAATGATCAGGTTGCACATGAGGATCATCTACATCTGGCTCTAAAACTGGGTTATTTGCCTCGTCGGTAGTGTTGCTCCCTTGATTTAAACAAATTTGTTAGACATTAAATTTATGGACGAAAACAAACATATTGAAAGGTTAATGTTTTACTTTATCAGGCATTCTGGATCTTGGGACCTGCCCCAAGCTTCTGCGACGTTCAACTACGGCTTGATAGTGGAAATGGAAAGCGATATTTTTATCTTCCTCTATAGTTTTTGTTCCGAAGTCATCACCCTACATTACATATTATTGTGTATTTTTAATCATATTTGATATGATTACAAAAACGTTGGAAGGTGATACAATTAATTATAAGATGTTTAGCTACTTAATTACAATTCTTGCGGCTAATTTCAAGTAGCCGCCCTAGCCTAGCTTGTGATGGCCCTTTTTTTCAATCCTAGCTTTGGTTGCCTTTGAGGTGTCAGGAAACCTAGCATCAAAAGATTGACGTTAGATATGACATAGCACACTTTTATTTTAGACATAGAGAAAATTAAAGCTAGTGAATTAAAGTTGTAATTTACCATGCGGGTCCAGTTGGCATTTTTCCTTCTTTCTTTGCCCTTTTCTCTTTTCTGTCATGGATGAGAGCTCTCCACTCACTCTCTGGAACTATGAGAGGATGCTCGTATCTAGGGTTAAATTGCAATTGCGTCCTATAGGTGTCCCCGGTATATTTCAAATATTTGTTGGCTACCCAAGCCACCGCTGTTCTGTCAAATGTGCCAACCCCAAAAAGGGCTTCTAGATAATCTAGAAGTTCTTTTTTCAGGTTGGAATTCTGGGAATTCCTACCTATGCGTATGGTTGGGCCAAAAATTACCAATGCATGGCTCTCCAAAAACCTGTAGAACTCATTGTTTCCTACACAGAAAAAAAATATATTATCATTAATTTAAAAATAAAAATCATGATAAATATGTTTTAGATAAAGTACATGAAATAGTTAAAATATTAAAATTTACCTGGGAGTTGTACGTGATTTATAGGGACACCTTCATCGTTCACCAACAACGTGCCATTAATGGTCCCTGTGGAGCTGACACGTGTAGCTCCAGGAAACGCAATAATGTAGTTGGCCATATTAGCCTCATCATTGCCAACACGTTCAGCGGTTGGCTAGGTGTCTACTTGGGCAGGGTGTGTTTCTTGGCTGGCACCTAAAGGAGTAGAAGGTGTACGAGAGGGTTGTTGGGCAATCTCTTGCGCTTGTGTCCCACTACCACCAACACTGGATTCAGCAAGTGCTAGAAAACACTACATACAAAAGAACTTTTTGTTAGTTTAGTCAATGTAAAAATTAAAAATCAAACTATCACAATTCATCTCATGCAGAACAAAAAAAATATCCTTTTGACTTTTTATTATTACCTGATATGTTTCTAGCTGGCTCATAAGTTGTTTAATCCTCTCTTCTGTTTTAGGTGTTTGAGGCGCGTCTATCAAAGTATTAAATTCCGACCTTGCATCTCGTGCCTTTTTTCACAACAAGAACACTAGAGATAGGGATGAAGAAAGCTCTTCCTCAAAGAGGGAATCATCAGGCGTACCATGGCTAGGTGTCTGCATATTTGAACAAAATTAATATTATTTCAATTATGTAAATAACTAAAATACCTGAAGATAGAGAAATGTTGTCACTTTACATGTTCTTCTGTTGGCCTCTTTCTGCAATCATCCCGTCTCAGGGTTGTTCCTGTACTACCCTGATCAGTCTGCCACATTGAAATAAAATTATAAATGTAAAAACTTGAAAACAATATCTAACTTGAAAACACAAAATGAAAACTGAAATCATTTCTAATAAGACACCGGAAGACAGAGTTAGAGTTTCAAATATGACTTGCATTGAATTCAGTCCTGGAAACATGTCATTGCACATTAAGGCACCCAAACAAGAGACGAGTTGACAATGAATACCTTATTGAATATATTGTTGGAGCAACTTCTAGTAAACTTGTTGTGAAGACCTTGAGGACATTTTTGGAGCAACATTGTTGAAGCTGATGGTATAGCATTGCTGGAGACGATCTTGAAGGGCCTTGAAGTGAAGCTTTTGGAGCAACTATTGAAAAATCCTTAAAGCATTTAAGTAAGGCACTTTCTATCTTCCATCACCTTTTTCCTTTCAATATCCTTTAAACGATTTTGTTGATATTTAATGTTTGAAATCACGTTATAATTCCTTAATTATATGTGTTTGGGGACTTTCCCTTTGAAATTACCCAAAAATACCCTGGCAATTTTATCTTCAGGATGCATGTCTGACCCTATTGTTCAATATTTTTATTGATAGTAGTAAACATAGAGAGTTAGGGGGCTCTTGAATTGGTTTGGTTGGGCCATTAGATCCCTAACATCTACTAGGGAGAACCCCCCTTGAGTTGGAGGAGAGCTAGCCCAAAGTGAAAAGAGGTTGGTGAGGTGACAATGGGGCTATTGAATTACACATGGTATCACACTTTAGCTTTAGGACTTTATCTTGAGAAGTGCAAGATTTTGCTATATCAATTCTCAAATTGTTTAAAACACTATTGTTAAGAACTAATAAGAAGTGATGTTGAGGGGTTTTTGGGTATAAGAAACAATACCATTTAAAAACTAGGGTTCTCAGTCCTTGGCATTCCTTCACCTGGGCCTAGGGGCACACTAGAATAATTTCACACTAAACCATGCAAACTTAAAAGCAACTTAATAGATCCATAAAGTAATAATAATCATAATTCCTAATTTCCTATTGTACGATATGATGCAAATTATTCAAACATGAAGCAATGAAGACATGCAATGTCTGAATTTCAAGATTGATGAACCAATACAAGAAGTTAGAAACTACAACTTTGATTCAATACTCTGTGTCCTAACTCCAGGAAGAAATCTAGTTTGTAGTATAGAACATGCATCGTGTATTATCAATTCTTAATTGACAACAACTAAAGGTCATCTACCTCATCAATTCCTTCCCATTTTGTGTTTTTATGTTATATTCCTTATAAAAGTGTCAAATTTCTGTCAAAGTAAGCAACCATTGAATAAAATAAAAAATAGTTGAGATATGATTGAGAAATGTTCATTTATTTCTTGAAAGGATCTTCACAATTTCTTTGGTTGTTTTTCATCTCAAGAAACAAGAAATGACCTAAGAAACTTTCGTGATGTAATATAAGAAACAACACGGTGCAATGGCCATTTTCAAAGCCAAATGATGTCCATTGAGGACATGGCCTTTATTTGGTTCCTATTTCATAGGAGTTTCGGGTAGAAATGGAACTTTGTTGTACCATTTCCAGTATTAAAAAGGGAAAACCTTCTTTTGCCATGGGAAATACTTTACCTTTCCTTTTTCAAGATAATCTAAATCACAAAAAATATGAACTATACTGCACACATTCTTGGATAATGTAAACGTGGAAAAGGAATACCCTACACAAGTGATGCACACATGTACATTTGAACACTAATAGATTTTTGTAGTTAAAATTCAATGCTTGTTTTCATTTAAATGTAGGGTTTTTAAAGCAGGGAGAAATAATGGCTTCCAAATTAATAAGCGTTTCTTTGGGAAAAATTTAAATCTTGTATTGGGTGATGAAGATAATAGAGGGTATTGAATCTTGATTCTTGAAATTGTGTTTAACTTGAATAACTCAAATGATTATAAATATCAGTGGACGAGTTCTTTCTTTCAAGTATGTCACTCAAAACTCTTATGTCAAAGCATTGTATGATGGCTAGCATTTGCTTGTTTCCCTTTCTTCAGTTCAATGTAAAAAGTATATTAATATATTAGAGCACGAATGATAACTACAATTGTTTTCTCTACAGTATATCCAGCCCCAAGATGATGAAATTTTTTCTCAAGTGGAGCTATTGGTTATTGATGAAGCAACTGCAATTCCATTTCCTATTGTAAAGGCTCTGCTCGGGCCATATTTAGTGTTTCTGTGCTCTACTGTAAATGGGTAATAATTATAAATGAGCCAACCACAATCACAGATTTTGTAACCATTCGATTTTCATGGATAGTGATGATGATATTAACCCTATATATCAGTGACCTATATCTATATGACAATGATCTCAACATTGACCTTGATATGGTTGTATGGATGTGACCTTTGGTATGTCATCATAAATCCCCAACTCTGGAGAACTATAGCTCATCACTTTCGATCTGGAGTACTACCCTTGTGATAAAGTTGATGACTTTCGATCTCCCATTCTCTACCACTTTGCACTTCACCTTCAATATAGATTAGACCAAGGGAAATTCGTTACTGGGTGTTGAGATGGATGAGTTTGTCGAACTAAAATCCATAGCTTAAACTTCATGAAACTGGTGGAGTCAAATTCATGCAAGCACAAACACATCTTACACATCCTATTTGAAACTCATCTGAAATAACATTGGAAGACATCTAGAGAGAACCCTACAGCCTAACACAATCCAATGGAATTGACCAAAAAAACCCAAATAGAGTCAACCCTACTATAGGAGGAAGGGCATGTAGTAAGAACTTACCATTTTGCAAGAGCTGAGGGCGAACGCTGAGGGCGAATGCTATTCTACAAGAGCTCAGGGCGAATGCTGAGGGCAAATGCTGAGGACGAATGCTGTTCCGCAAGAGCTGAGGGTGAATGCTGAGGGAAAATGTTGTTCTGCAAGAGCTGAGGGCGAATGCTGTTCTGCAAGAGCTGAGGGCAAATGCTATTCTGCAAGAGCTGAGGGCAAATGCTGAGGGAAAATGTTGTTCTGCAAGAGCTGAGGGTGAATGCTGAGGGTGAATGCTGAGGGCGAATGTTGTTCTGCAAGAGCGGAGGGTGAATGCGCGCGTGATATCAGACGTTAATGTAGTTTTTAATAAAATAATTTTTATGTAGCGCACATATAAGTTTCGTATTTTTATGTAGCGCGCATATAAGTGTTGTTATACCGATGGCGGACAAAGCGTCACTATTGTGACGGATGCCTCCAAACGCCGCAATTGCGACACTTAGACATTGTGTCACACTTGCGATGTTTGGAGGCAGTTGTCGCAATAGCGACGCTTTGGGGCATAGTGTCACAATTGCGATGTCTTCCTCCAAACATCGTAATTGTGACACTTTGCCTAAGTTTCAGTATTGCGACACTTTTCTCTAAACATCGGTATAGCAACGGTTTCGGGCGGGATTGAAAAAATTTGGGGAAATTTCCGACATTTGGTCAAAAGCGTCGGAACCAAGTGTCGAAATTTCCCCCAAATGTACTAGTGAGTTAGCTCAGAGGGTGGCTACATTTTTCCTGGGGAGCAGCATCCTCTTCAAGGGTAGCAGCCTTTTCAAGGGCAACAACATCTTCAAGGGAAGCAACCTACGTCGCAAATTCCTTATAATCAACCTGCTCAACCACTTGGACAATTTGGTTACACCCAAGTCCAACAACCTGTTCAAGGTGTACTTCAAATTAACCCAAGGGAATCTATACCAGGTAGTCAGCAAGTTGGTCTGAGTACTCCCAGTACTCCTATCGAATCTATTTTGCAAACATCTATTCAACAACCAAGCACACCCATCCCAGGAGTTTCCAAAGTTTTTGTTGCTACGACCCCTCAAATGTCAGCAACAATTGTTACACAAACTATTCCTTGAACTAATAACCATCAAATCAGAACTACAATCCAGTTGATTCCTCAAGCATCTTTGGGAAAACCTGGAACAACATGTATACAAACAATTCAACCTTTCGTAGGTGAACCTATTCAAGGGCAACCCCTGATAGGTCAACCTGTTCAGGGGCAACTCTTTGCAGGTCAACCTCTTCAGGGGCAACCCTTGGTAGGTCAACCTCTCCAAGGCCAATTTGTTCAAGGTCAGCCATTTTAGGGTCAATTTCAATATGGAAAATTGGGACAAAATCCATCTTTCCAGAGTCATCCATACCCTGGTTATACATTTTAGAAAACCCCAATTTGGTATGGCTACCCCTCGATATCCTGGAGGTGTGCCAATTCCAACTACTCAAGCTATCCCAAGTTTTCCTAAATACCCTACTCTAGGTACTGGAATTATCCCTCGGGGTTACCAATTCGCTCAGCAATATCCTAATAGGTAGTTACCTTTTATATCAACTTTATATTTACCATACTTGTCTCGGCTAACGAATGACACGATTTATTATCTTCTTTTTTGGCCAACCATTCCTACTAAGTTGCCTAGTGACATTCCGAAGTTTGAAGGAAATCCCTGAGAGGACCCCTCAAACCATGTTATTACTTACCATCTGTAGTGTGCATCCAACTCTTTGATCGATGATTCCATTCGTTTAAGAATTTTTCAAATAACTTTGATCAGCTTAGACACAAAGTGGTACATTGAGTTACCACGAGGCTCTTTCAACCTTTCCAATGTCTTAACAATTGCTTTTATTACTCGTTTTCAATTACCAGTCCATTATGATAATTGCACGAAACTTTTTACTTCACTTAAACAAAGTACATCTACGTACATTTCATATCACGTCCACGAATGGTGACGTAGATGTCGTTTAGTCAAAGTTTTCATCCTGGATCAAATTCTGGCTGAATGGTTTATCAAATCAATTAGGGGAATTCTGAGGTCTAAAATAGGCCTCCTAAGAAAAATGTACATTAAAAATAAAATTTATAGGAACCAATAGGATTCCAGATGATGATGTTTACAATGGGGGATGATTCACCATTTTAAAGTAAAAGGGTAAAAAGATTAAAAAATAATAAAATAATAAAAGTACTTTTTCAACTCGTATTTTCAACTTATCTCCCAGTTTTTTTACTCAAATTTCGAGCAAGAGTACTCGTTGGATGCAAAATTTATTTCCTCATCCAAGGATTACCCATGTTTCATACTTTTGATGGACCCTGCTACACGGAAAACGAGAAATACATAAAACAACATGATTGCAATCACGTTTTTCATGTATTTCTCATTTTTTTTGTAGCAGGACCCTTCGAAAGTATGCAACATGGGTATTCCTTGGATGAGGAATTAAATTTTACATCCAACGAGTACTCCTGCTTGAAATTTGAGTAAAAACTTTGGGAGATAAGTTGAAAATATGAGTTGAAAAAGTAGTTTTTTCTTTTTTTCCTCTAAACTTTGATGATTTAATCAAATCTTGTTTTATTATTTCCACTATTGTTTTATAATTTCCTTAGGAGGCCCATTTTAGACCTCAAAATTCCCCTAATTATTACTCCCTAAGATTAATGAAGATGTAGCTAAAGGAGGATTTGTAACAGAAGAATAGGTTATTGCTCAAGCCCAGTATCTAGACCTTGTTTGCACACAATCTGGTACTTTGTATGAAAATTTTATTGATTTACCTCATCAAGGTCAACTTACTGCAACTCCTTATGGTTCTCATGCTGCAGATGGTGTAATCAGTATAGTTAGTACATAAAAGAGTAAAAATAAACAATCCAAATATACTACTCCAATCATAACTTACCTGATTCACCCAAAGGAGACTCTTCTCTAGAGACTTCTGCCAAAATACATGTCGTAGATTAATATACTACCAAAACCAAATCATCCTGGAGTAAGAATAAAGGGAAGGGTAAAAAAAACAAAACAATTCTCCAAAAGAGAAAGCAGAAAAAATTGAACCATCTGACGAAAAAATGAAACCTTGCTATCCTTTTCTTATCTGTGACGAGGATCACTAAATAAAGGAGTTCCTACATTGGGCCAAGGTATCTAAATTTTTCAAAGGTTTACCTATACCCATTTTTCTTAAAGATCCTTTTCCATCACAAGACAACAAAATGATCGAATCTTCTTCCAATTCATCGGCGAATATCCTGATGATGTCCTCCCAGGTCATGGTTGCAACATGATCTCAAGATTATGGATCTAAGAGCCTTGTAACTAGAAACGAAACTGAATCATCCAGTCAACCTCTGGTATCAACTCCTCCTATTTCCTAATCATTACACATCGAGAAACCTAGTCCTAATTTAGTAATTAAATTTCTTGCCAAAGGTGTACTTCGAAAATCGGCTTTCAATCCACATGCAAGAGCCACTCAGAACTACAACATTGTTGAATATCTGGCCATGTCACCCTCAGCAATGTCAACCCTTGAAGTGTTGCAGTCTTGTCCAGCTCATAGCAAGTTACTATTATCAAGTATTGGAATGAATGACCCTCAATAATCTAATCTTATCATCTTTGATCTTGATAACTTTGTACCTAGACTCCCACACCAAATGGATTTTCAAATACTTGCTCTAGTTAAATATAGGCGATTTTTTCGCATAGTGATTGATGAGGAAGCAACTACGTGCATTAGGTCTTTAGCTTGTTGGAAAAGTCTTGGTTATCCACCAATCAATCAGTCACTGACGATTTTGAAATCCTTTGATGGAAGAGATTTTCGTCCCTTTGGAATACTCCAGGATTTACCCGTAGAGGTAGAAGGTAAAACCGTCACGCTTGAGGTGGAAGTTGTTGATGCCCCTCTTGACTACAACCTTCTGTTAGGTCGAAGTTAGTCTTATGCTATGACTGTTGTTGTTTCATCAGTCTTTCGACTAATCATGTTTCCTCATAAAGGAAACATTGTCAAAATTTATTAGTTGTCTTGCTACACTTCCGATCATGCCTCTATAGATAGTAACCAACATGTTGGAAAGACGATTATCCCTTATGAAGATGTTGGGGTAGGACTAGTTAAGGATTATGATCTTATGGGAACTTTCGCTATACCTCCTCCTAACGTGCCTCGAACTATTGCCAATATCAACTTGATTACATCAAGCACAATGCCATTTGATGACCCATGGATTGTGCCTTCAAAATCTGAATTGAACTACTATGGAAATGAAATGCCTTTGAATGCATATGAATTGGCATATGTAATGGTGCAATTTCTTTCAATGATGAGTCTTCTTCTCTACCAAGTTCAACCACAACATCTTTTTATGCTCCTTTTCAACACATATTTTCGAGTGATGAAAATATTCGGGAAATTTTGTCATTGGATGACTTACCTTGGGACGATCTTCATCATCGATCCTCTTTTCCACCAGACCTTGATAGAGTTGAAAATTAGTTTTCAACGATCTTTCCGATTGAGTATGTTAAGGAACCTCAAAATCCAATGTCAATCCTTCATTCAGATTCTGAGACGAATTTAGGAAATATTTGTGCAACAATTCCAATTGACATATCAATAAAACCAGGAATAACTGAAAACATTCATATGCGTGCTTCGTCCTCAATTGACGAAATTAACATATACAAAGCCCTATTTCAATAATTCTGAGACATTTTTGCCTGGTCTTACGAATTACTTCCAGGAATTGATCCTAAGATTGTGATTCACAAATTAAGATATACCTGGATGCTAAACCTATTAGACAAAGATTATGTCTGATACATCCGCGAAAAGCTATTGCTTTTAAAGCAGAAGTTGAAAAACTACTCCGTGCAGGATTCATTTATCCTATTCCATTGACAGATTGGGTATCTACATAGTTCTAGTAACCAAGAAACAGGGAACTATCATAGTATGTGTCGATTATAGGGATATTAATAAAGCTTGTCCAAAAGACAATTATGTCACCCCTTACATCAAAAAATTGTTGATTATTGTGCCGGAAATGAAATCTTTTCATTCATGGATGGATTCTCTGGTTACAATCAAATAAACATACTCCCTGCTGATCAACCCAAAACAACATTTATCTGTCTATGGGGCACATTTTCATATTGTAAATTACATTTTGGATTGAATAAAATTGAGGCCACTTTTCAAATGGAAATGTCCTACACATTTTATGACATCAAACATATTTTGAAACCCTACTTGGATGACTTACCTACTCATTATATGCGCAGGCAAGATCATCCTACACATTTACGTGCCATTTTTATGCGATGTAGGCACTATATTCCTTTGAAGCCACACAAATGTGTATTTTCTGTATAATCAGGATGATTACTTGATTTCATTGTTTCTAAAGAAGTCATTAATGTCGACCCTTTGAAGGTTGAGGCCATTGTCAATCTACCTCCTCCTTCCACTCTTCGCAAACTCTAGAGTTTGCAAGGGAAAGCAAACTTTCTATGTTGTTTTATCCCTAACTATGTGGAGTTAAATAAAGGTTTCACTCAGTTATTAAAACCAGGTGTTCCTTTTATTTGGTACAAGCTTGTCGATAAACCTTTCGATACACTCAAAAACACATTGACCCATGCACCGTTGTTGCATCCACCTGGTTATCACCGAGATTACTTTTTGTATTTAGCTATGTATGATTCCAACATTGGAATGGTTTTATTTCAAGAGGATGGCTCCAACAATGAACATGTGATTTATTAATTAAGTCGTAACCTTACACCGATAGAGGTCAAGTATTTTCATGTGGAGAAATTAGCCTTGGCAGCCGTTCAAGTTGTCCAAAGGTTCTGTCACTACATACTGTTATGCAAAACAACCGTGATATATGACTGCAACCCTATGATGTACATTTTGATGAATAAATTTCTCCAGGGAAAATACTCTAAGTGGATAGTTATCCTACAAGAGTTCGATTTGGAATTTGAAAAGTCCAAATCCAAGAAATCAATAGTCTTTGTTGAACTTATGTGTGACTTTCCCTACACTGAATCTGAAAATGTGGCAGAAGACCATCTTCCCAATGAATCTGTGTTTTTTAACAGCACATTGGATCCTTGGTATGGATTTATCATTATATATCTTCAAACCCAAACCTTTCGGCCTGAAATTTCACGCTCTAATCGACGTAGGATTCGATACCAGTCTCAACAATACAATATTGTTGGCGACATTCTTTACCGTCGTGGTGTCGATTCTATTTTTCAACATTGTTTAACTCATGAAGAAGCTGAAATAGTTTTAAATGACTGCCATTCTGGAGCATGCGGTGGTCATATGATTGGGTTTTCCACAGGCCAAAATATATTGCGCGCTGGCTATTTCTAGTCGTCACTCTTCAAATATTGTATCCTTGCAGTTAGAAAATGTCACAATTGGCATATTTTTTATTGAAAGATATGTGCACCTCCCGCTCCTCTTCACCCAATCATAACTGTCGGTCCATTTTCAAAATCGGGTGTTGATTTCATTACATGTAACCCTCACTCGGACAGGGGGCATGGGTATATTATTATCGCTATATATTACTTTACCAAATGGGCTGAGGCGATGCCTACATTTAAGGCTGGCAGTGAAACTGCAGCTATTTTCATATTCAATCATGTGATTTCTATGTTCGGTGTCCCTCAAGCCATCGTTACGGACCATGGTAGCCACTTTTGAAGCATTATGGTGACTGAACTTTTCGCTCAACTCGGCCTATGCCATGATACTTCCACACCATATTACCCACGGGCCAATGGCCAAGTTGAGGTTGTAAACAAAGTTTTAACCAATATGATTAAACAGATTGTAGGAAGTCATAAATCGAATTGGCACACCATGCTTTTTTTTGCACTGTGGGCATACCATACCTCCGCAAAAACGTCTACAGGGTTTACTCATTTTCAACTCGTCTATGGTTTGGAAGTTGTTCTACCCATTGAATGTGAAATTTCTTCGCTCAAACTAGCCATTGATTTATTACCAACTACCTTTGAAGAGAAAAAACTCTTCTTATACTTAGCAAAGTTAGATGAGATGCGTCACACCATTGCATTAGATGTTGAAGCTCATAAAGAATGTGTTAAGGCACAATATGATCAAAGCATTAACCCTCATATCTATTCAGAAGGTGACCTAGTCTTAGTATACGACCAAGCTCATGATAAATTAGGCGCTGGTAAATTTGAACCAATGTGGCATGGCCCTTATATTGTTAAGCATGTGCTTGCAAAAAGGGCCTATGAATTAGTTGATTATGACAGTGTCTTTTTAGATAAGCCACGAAATGGTATTTATTTGAAGAGATATTATGCATGATTTATCTTGTGGAGATATTACATTTTTAGGAAAAGTGTGCCTTAGATTAGTCATTTTTCTTGGCGAGTTTCTACTACTTTTGTTGCTTATCTTGATTACTCTCGATATTGCAGATGACGACATTCCCTCGGACTTATATTTTCTTTGCTGACAATGCTTGTCATAGTACACAGAACCTATCTTCTGATGCTTGGGTTATCTATTCACCCACTTATGAGTTAGTTTCTATCATGGTATTTTCCTTGGTCAAACAATGAAAAATATTGCAGAATATAGCGCAGTCATTAAGCTATTATTTGATGCAATTGAATTTGGCACTCGGCATTTGATTGTTAGGTTAGATTCACAACTCATTGTATTACATTTGAACAATGTTTATGCAATCATAAATCCATTATTGTTAAGAATGTTTTTAAGGGTTCATCTCTTGGAAAGACAGTTTGATTACAATGAATATCAACACATTTCAAGAAAGTTAAACATGTTAGTTGATACATTAGCTAATAAAGTTTTAAATAGACATTTGCAACGTTGAATGTAAATCAAAACAATATTCAATCCATATTGAACAAGATACTCATAGAACAAAAGTAGCAATCATCATTAGATCAAAATAGTTATTTATCACAGTGTGTCAAAAAATATACATCATCTATGATCATAGGTCTCAAACACCTTATGATCTAAATGTACTGATACAAAAAACAAAAACTCCATCTAAAATGACCATCATCTATCCATGATGATGATCATGATAGCAGAGTATAGCATGCACCACTAAGCGCAGGTATCGCCTAAATGGACCTGGAACCCCAGTCACATGCATCTGGTATCTGAGAGGTAAATCATTTGTCCCAAACTCAAGAATATCTATGGTCAACCTATCCAGGTTGTGTTCCAACTCTATGAGGGCCTCGATTGCATCAATCTATGGTGGAGTTGTTGTTGTAGGTTGTGCTTCTTGTCTATCAAAATGATGAAGCATTGTTGGTCGTGTTGGGCCAACGTCTGCCTTAACATGTTTTTTATTATCAGTATTGGATGATAAAAAAATCAAATAAAAATTATAAAACATAAAAACTCAAAATGAGACTTTTTACCTGACACATCCCACTATGCTCCAGGTGGGAGTGTTGTGTCAGGGCCACCCCTGAAATCAACCCCTCCATAAGGGAAGTCCTCAATCATGAAGATTTGGATTCTAATCCATACAAAAAATTGAGGTGTTTACTGGATAATAGGACCGCCATCGCCACCATGGTGAGTCATCGACGAAACCCATCGCAACATGCGAGGATCCCTTGGTCCCGTCAAATCCACTAACAGCTGCTGAGGTACAAGGAGTGGGATTCTTTCTAAGGCAAAAGATATGACAATGGCACCATATCTAAAATTCTTCAACTTACCATTCTTTGCTCACGTGAGTTGTCCTTTCATATTGACTAGTAATCCTTCCCACCAGTTGAATATTGTTCCCTCAGAACACTCAACGACTATTTGCATCTATGCTTTGGTAGCCACATGAGGAGTTTTGCTTCCACATAATCTAGTGACTATGAAAGCAATGATTTTGAGGTCAATTCGTTCGATGGTATTTATCTCGATTCAATCATCCTTCAACTGTGAATCCTGCGTGCAATATTACACCATATAGGAAGCGGTAGGAAATCCTCCTGGTCGTGTTCCAAATAAGGAAACATCTCTTCCCCTTTGGGGAAAATCAGTCAGGAAATAAATATCCTCTACATCAATCATGAGCCTATGATCCTCGATGATGAAACATTTATCCCGGACATCCCAGGCGTTAACCAATCAGGTCATTAGCTCCACTTGGGCCATCATTCCTTGTATACACCAAAAATTGTATGGGCCACAATTATTTAACACTCGAAGTGTTGTTGGGCTATCAATGGCCTCATTATCATGTGATTGATGCTCATGTTCTCTCCATTCAAGCATGGTTGTTTCAAATTTCCTGCAAACAATCATTTAAAAACATTAGAAAAATTTTGGGAGAACTTAGAGAAATTTTTATGGAAAGAAAGGCATTTTTTGAAAACCCCACGATGCATGTGCGGTTTTCATTTGTAGATAGTGCATTTTTTCGCACAATCTATATATAAAAACAGCGGCGAAACGATGATTTTTTGTTTTAAAAAATCATCGGGGTGCACAGGTTCGAACATGAAAACCTGCGCACCCCCGAGGGTGGTTTCTAAAAACAAATTTTCTCCAAAAAAATAATTTGAAAGCCTAAAATGAAAAATTAAATGGATGGAATGAAAGATAATGAAGAGATTAAATACCTGGAACTGACGGTTCGTGAAATGGTTTTTCAGTCCTCCCGATATCAGCTTCAGAAGATCTATGGTAAAAACTCATTTTTACTACTCTAGAAATCAAAAGGTAAAAATGACTTGTTCTTTCCATGTTTTCTAGGTTTTCATGAATAAAGTAATATTCTTCTATTTTTTTTGACACTTAGAAGTTCAAATTTTAAATATTTTTACCATGATTAAGAACATATTATTATAATTTTTGAGTTTTTTGTGCAGAGAACAGGTTGTGATTAAAAATGAATAATTTTGAAGATAGAGTAAACTTTATCACTTTTTCAAACTTTCAAAAAATACGAAAAAGCGCAACCATGGAGTCCTCTTTTAAGCCCTTTTCAGACTCTCTAAACATGAAAATATTTTTTAGCACTTGTCTACTCAAACTCGTTAAAATAAATTAACAGTCGTCTATTACTAATTACGAAAAAGGCATATGTTGACTAAACATGGTCAATGGATTTCTCTCCTACATAATTTTATCCTTTTTAGGTTCGAGAGACTAAAATTACAAAAAATAACACTATGGAATTTACTTATGTTTTTCTTCTAACTCCCTAAAACTGAAAACACCGAGTTAATCCTATGTTAGACTTGTTAAAATTAAACAGTGTAGGATCTGTCAATTACAATTGGACCGAACCACTCCTTCTTAGGGTTCACTAAAATTACTGAGATGGAATAATTTGAAGGGTGAGCTTACACAACAAGAAAATGCTATCCTCCTTGAGCTTGAAAAAAATAAAGAGGTACTTGCCAGTAATGGTGGGGGGGGATTTGATAAAAAGAATCCATCTTTTATACGTGTTTTAAAATCAGCATGTCACTCTTGAACACTTAACTTTGTCGCACTCATGTCTGGGTTGGGTAATACTTTTGTCTTATAGTTAATAAAACCTCATTGAAATTCTTCAGCTGGTTTTGGGTATTATCTTTAAGTCAAAAGCTACCAAGTCATTTATAGTGTCGTTATGTGTTCAAGAGAAAGTTCTACTTCAATTCATTATTCATTGAAAATATTTTTCTCCGTTCGTGTTGACCATCCCTAAGTTAATCCTTGCAAAATATTTCTTTAAAACTTGACATAATGGTTTCATTTTGTAGACCATCTTGCGAAAGATCACTTCCTATCGACTTCAGCTCATTATCTAGGAAGTTGGTCTAGAAATCCTATCAATACATTGAAATATGCATGCCTTAATGGTAGGTTTCTCGCATTTGACGACATGTTTTTATCATTGGCCTTCGATCGAATGACTCTATGAGTGTTCGACTGCAAATCATTCATTGACTCTATGAGTGTTCGACTGCAAATCATTCATTCAAGTTTCATAGATTGTATTGAGGTACTTTCAGATCCATTGTCATTATTGGTGGTTTATATCACACTTGTTAACGGTTTTCATCATTGAACGGTAATCAAGTGGTTTATACCATGTTCGACTTTGAAACAATCAATCGCATGGATAGATTCATACTAGCTTGAGAAGCGGAATTCAAGACCCTGGATCTAGTTTCAACCATCCAGGCTTCAAGGAGTTATGTATTCATGTTTCAGTAGACTAATTCATAACAGATGGTTGCGTCCATACTGTGTCTACCATGGATGTAATTCTAGGTCACATCTATACCAGAACATATAGTTAGTTTTTCTCTGAGTATGGGAATGGCTACCTCAGTGATGATTATATATTTTCATTGAATGTTTCTTACAGGTTTTCAACCAGTGTCTTTGATCCAATCCTTGGAATGATAAAGCACTTCACTCTCTTGAATTTTTTTCTCAGACTTTGCACTTTAGGGGGAAACCTATTACACGTCATTTTGTCACCATGACATTTTTCTGTCAATATGGATTTATCACCATCCATACTCATGCTTCCTTAGAATTCAAAACACTTATATTCCTTAACCAAGTCTTGGAAACTGGAAAAAAACTCTTAAATACTCTTAAAGGTTGCATGTGCACTTTTTGCGGTCACTTCCTGCGCATGTGCTAATATTCTTAACCTTAACTGCAGACATTTGCGGTATGTTTTCCCATAAAAATTGTGCACCACATTTAAAAGAAATTAAAAGAAAAAAGTAACTTCTAGAAGCATAGTTGGGCGCATATTCTTCCAACTAAAATCCTCTTGAGTCGCGCCAGTTCGAACTATATCCCTCCAATCATGGAACTTATCCCCTTGGATGAAGGAACCCTAATTCCTTCATTAGAGGATCGCATCCCTCTATTGATGGATCTAAATCCTCCTCAATTTCTCCTATAAATTGAGCCTAAACTTTAGGGTTAGGGTTAGATTGTAAATTGTATATTGTACATATGTACACATAATAGTTCATTGAAGATAAATCTATGTTGGTCATTCTAGAGAGGAAAGCTTGTCAAACCAAGGAGCAAGATTGTGAAGGCATACAGGAGAAATTTGTATGACATCAAGGCTCAGGTTGTAAGATTTCTCTTTATATTCTTGATAATGCATATGGATACTTTTTCTCATTTTGTTGTTTTTAGATTCGTTAAAACAATGACAATTATTAATCTCCTTGATCATTAATTTAAACTGGAGTTTGGATGATTATATACTCCATATGCTTTTGATTTTTTGCATGTTTGTGATTGCAGGTTCTTCTCAGCATTGAATATCTTCTTCGGGACTAAAGGAAAGGTCTACATCAAACATATCATTGAAAGGTAGGAGCATTACCTTCTCTTTTCTAAGTTTTGATAATCTGAATACTAATAGTTTAGGGAAAGATATATTCATATGGTTGGTTGTTTCTAGTTATCTGTTGGGATACTAGGGAGATATCTCTTCTTTGTAAGAGAGATTTATCCATAAAACACCCACCTTCCTTTTATGTATAAGGGAATATTATATAGAAAAATTTAAAGAAGAAAAATTTGAAGCAACAAAGCTATAGTACCTCAAATTTGGAGAGCTTGAGTACTATATATATGACTCAAAGAGTATTACCACCCAACATTACGGGAGAATAAAATACAGTTGGGCATATAATCTAGTTACTTGGGTAGATGAAGAGAAAGTAAAGAATTTCATGCCACAAAGTAATTTGAAGCAACTCAAGGGATATGTACCTCCAAGCCTACATATAATCCTGATCACTCAAATGAAGAGTCACAAGAGAGCATAGAATTAGAGGAAAATAGAGCTATGCTAAAGAGAAAACATGAGTAAGAGGCAAAGAAGGAAAGGTTGAAGAAACACGGAGATGAATGTAAATCTAAGAAACATGTTGAAAAGGAGACTAAGAAAAAGCAAGCCGAGGAGGAAGTCAGAAAGAATCATGTCAAAGAAGAGGTGAGAAAAAGGAGCAATGAAGACAAGATGAAGAAAATGGAAGAGGAATAAAGGAAAAATCAAGACGCACTAAAAAATAAAAAGGAAGAAGCAGCGAAGAAGAGGAAAGAGGAAGAAGCTAGAAAGAAAAGAGAGGAAGAAGACAATAAGGAGTAGGAAAGGAATAATAAAATAAAAGAAGAGGAAGCAAAGAAAAGAGATGAAGAGTTGGCCAAACAACTCAATGAATAATTAATTGCTAAAGAACTAGTTGATAAAGCAAAAAAAGAGGCCATGTTGAATGACTTTAAAATGAGATATCCTCCCCTGAACTATATTGAGGTATGTTGGTTAATTTTATGTTTTGGTTTAGCTGAAATGATATACTTGCAGGAATAAGAAGATCAAATATGACTAGCAAAATGATGGATTATAGCTCATGAAATTCTCCATATCATATCAAATGAGCAGCATGGTGATGAGTACTCCCCTCGCATTGCAGAAACTTTGAGAAGTTTGAAGGTAGAAATAAGGAGTTGTAAAGAAGATAATGGAAAAATCATTTAGTCACAAGAGAGACTTTCTAGGGCATAGGAGAAACAACTTTAGAGCTTGTCATATTTGTAGAGATAGGGACCGCTCAGAATCAGTCATGAATAGGATGACAAGACTAGTGGAGCATATGGTAGCAGGTCTCATGGTGGGCACAAGTCATATGGAGATGAAATGGTCAGAGATGGAAGGTTCTTGGATACACCTGATAGACGAAGAAGTGTACATGGACTTTACTCTAGGTCAGGTTTAGACAGGTACCACTGTCATCGTTGCTATCATCCTTACATGAGGAGTGACATGGGATATTTTCTGGATGAGTTTAAGAAATAAAAGCCACCTACATTTGATGGATAAATGAACAAGTCACAAGATGCAGAAGCATGGTTTATTGGGATGGATAAGTTCTTCATATTACATGATTACTGAGATAACATAAAGGCCAGAATAACTACGTTCAACCTTAAAGGTAAAGTAGAAATTTTGCAAGAGGACATGAAGAATGTTAGAGGTATTTATGCAAAGGAGTTGACTTGGTGTGAGTTAGAGAGACGTTTCAGGAAGAAGTATATATCTAAGTGTTATGTAGCCAACACACAAAATAGAAGAGGTCAACGACTTAGAAATCAGCCTCTTCTATGGGGAAACCTCCTTTACATTATGTTATCACTCTAATAATTTTCAAAAGTTGTGAGATTTTTTATTTTAGTTTTAAAGAATATCAGAGCTAACCACAAACCTACTTTTAAGCCTTAGGATCTAGCCTTCCTAATTCTCATAGAGGGCTCTCTTTATATTATCGTATCCCATTGGGAAAATGGAGTCAATGTGTCAAGCAGTCAGATCATGATCAAGGTCTAAAGGTAAATGTTTACAGGGCAAGATAGCTGAGTTACTTCAGATCTTCAAAGCTGATGGTGAAATGGTTTTGATTGGGATAAAAGAGAAATTAAGGGTTTTTAAATCCGGATTAGGAGTGAAAAGGCAGAGGTCAATCGAAATCAAGGATCAACTAAGGGTTCCCTAATCTAGATATCAGTTGAAAACATATAAATGATAATCAGTCAAAACAAAGTGCTTTAACAAATTCTGAAATAACAATTCCTGATTTATCATTAAGATTAATAACACATTCATGAATAGATGGAAAACATAAGAAAATTAACAAGATAATAAGTGAAATACTTCACTGCAGTGGCCCAACACATGAATCGTGTAATATGATGCTTTGTTTCCTGTGATCCATTCTGCTGACTTGAAATTGATACAAAAACCCTTAGGTTCAGAATAGTATAACTACATAAATGTTCAACAATTAATCACCCTCAATACTTCAAATGATGAAGTATTTAAATAAAAACATATACAAAATATCCTAGAATAAACTTAGGAATTTTTCATGGAAAAGAAATATCTTCATGCAAGAAGATAGTGACAGCTCCTTAACTAATGTTAGTTGTCCTTTTTATTGAAATAAAATAGCATGTTGTTTTGATTTTATCATTGCTTTCTCTCTTTTTTGTTTGATGAAGGCTGCAGCTAGACATTGAGGTGTCCTTTACACTGGCATATTCATCTTTACTCTGATTTTTTCTTCAACCTTTCATCTGATACACTTTCATCTTGATACTCTTTTATTGCAGAAAACTATCAATGTTGGTGTAAAAACAACAAACTTTGTATTTTTACTTTCACTGCTCTGTGTTCACTGTAATATGATCTTACAGTAGATCAGTTAACTTTAATTCATCTTCTAGCAATTTAATCTTCATAAGCCTTCTAAATTTTTCATCAGCTTCAGTGTATTTTGAAAATGTTGGTTTGTTCACAAATAGGTGTTTTACTTCATGCTGCAAGTAAAATAGATTTTCAAAATTGTTATATAATACCTTCCCTATTGGGATTCCTTACAAAGCTGATTTATTTAACTATTCTTTGGCAAACTCACTTATCTTTTGGTCATAATCCTCATGTTTCATTAATCTATCATTGATCACCATAGGATTGGGAAGGTCTTTTTGCCTTAAAACATCAATTTTGATCATAGATCTTGTGATTACCATTTCCATGTTTTGGAAATTTTCTTATAATTGCGTCATCAAGTTTTTTTTGGATATTACCTTCGTAACTTCTAGGATGGTTTCAGTTCTATTAGTAATTCCAATTTCATCCAGTTCTTGTTTATTTTTGGAATTGAGAAATTTTTATAATTTCTAGCGCTTCTTTGGGCTTTTTACCTAGCTCTTCTTTTGTTTTCCGTATTGCTTCTTTTGCTGACTTCAATAAATCTTTCTACTCATAGATTACCTGTATGGATGGACAAGTATCATTGAGTATCATTGACTTCTTCAATGATATTGGACCATAATTGATGCTTAACATGTGCCATAGGTTCTTTCAAAGTTAATTCTTTTTCCAACTTCTTGAGTTGTTCATTCAACCTATTAGCTTTTTGTTCTTCATTCTTGGCAATAATTTGTGCAAGTTTCTTAGCATATTCAAGATTTTTTATCTATTCCTTTAACCTGTTTATATCATTTGTCTGGATAGACATATCTTTCATTGCCTTTACTAATTTACTTGCCTCATCTGATTGTTGTGCTGTTGTGGTTGAGGATTCAGTCGCTGAAGTTGTTGATGAAGTAACTAGAACTGTTGTAGCCATTGGAACATTAGGAGCCAGTGTTTCTGACAGATTAGATGGTACAACTGTTGTAACTATAAGAATCACAGTGGCAGGGACTTCCTGTTCTTTTTTGGCTTCTTTCTCTTGGCCCAATTTTTCCATTTCAATTTCCATTTCTTTAATCTGGGCTGTTAGCTGTAAAATGAGACTTTTCATCTCATATTTTTTATTAGAATCCTGTAAAACCACCTTGGCCTGAGGATGCTCTATAGGGGGCAGCTTCAATTGTTTTTTAAGTGCAACAATATCAGCATTCTTATTTTTGATCAATTTCTCTAAAAAATTTATATTCTGACGATCATATCCTACCTCAATCACTAGCTCCTGCAAGGATTTGATTCTAGTATCATTTTCATATGATGATTCTTTCTCTAGTTTGAGTTGATCTCTTACATTTATCAAAGTATTTTGAAGCTTCTGTGCACTCATAGCCTTAGTATTCATTGTGGAGTAAATCATCTCTCCTACCTTTTTATGGAATTCAATTTGGTCCAGAGGATGAATATCCTAGACTGGAACTTCAAAATCAATATTTTTATAATCAGAGGATGATTTAGGAGCTGGCACTGTGGGCTGAAGAACTGTCATCAACATTTTTTTGTTCTTGTAGTCAAAGGCTGAAAGCAACATGTTCTGTATGCTGGGAGTTTGCTTTAGGTACTGAGAGTATATTTCATTTTTGATTTATTCATTTTTAGCTTTAATTTCCTTGTACCTTTCCTTGATGTTCATGTCCTTTTCTTCTGCTTTCTTGGATGATGACAATTCTATATTGGGTTGTCTATGAATTAATTATGTATTAGAGTGGTTGGTTGTTCCTCTTCAATGATTATAGGAGGTACAATAGCTTTCTCTGGAATCTCTTTGTCAATGACCTCTATTGTCTCCTTTTCTTTACTGGCAGGATTAATCTTTGGCTTTTTGTTGTATCTTAGTTTGAATTTTGTTTCTGTAGTAGTCTCAGCTGTATAAGACCCTTCCTCCCAGTTTCTTTTCATACTTTTGTCTTACTGGGCTGGAGTTTGCAAAGTTTAACTAGCATCACTTTTCTTCTCAGCCTCTACCAATGTATTCTCTAACCATTCAGATTGGTTTGAGAAATTTTCAATATCAGGCTTCTTTTCATGTATGTATGGAGTTAATTTACATTTAACTCTCATTTTGCTGATAATACCAAGGGGATCATAATACCAAAGAAAACTATGACTGAACTTGAATTCTTGCAACTTCTTTTCTGCCTCTGGACCTGCTTCTATGTTATTACATATGAATGGACCAACCTGGTTCTTTAGTTTGAATTGTGTCTTCTTCTTTGCAATCAAGAAATTTACAGCATCTAAATTTAAAATCTACCTTATATACTCTAGAGAAAATAACCTCATAGGGAGGTATTTTGGAAATTTATAAGGAATGAGGCTTGACCCATAGACTCAGATTTCAGTGTGGTTTTGGTATAAGTACCAATAACCTATCCTACTGTGTTCAGATAACTGTAAACCTTTCTTGATTTCATTGCTAATCCTAGGGTGCACAATGTTATTTAACAAACTGACCAAGGGATGGATGAAAGAATCTGTGAACTATGAATAAGTAAACTCATCTGAATCCTTCCTTATCAAGGAAGTCCAGAATATGACAGATTGTAGATTTCCTTCCACATCAAGCTTCTGAAGGCTTATAGGAAACTTTTCAGATTGAAAATATAAAAACATGTGGAATAGGAATGAAGAATACCTAAACACACCTTCAGAAGGCAATTTGACTAGTTATTCATGTATGTTGTCAGCAATATATTGGGCAAAGTTAAAGATAACTGCAGGAGCTTGACCAGGCACAAAAATGGACAAGAAACCAAATACTTCTACATCAGCATGTTCATCAGTGAAATATCCAAGGATAAAAGATAACATAGAAATAATATGTCTAGTTCTTTCTGAGAATTTTGTAGAGAAGTATGGAGGATTGAGTTTGGGAATTTCCACATAGGATGGAATGAAGGTTTGAAAATTTTGGAATCCCTTAGGAAAATCCAACTCCAAATAGAACTTAGTGAGGGCTTCAATAGGTAAAGGAACTTCATTTGGCCCAGGCTATAACTGAAGCATTTGGTTGATAGACTCAGCTATAATGGTAAAAAAAAACTTCCTTTTCAAGGTTCACAATGGCTCTTTGATTAGGAGAATAGCATGATTGGCATGATCTAATTGCTTCTAGGCATTGGTGAGTATGGGGAACAACATATTTAGGAAAATTTGATTCCTAGATGAATACTTCATCAGCTTGATCTAGGGATTTATCTTGGCTCCAGTAGTGGAGCTCAAGAAGGTTGAATTCAGTTACAGTATCATTGATTTTGAAGTCTACATCTGCCAGGGGAATATGCTCTACATCTACAACAGGGGGTTGTAGAGGGTTGATCAAAAGAGTGCTTTTGGAAGCCATATATTTGTTTGATTTATCAATTTAAATACTTTTGACCTTTAAAATAATGATTTAGGCCTATAAAACACTTCTATAAGTTTAAACAGTTCGTAGAAGGTTTTTAGATATGACAGGGGTTCTATCTTTTGTCTGCAAAGGGATAATTCTATTCAATTTAATTAAAACTATAATTTCTTTATCAAAAGAGTAACTTCATGACCTTATAACCCCCGCAAATGATATCTAGGGTTTACAGTGGACATTTTGTGATAAAAAAAAATCTTTAAACATCAATTTTTATGTAGAAGGATGATTGAATACTGTAGGAAAGTTTTTGAAGGTCTCAGATGGCTTTCTCAGGTCTTCAGATGGTCAAATTTAATCCAAGTTTCTGTTTGAAAACAGTTCAAGGCTTCAGAGCCTGTGACAAAATACTCAGTGTTTACAGAATCAAAGGATTTATGAAGCATCAGGATTTCTTTCAGGTATACAGGATTTTAACTGGTTCAGTTAACTGTAAAACTCTTTTAAATTTGATGAATGAGTCTTTTTCCTTTGAATAATACCTAGGAAATTTGGGAATTCCCTGTGAAGAAGAGTTTCTGGGGTTGGAAATCTTTCAGAAGCTTTTCTGGTCTTTATAGGCACTCTGATAGCTTCTGTAGTGATTGTAGTAGTCAATTTGATGAGTTATGTTTCATTCATGCTAGAAAATAGAGGTGACAGCGGTCTTTTTGGTCTGGAATGCTCTTTCTGTGCGGAAAAACAGTAACAGAAGGATAAACAATGCTTTCGGGTAGTTTATAAGAAATTTCAGTGAACAGTGAATGCATTCAATGCAGGTCAATTCAAATAAGAGCGTGTTTTGGGCACGGGGGAGGGAATAACTGCCAAGTGGTTTTCACACAGTTGAAAGGTGGTAAGCGGATTTGAATCAATCGGTGCGATCGAATGAAATTTAAATTCATGGAAGTGAGAGAAAACCCGAAAACTGCATTTATCACAAGCTTTGAGTTCGTTTAACGTTTGCGCAATGAAATGTGCGATGAGGATTTGTTACCATTGGATCTAGCGGAGCTAGATCGAACGAAGCGGATCATGTGATAAAGCTGCATGGTCAAATGACGTGGGGCCTGGGATTTCTATGCGGTGGGAGGTGGAAAATGTATTTAAACAAAGGTTTAATACATAGTTTGGAATGAAATATGATAGGCGGATGAATGTTTTATTAACAAATGAAATGCATATAAGTGTAACTTTAGCATTAGCGGGGTTATTATATAGTGGGACCGATATAATTAATAGTTTTAACCTATGGGGTGAGGGGTTTATATATCACGTGGAGAAAATAAACCATAGGTTAAATTAAAAAATATGGGTGGGAAATAATAATAAAAGGAATTAATATAATACGGGTTGAAAGGTGACTAAAGGATTTAATATATAAATTAATGTTTAGTAATGAATGAAATGAGGGAGATGAAAAACATTATGCCTTAGTGTAAAACATCATATAGGGATGAATTCCTTAGTTGTGGGTCCTGATATAATGTTTTTACACTTAGGATAAAAGTATTTTTTTGGGTTTTTGTGTATTTTTGGGCAAAAGGGGAATTACTTAAAGGGTTTTACTTTCCTTAAGTATAATGAGTTTTATACTTAGGAAAAGGGGATTTTTGCAAGTGAAACTGAATGATAATGGGAAAAAAGGAAAAATGAAGGGGAAAGAATGAAAATGGAGGGGATGAATTATTTTTTACAAGGGGTTGATTTTTGAAGGAATTTAGCGACTGGAATGACCATACTTCTACTTTCCATGATTGTAAAAATTGCTTCTCCCTACCCATATGCTACCCTAACATTTTTTCTTCATTTACCTGGGTGCATTTGAGCTTGCCAACCCTTGTTATTCTTCTTTTAAAACATATTACAAACTAATTCTATCCTTATTTCTTCCAAGGGCTCAGATTAAGCTATTGAGCTCCTTATTATTTCTCTACCTAACTACTGATCTGCCAAGATTAAACTGTTTGGCTAGATCTTTATTCTCTATCTAATAACATGAAATTTAAAACATGAGAGGTTAAGATTAAGCTATTTAACCTTCATGGATTGTGGCATTGTAACAAGCTGCACATAATCTTTATTTTGCAGAAAAAGTAAATAGTAGTGGCATTTGTATTTGCATCACTTTCATGTTTTATTTTTATCTCTTTTTTGTTTGGGGTCCATTTTCTTTTTTTTTTTATATTTTTTCTTTTAAGCCCTTTGATTTTTCTTTTAGGACTTTTACCCTCTTTACATATTTTATTTTATTTTTATGCTATGGGAAAACAATTTGCAAAAAGAAAAGTATGTACGTATTACAAAACTAATCAAAGTAAATTCAAAAATTATGAATCCTATTATTATAGGACCCTAACACATTACATAAATGAACAATTCTTGGATTATTCAAATGAAAAAACCTAATTTATATATATATATATGAGTCTAAGGGGTCACAATATAATCATAGCCAACATAAAAATAATAATGTAAGGGCACAACAATAACAATAGTGGGCTTCTATGGGGAACAATAATAACAATATGGGGACTACATGGGTATAACAATAAAAATAAGGTGGATACACTAACAATAACAATAAGGGGATGCATTAGTCTTATAAGGACCTAACATGCCCTTCTCCTTAAAAAAAGTGTTGTCCTCAACGCTTGAGTAATCCTGGATGCTTCTATATAAAATTCTCGTCCTCCCATGAGGAACCTTCAGTGGGTAAGT